>VZTR01007991.1:34620-85723 GCA_013400775.1 Chaetops frenatus | reverse complement strand
ACCCCTCCCCAAGTGTGCAAACACACACACACCCGCAGCACAAACAGCCAGCGCACGGACACAGCCCGCAAACCTGCGCGCACGCACAGCCGCAGAGCCCGCAGACCCCAAAACTCGCACACGCACGCCCTCGGAGCTCGCAAACAGGCTGCAAACCCGCACGTCACGGGGGTGCACGCAGTCTGCAGCCCCACAAACTTATCCGCGCGCCCCCCGTGCAAAAAACACAGCCCGCAGCCACCCGCAAACACACCTCTTGAGCAAACACAGCCTGCACGCAGAGCTCACACACACAGCGCACGCAGAGAGGGCGCGCACCCGCCCCGTCCTGCGCAGGGCAGTGCCCCTGCACGGTGTCAGCCACCCGCAGCACCCGCACGGATCACAGACGCAGCCACAGGCTGCTCCCTGCAACCCCTGCAGCCCCCAAGCACCGCCGCAACGCTGCCAACAGCCTCTTCCCCATCCCTCTGCAGAGCACTCGCGCTGCCGTAGACACACGCACGCACACACAGCACCCCGGGTCTGGCTGCACCACGCTGGCACCCCCAGACAAGGTCTGCCACCCCCTCCCACCAGCCCCCAGGCAGCACACAAGGGCTCCTAGTGCCACACCAAGGGCAGCGCTGAGGTGGAACGTCCCTCTGGAGTCCCTGCCTAGGTGCCTCCACAAGTCCTGAAGGCCAGAAGGGATGTAAGGAGGGGGCTGAGGGGAGCAGGCACTGTCACTCTCTGCCTGCAGACCCCAGAAGCTCCTTCTGCCCATCCCAGAAGGCATTTGGGCTGAGGATGTAGAGGGTGCAAAGCGCAGCCCCAGAGATCATTCCATCTCTTGACCTGGGCAATAGGGAACCTTGGCGTGGTATCCCCAACCCTGTCCTTCTGTGCCTGCACAGGTGGCCCAGGTCTGCAAGCCCGGACAGCGGTGGATGAGTGCTGGGCACCGGCCTAGCCACACGCACACACCAGCACCATGGACTTCGTCATGAAGCAAGCGCTGGGCGGTGAGTGGGAGCTGTTCCCCCCTCCGGGTCCCCCCTTGGGGAGCAATGTTGGCCCAGCACCCCAGGAGTGCAGTGGGAGGGACATGGCAGTGGGACAGAGTCACACAGAGAGCCACAGGCAGTGAGGAGCTGCTGCTGGAGCCCTCGAGGTTTCCCATTTCCAGTGCCGTCAGCGGCTGGCCAGGGAATCCTGGCTCTTCTGCCACTAAGTGGGATTCCCCAGCGGGTCCCCTGGGTGCTGAAGAAGGAGCTGCTGGCATCTCCCCCAGCTGACACTGAACTAGGGCAGAACAGCCAGCCTGTGGCACTCCCCATCCCCACAGCCTCCCGAGCCCGTCTGCAGCCCACTTCAGCACGGGTGGCCCTGGGGACGTCCCAGGTCCTCCCTGCCAGGACCTCCTTGCCCTCCCTGCCACTGAAGGAGCTTTGGCAGCAGCACCAGGCTGCAGCACCCTTGGGGACCAACCAAGGGTCTTGTTATGTGCAGGGGCCACCAAGGATATGGGGAAGATGCTGGGGGGCGAGGAGGAGAAGGACCCCGACGCGCAGAAGAAGGAGGAGGAGAGGCAGGAGGCTCTGCGCCAGCAGGAGGAGGAGCGGAAAGCCAAGCACGCCCGCATGGAAGCGGAGCGGGAGAAAGTTCGGCAGCAGATCCGTGACAAGGTGGGCACACACCTCCCCTGTGCCCCTGGCAGCCAGGGTGGGGCCGGGACAGGGAGCCAGCGGGGCCGGGAGGAGGGTGGCCTAAGGCAGGGGCGATGGGCACGGGGCACAGCGCAGGCAGTGCCCACTGCCTGCCCTGCTGAGGGCCTGTGTCCTCCCAGTACGGGCTGAAGAAGAAGGAGGAGAAGGAAGCAGAGGAGAAAGCTGCTCTGGAGCAGCCCTGTGAGGGCAGCCTGACGCGCCCCAAGAAGGCGATCCCGGCAGGCTGTGGGGACGAGGAAGAGGAGGAGGAGGAGAGCATCCTGGACACCGTCCTCAAGTACCTGCCCGGCCCACTGCAGGATATGTTCAAGAAGTAACAGCACTGTCAAGCCTGCCATAGGGTGCTGGGGCATGGGCGCCCTCCCCCCTACAACTCCTCCATCAGTTCCCTTGGCCCCGGAGAGGGGGTCCCTACACCCCCTCCCATCCCCTCCAGCCCTGTCCCCCAACCAGACCAAAAGCCCGCCCCGTCCCGTCCAGGCAGGGCCCCCCCCACCACGCCCAAGGGGAGCAGCCCTGGCCGGACAGGGCGAACCGGGACCAAATGCACTGATGTAACCTCGCGGCAGGCTAGGGACACCCAGGCCCTACCGGCCCCCCCGGGGTGGTTCCTCGTGCCCCCTGCCCTGCCCTTTCTGTTCTCCCAGGGGACCCCAGTAGGCCTCTGCTTGCCTGCCCTCGTCCCCAACACTGCCATCCCCCTGCCCCCTCCCGCCCTGGGCCAAGCCCAAAGCACAAAGCCAGGCGCCCTGCCCGCAGCTCCCCCATCCCCGGTCGTCGGGCACGGGGGTCCCCCGGGGCTGCCCGGTGTGCCCCTGCATCGGGGGGTTGGAGGGGACCCCCCCCTCCCCGCATCTCTGGCCCCATAGTTAAAGCCATATCAGTTAGACTGCAATACTTCAGCACCGGGAGGAGCGGGCGCCGCGCTCCGCCAACCGTGTACAAAGGCACGCGCGGGGCAGGGGCCCCCCTGCCTCGTCCCCCCCGTCCCCGCCGCTCGCTCGTCTGTGTCTTGGCCCCGCTGGCCCCCGTTCTCGCATTAGTGTCTCTGTGCCAGGGTGCGCCCCGTCGCTCCATGCGTCCTCGTGTCCGCTGCTCAGATTCCCACCCCCGAGTCCCCACTGTCCCCGGGGGCCACCGGCGGCGCCCCGAGCCGCGCTGCTGGGACCCCCACTCTGCCCCCTGCAATAAAGCCAGCGCGGGGCCCAGGGCTGCCGGGCCAGTCCCGGGCTGGGAGTACCCGGCTGCCCTCACCTGACGCTGGACACATGGATCCCCGGGCCTGGGAAGGGATCCCTGGGCAAGCGCCCCGGGATGTCCCAGGAGCCGCTGCTTCCACCCCAGCAAGGGGAGGCAGGGGCACACCCTCATCCCGGCCCGTCCCTTGCCGCACCGTGCTCCCCCCTCCCTGTGCTTCCTCAGCCACGGCCCCCAGCCGCTCCCCAGGGCCCTCCCGGGAGGTGGCGGGCAGCTCGGGGCCCCACAGACATGCTGTGACCATCCTGCTCGAACTAGTCTTTGACGAACTAATAAAATAAAGGGATTTGTACATTGCTCCGGGCTCTTCTCACCCATTCCTTTCCTGGGCCCCTGTGTCAGCTCCCTCACCCTGCCAACCTCAAGGTTGAAATGTGACAGCCCATCACACATGAGCTGGCCCCCAGCCAGGCCTGTACAGGTGCAGGAAGCAGCCACATGTGGCTGCCAGAGTGCTGCTCATTCCTGCTGCCTTCCCACCCCACAGGCAGCTGTCCTCTCTGGGGCTGGGGACAAGACAAAAGGGATGTCCCGCTGACATGGCATGAGGGTTTCTGCCCCTTCCCCTTGACTCTGGGACTTCCCTCACTGGGTGACTGGGGATACCCAGGGGTCCAAGGGCTGTTTCTAATGGGTCACAGCCTTCTACCCCTCCGAGAGAGGGGCATGAGGCTGTGGGCATGGGGCACCTCATGTCCCCACACCAAGGCAGAGGCCCTGGCAGCGCCCAGGCTTGGCACAGCTCTGGAAGCTCCAGCCTGGTGCCAGCCTCAGCTCTGACTGATGTGCCATCATTTACCAGCAAAGAGCTCAGCTGTTACCCAAGTGGCACCAGCAGAGCAGTCACCCAGAAAAGCTTCTGTCAGAAGGAAATACGAGGGGAGAAAACGGCAGAGATCTCGCAGGCAAAGCCTCCATCACAGGCAGGCTGTGCTCTGTGACCCGGCAGGACGGTGCAGCTGGGGAGAAATTCCCACAGCCCTCCCTAGGCAGTGGAGACGGGGCAGAGGAGGGGCTCTGCCCGGGGCTGGTGGCCGTGGCACGGAACCAGCAGCACCCTCCATGTCCCCATCCGAGCGGTGTCCCCGCTGCCACCCGTCCCCACCGTGGGGACGCAGCGCCCCCTGGTGTGCTGACAGCGCAGGACGGGCGACACGGAGAGCGGGGACAGGCAGCGGGGACGAGAGGGACAATCCTCGACAGAGCCCTCTGCCGCGGCCTTGCTATGGCCAAGGGACGGAGGCAGGGGACGGGAGAGCAACTCAGCACCCCCCTTCTTCCCCTTCAAATAGCCACAGGCACTTTCGTTAAGGAAAAGGATTTATCAAAATTAGAAAAAGATGCCACAAATGTAAAAAAAAAAGCCCCATCTGGGAGAACATCTACCAGTTCAAACCCCTCCCCCCACCCTTCCCTCATTGCCCCAGCACGCGGGAGGGACATGGGATGTTTGGGAGGGGGAGAGGCAGGCTGTGCTCCCAGAGCTGCCCCTGCCACCAGGCTTTTGGGAACAAGGGGACAGTCACATATCTCATCTCTGCTGGGGAGTCTGGTCAGGGCAGAGCACCTCCCATGGGAGGCTCCTCAACAGCCACCATCAGTGACTGACTTTCTTTGGCCACTTGCCTTTGGAACAAGCCCCCTACTCCCCAGAGAGCAAGTGGCAGAGGAGGGCCCTGCCAGCATCCCCCCATTCTCCCCAGCACACAGCTGCCTGTTTATAAAAGCTCCCAAGAGCAGGACACACCGAGCTGAGCCCGGGGTCACAGCCCTGCCAGGCTGGCAAGGAGATGAGCCAGCTCCTTGCCCCACCTATGCTATCTAAGCTCCCGCCCCCAAGAACAGGTAGGTGTTGCCTCCCCAGGTGCAGCTTCATCAGGAGTCGTTGGGGAGCCCGAAGAGCTTGACGGTGCCAGCCTCCCGGCTGCTGTCATATTTGCCATCTTTGTCATCACAGGCGAAGGCCAGCAGCGGCCTCTTCGGGTGCCAGGCCACTGTGAAGGTGGGGGACTCACACTGCACCTCCCAGAGCTTCTCTCCTGCATGGAAAAGGAGCCACGTCAGCCTGGAGAGCTTCCAGGCCCTTCTGCTGCTCACCTCCCCAGAGCCAAGCACCTGCTGCTGCCCTCGGCACAAACGCTGCTCCAGCGCCTTTTGGTCACCCAGTGACAAGGTACAGACATGACAGGCATGTCTGCCACAGACTGCCGAGGCAAAGGCTCCCCCTGATGGCACTCTGCTCTGCACAGGAAAGCTCTTCCTTAGCAGACGCGTTCTCCATGTGTCCTCCCAGCTCCACCAGCACTTCTCCATCCTGCTCCTGCTCCTTGCTGTTCCCCAAATTAAACCATTACCTGTCTCCACCTCGGCAATGTCAATGAAGTGATCTTCTGATGCTGAGGCCAGCATCTTCCCATCATGGCTAAAGCTCAGCGTCCGCACGGGCCAGTCCAGCCTGCAGCAACCGAGGGGAGCAGACAGTGAGGCACTGCCACCACAGTCCCCACAGAGGGGGGAAAACAACTTTGAGACAGCTCTACCTACCTGGAGAAGCACCTCACACACACCAGCTCATCCACATCCCAGAGGCTGACCAGTGCATCAGCACTGCCTGTGGCAAAGTACTTCCCCATGGGATCAAACTTGATGCAGATACAGTTGGAAGGATGGGCGTTGATGGATTGGATGGGTTTCAGCTCTGGGTAGCTGTGGAGGTGAGGGGAGAGGGCAGAGAGAAGTGAGAAAAGAGCAGGGATTGCCTGGGGCAGGGCAGGCATGGGGCACACCAGGACTGGAAGCAAACCCTGTTGAGGCAGGAGACACTCAGTGTCCAGTGAATGAGGCAAAGCATCAGGGACCATTTTGGGGAGCTGAGCCCAGCCCAGAACTGCCCAACGGCAACCACAGCTCCAGGCAAGCTCATTCCCACCAGAGGGCAGGGGATTGCTGGGATGTGGGGCTCGAATTTCCCAAAAGCAGCAAAGGCACTTGCAAATAACTGCAGCCAGCCCAGCCACCCAGCCCACCAGAAGCCACGGGCACCTGCCTGAGGATGTTGATGCAGCCATTGCCGTTGGTGAGGAAGAACATATTGTTATCGTTGTTCCAGGAGATCTCGTTCACCTCAAACTTGAACTGTTCCTCAGCTTTGGAGCGATGTGTCTTGGCATCAATGAAGGTGACCACGTCATCCTTGTTCCCCACAGCGATGGTCTGTCCATCAGGGCTCCAGCAGATGTTGATGTTCTCACCTGAAGGGACAGAAAGGCAGCAGGTCCCACTTCCACTCCAAACCATTTCCAAATGGGAGACACTGATAGTTCTTCACTTTAATGCACAAACCACGCACAGTAGCTATCCAGCAAAACCAAACTTGTGAGAAATACAGTGTGAAAACAATATGCCACAACCCTTTTCAGCCAAGACAGGACCTCAGCAATCACCACACGAGGTCAAGCCAAAGATCCTCTGAATCCAGTCCTCTCTAAGATCCAGAAATGGCAGAAGCCAAAAATAAATACCTTTGAATAAAGGTAAGAACATGGCAGGCTGCTGTTACATGACTTACAATGTCATTCCCAGCCTCAACAACTCAAAACTGGACATTTCCAAGGGCAGAGATGGTATCCGGGTTAAGCATCACATGAATTCAAATAACTGTTTTCCTGAATCCACACAAACTCTTATTTCCACCATGGCCCTCTGTAAACATGCAGTCTCCAGCCTCATAGCCCAGACTCCAGAGACAAGTACACAGGACATTTTAACAGCCAGGACCATATTTCAGTAGTTCTACCAGCCCTGAGCCCACAGTAAACCAACCCTCACATGATGAGTGCAACACAAAGATAAAGCAGTCAGCAAAGATGCCCCATCCAGAAATAACCACGGGAAGGGTCCAAAGCTCTGTGCCACTGCAGATGGGTCCCACACAGCTGAGGTGCTGCCGGGACCCACCTGGGAAGGCTCCCTGGGAAGGCAGGGGCTCACCTTTGGTGTTGACAGTGGCGATGCACTTGGTGGTGCGAACGTCCCAGATGCGGATGGTTTTGTCCCCTGATGCTGTGACGAAGAGGTCAGGGTTGCTGGGGTGCCAGCAGAGCTGATCCACGCTGTCCCCGTGGCCCCGGTAGTTGTTCTCCTTCACCTGGAGGGAGACGGCAGAAGACGTGAGGGTGTGCCGAGCTCTGCTCCCACTCCAGCCCTGCATCCCAGCACGCCGCATCCGCGCTGGGATGGATCAGGAGCCGCGCCCGGGGCCCCGGCGCCACCGCAGCCACGCTCCCGCCCACGGCCGGCCAGGATAGAGAATCCCCGCCGCATTCCCGGCCCGCAGCCCGGCCCGCGCTGCCCTCGGCGGTGCTCCTGTTCCGGTGCACACCGAGTACCCACCCCCAGGCCCGGTACCGAACACCGGGACACACTCCCGGTTCCGGACACCAGCCCAAGCACCCGCACCCGGGCTGCCCAGGGGTTCCCGGTACCGATCCGCACCACCCCCGCCCGCCCGACGCCGGGGGATCTCACCAGCCGGTCCTTCTCGAGCAGGAAGACGCTGGCGGTCTTGTCGAAGGAGCCGGAGGCGAGGCGGCGGCCGCAGCAGCTCCAGGCCACCGAGTGCACCTTGGCGCCGTGCGCCGGGAACTCGCGGCTGCGCGTGTGGGCGCGGAACAGCTCCTGCATGGCCTGCACGTAGGGCGACAGCGCNTGGATGACAGCGTGGTCCTCCTCAGCGACTCGGACTCGGAGGGCGCCCGCTCGCCGCCGCTCCGGCCCTGCCGCTCCCGCCCCTCGCTGCCCGCCCCCTCCGTGAGTCCGGGGCTCCCGCCGGGCACGGCCCCGCTGCCCCCACGCAAAGATGGCGACGCTGCCGTAGCGGGCGGGGTTGGGAGCCGCGCACGGACAAGCAGCCTCAGGGGCTGGGGAGGGGTGGGCGTGTGTTCCCAGGGACCCCTCGGTCCCGACCCGGTCCGCCCCAGCCGCATCCTCAGGGACTTCCCACTCTCTTCCCTGCCGGGCTCGGGTCCCCGGGGACACCTCCCGCCAGCAGAGCCCCGTTCCGCAGGCCTGCCCCCCGCAGGGGTCCCAGCCTCCTTGGCCATGTACCCTTCGAAAGAGCCCGGTGCCCGCCATGGAGCGTCGCGGTGCCCTCGCTGCACCGCGAGGAGGGTCCGGCGCTGCAGGGCTTAGCCCCCGGCGGGGTCCGGCCGCGGGATGCGCTGGGGCGGTTGCCGTCTCTCTCTCCTGTGCCGTTCCTCTGCCCTGTCCCGCTCCGCCGGCGGGTCCGGGGCCGGTGAGACCGTGCGGCGGCCGTTCCAGGCACGAGGCGCAGCCCCGGGCGGGGGAACGGTCGGTCCGCGGCCCCGCACCGCTGTCCCGGGTCCTGAGGCCGTTGGAGCCCCGCAGCTCCCGCCCCCCGCAGCTCCTCTTGCGTGCCGGAGCCTGCTGGGCTTTGCCACCTCCTTGGGGAAGGCAGCAGGTCTGAGTCAGTGGGGAGAAAATGGATTTAAATTGTCTGCTAAACGTGTTCCTGCTTTGAGGTGCTGAGAGGGATTTTTTTCCGGAGAGCTAACGGGCTCTGACCCCTCCTGGGCACGCCAAGAGTTTGGGAAGTGCTGTATCTGGCCTGCTGCTTGTGCAGGCACAGCTGCCTTCCCCTGCTGCCCCTCGGACCCTGCATTGCCCAGCAAGGCCTGGGTGGGAGTCCCCAAAGTCTCAGGGCTGCTGTAGCTCCAGACCGGTGTCAAAATCAAAAGGCAGCTTTGTTTCCTGCCACTCCTGTCCTCCAGAGCAGGTGATGTCATGCCACAGAAGAGGTGCCAGGGTTTGGATCCTGTACTGTTCCTGCCAGTGCCTATGGACAGGAGAGCTCCCTGTGCTTCCCTTGTCCTCCCTGGACATACCAGCAGGACTGGCATTTCCCTGTTCTGGGAAGGAGCTGAGCAGGCAGCCAGCTCTGCTCTGAGCCAAGGTGTGAGGACATGAGCCCTGAGAGGAGTGGGGAAGAGGAGCCTGGGTTGGGCTCAGGCTCAGCTGTGCTGCCAGGGGAGGCTGATCTCAGAGCTCAGGGCTACAGGCCCCCTCAGACAGGCAGAAAGGTCTTTGCCCCTGTTTTCTCTTCCTACACTGGTGCCCTTTTCCCTCTTGGACTAGACTACAGTGCCACCATAGCAGGGGCTCCAAGCAGGACAGGACAGGACATTGACACTGCTGCTCTGTCCCCACAGGAGATCATTGACCTCACCTGTGAGGACACAAACATAGACCCAGTGCTGTCGAGCAGCCTCGCCATCATCGACCTGACTGAGGACATGTGCAGCCCTCTGCACTCCACCCTTGGTGCTACCCAGAACCCCAGAAATGCTGCCCCAGCAGCACACACGTTCCATCCCCAATTCTGCCCAACCACAGAAGAAGACATGCAGGCACCAGCATCGCACAGCACTCCTGTGAAGCTCAGTCCCACCATGGTCACGGCAGAAATCACGGACAACTGCAGCTGCCTTTCTCCTGCCTCTAGGTGTCACAGCTGGAGCTCAGAGCAGGATTACAGCACTACTGCCTTTAACAGCAACTTGGACTCGCAGTCAGACTCAGACTGCCTGTCCCCATCTCCCCCCAGCCTGGACAGCAATAGCAGCTGGAGAGCTGATGACCGTGAGGAAGATCCTCCCCAGCCCTGCCAGGAAAGGAACCTCCCCCCAAGGCTGAGCCCTGCCCCAACCATTCCTAAAACACCAGGAAAGGCCCAAAGGTCTTTGCCAGAAGCAAGTGACTTCCCACCACACCAACCAATCCAGCAAGCCACCCCAGCCAGGACTGACGCTGACAGCAAGGCCTGGCTGGACAAACTGCACAATTTCAGCAGGAGTGGAGTCCAGCACCTCTTCCTCCAAGGCATAGCACCCAACAGGGAAACACAGCAGGTAAACAGGGTTTGGAGCAGCCCCTGCAGCAGAGGATGGAGCAAGGGCAGCCCCTGCTCCCCCTGTCCTTTGCCAGGCAGTCGGGGGCTCTGGTTATTGCAGTTCCCTTCACAGTGGGCCCCACATCACAGCCGGGTTCCTCTGTGTCGGGGGAGCTTTCACCCACTGCCTTGCCTTGTACACAACAGAAATCCGGGCTGATCCCCAGTGGGAAGCTGAGCATGGTGCACACCACCATGGAGGAGAACATCCTGGAGGGCACCTTGTATTTCCTGAATGAGTTTGTCTCCTGCCAGCACCGTCCCCCCAAAGAAATCATCTGCCACCTGATCAAACAGATGCTGTTGGACACCCACGAAGGGGAGATCCTGAATGACATCTACACACTGCTTATGAAGATCCAAATGTATGTGTTCCCCTTGCCCCAGGGCTGGATAGGTGCTCCCAGGGGTCTGCCCAGCATAAGGGTTATTCTGTGTGGTGCTCACCCACAGAACAGGGAGTGATTTCCCTTATAACCTAGGATAATCCTCCTGCCAACACAGGCCCATCCCAGGCTCTCTGGTGGTAGGTCAGGGACAGCTTGTGACACAGGGAACTCTTGGGGACAGAAGAGTGTGTTTGCCTTGCCCTGAAGCACAGGTCTTTCTTCACTGCTGTGACATGGCAGAAGTGCCTTCCCTGGGCTGCAGCAGTGCCAGCAGTGGCTGGAGCAGCTCCCTCATTTCCCTCAGGCTTCCCATGGAGAGCTACAATGTTTTATGAGGCCACAGACCTAGGAGTCCTGGGCTTCTTCATGGAGCATAGCCCCTGACAGGTGCTTCCAAAAAATTAGTTGTGGTACGGGGAGAAGAAAGCAGGGAAGGCACTTGAGTAAGTGGGACTGGGAGTGGCTGGGAAAGGGCTAAGGGGCTGCTGTGACTCCAGGCAAATGGTCGAGCAGTTCAGCACAAATGGACAGGGCTGTCCTTGCAGGCTCCATCCAGCCAACGTCGCCACTGTGGGATGGGACTGGACACTGGTGAAATTCATCATGGAGGACCAGGTACTTGGCACTGTGTGTGTCACACGGGGCAGGGATCATCCAGCACACACTGCCTGAGGGTGAGTGTTGCCCAAGTGCTTCCTGTGGCTGTGCTCTGCTGCAGACCTGGCCAGTCCAACAGTGAGTGCCAGCTGGGAATCCCACATTTATCCACAGTGCTCCCTTAACCCTCTGCACAGTTTTAGGCAGGTTGTCCCACTGAAGAAGGCACAGCAACAGATATACCCTTCTCTGGGTCACAGCACTAGTGCAATGCCCAGCAATGCCTCTCAGAGTCTTGCCTGAGCCAGGCAGCTCCTCCTACAACTATTCCTCAGTTATGTGCATTAGTCCATTCCCAAGACAGCCAGCTTCCCTGGTGTTCCTAAGCCTGTGGCTCCACCAGACTAATGTGCTCTCCATCTTCCCCTAGGAGAAGGTCCCCGGCCAGCTCCTCTTCCTGCAGTACGTGGTACAGACCCTGGAGGATGATTTCCAGCACAATCTGAAGTCACAGCTGCTGCAGAAGTCAATTGCCAAGAAAGTGCTTTCATGTGACATATGCTTCAACAATGTCAAGTAAGGGACACCTCCTCCTCCTCTGTGTTCTCTAACCAGAAGCTGAGGCAGGGGCTTAGGGAACACTTGTTGAGATTCCAGTCAGACTTTCAGAGTTTCCAAAAAGCAGACTTGGAGACAAAGGGAAGCGTAGGGCCAACTATAGGGGCTGGGAAAAGATTTACAAAAGTGAACCACCAGAGATGATGCAAGGCCTTTCCAGTCACAACAGAGTGGGCTTTTCCCACCCCAGGAATGAGGTCAGATTTGCATTGCTTAGGACAGGACTGAGAAGGAGGCAGTCCTGTGGGCAAGTGTACAAATCAAGAAAGCTCCCCAGTTGAGCTGCTCAGCAGAGCTACTCCCTAACCTGGTCCAAGCGAGTGAAACGTACTCTTCATTCTCAGGGTCTTTCCTCAAGCTTCAACTAGATCTAGAGGTCAGAACACAGCAAAATGAGGCACATCCCCAATAAAATTCTTGTTTCTGTCCCAGGGAAGTGGTCAAGTGGTTGGTGGCAGCAGTTACAGGAGTCGGGTTCTCCCAGCCCCAGGAGCAGCTGCAAGAAGCCAGGGCTGAACACAGCTCATCTTCACCAAGGCTGGCCAGCACTCAGACAGCTCAGACAGCTTTCTTTGCCCAAAAGTAAGCTCCAGAATTCCAAACTCCCTGCTGACATTATCATGGACCCAGCAGAAACCAGAGTCTCTCTCTCTCCCTGTCAGTTCAGGGAAGACAGGCTGCATCTGTGACCAGCTTTTCTGGTTCTTCTTTGGGTTAGATATGACTTGGTGAGCAAAAGACTCTCACCTGGTGGGAAACTGGCTCTGTGTCATCCTCTTGCATGTAGTGTAAGGCTGGGGCTCTGTTTGTCTACAGCTCAGGCAGCCCCATGCTGCTCCAACACTCAGGAGAGGCACCGAGACCTCCTGAGGGTCAATCTGGGGATGAGCTTTGCTTGCAAGCGCATCAGATTCAGAAGCCACCAGGAGACACCAAACCTGGCCCACTGCATTCCCATGTCCCTCACTGCATGAGGCTGAACTAGAGGCCATTCCCGAGGCTTTGCTTGGCAAGCTGAGGGGCAGGGACTCCCTGTGCTGACTGTCCCTCTCACCCAGGGCGATGCTCCTGCTGCAGCAGATGTTGTCCATGGCAGTGGAAGTGGACAGATCTCCCACCTGCAGCTCCCGGAAGATTGCAGATTACGTATTCCCATTCATACTGCACATCCCCCTGAGGAGCCAAAGGTGAGACAAGCGTGTGCAATGCAGCATTTGCCTGTGTGAACAAGGGTCTTACTCCCAATTTACATCCAAGTCTGGATGCATAAAGTTCTACAGGGTATACAGCCAGCAAGAGCATGGCTGGGTGTCCCATGGAGATACATCACCAGCTGAACAGGTGATGTGTTGCTGAAAACACACCCAGGTTATGTATTGCTAAGAACAGTCAGTTCTCCCACTTGCTGAAGTTGTGACCTTAAAACTGTAAAGACCGTCTGAAAAGCAGCACTGTGCATCAGCACAGCCAAGCACTGGCAAAGACATCACTGATTCCCATGGGCAACCAGCTAGTCAGAAATATGATGCATTTCCTACAGCTTTGCCTTGACAGCCTTTGTTTGCTTCTTTAAGAAATGCAAATCTGAAGGCCAAGCACAAGGGCGTGGCTGGCTCTGATGTAAACAGGAGCCCCCACTAGGCCACCAAGCATTTCAAACCCACAGTTACAATGCCCAGCAGGCAGCCCTTCACACCATTCAGCAGAACTCTGTGCACACACCAGGTATAACCAAGCTAAACTGACTCTAATCAAGCTGTCACTTTGCCCAAGACAGATAAAGATCCATCTGCCCCTGACCCCACGTTACCCTTGCCTGGCTGGGCTCCCTGCAAAGTCAGCAGGAATGAACCATTGCCACACAGGCTGCTGGGCAGGGTGAAGTGAAACAGCTCAGTTTGCTTTGGAGACTGCACTCACTTCCAGCTGCTGCTGGTCACACCTGAGGATGAAAACGTGGCCATAGCCAAGCTGCATAACAGAAGTCTCTCACCACATCTGGTGGTCTTCCTTCCACGGCATGGCTGGGTAGCCCCTGCAGTCACCCCACATCTGCACTGGGTCAGCAGCACAGCAGGAGCATGCTGGAACAGTTGTCTCTGGTCAGGCTGAGCTGTCTCAACCAAAGTAAATTCCTTTTGTGTTCCAGGGAAGCTTTATTAAACACCATGGAGAGCCAGCTCCTGCGCTGCAGACTGCTAGAGCTGTTATTCCAGCACAGTTGTGATGTACCCACAACCTCATCCATGTCTCTGGACAAGATCCTGTATTTCCTGAGCCACTCCTCTGTGCTGCCACAATTCCAGGTATCCAGTCCAATCTCTCCTTTGACTTGTTTTCCTCTGAGAAAACTTCTAACAGCCAAATACTGTCTCCTGTCCTAGGATGAAACAGCAACGTGGCAAAGGTGGGACGAGATGCTGCAGTACTTGAGTTTGCTGCTGATGAGTTACCAAAGTGTAAAACTGGGTAAGCAGGGCTTTTTCTGGCTCTAACAAACAGTTTCATCAAGAGGCTGCAGAACAGCCAAATTCCTCTTCCTCCTCTCTTCTCACCACTCTTGAACTCACGGCCACTCAATCTTAGAAAGACACTGTGACTCCATCCATGGTAGTAACTATTCCCAGCAGTCAAAGAAGTGATGTTGCACCAATCAGAGCACCCAACTTGCTTTGCCAAGTTTAGCCCCTGCAAAATAGCCTTCTTCCTAAAGGAAGCACTTCCCAGCACCAGAAAGTACACAAGACAGTACTTTGTACCCACTCTTTTCTAAATTGCTGCACAGTGGGTGGAAGAATAGGGTGGTTTAGGAAGAAATGCAGAAGGCAATAGGATCATAGAATATTCTGAGTTGATAGAATCAGTGTTTCACTCCTGACCCTGCAAAGACACCCCATAATCCCACCCTCTGCCTAAGAATGTTGCCCAAACACTCCTGGAGCTCTGGCAGCCATGACCATTCCCTGGGGCCCCACCAACCTGTGGGAGAAGACTTTTCTCCTAACAGCCAACCTAAATCCCCCCTGGCACATCTCCAGTCATTCCCTCAGGTCCCATCACAGTCCTACAGAGCAGAGATCGGAGCTGCCCCTCCTGAGAAAGCTGCAGACCCCAGTGAGGTCTGATCTGTCTCCTCTTCTTGAGGCTAAACACACCAAGTGACTTCAGCCACGCCTCGTGGCTTCCCCTCTAGACCCCTCAAACCATCTCTGAAGCCCTCTTTTGGGCAAGCCAGGACACTTAGAGCACTTAGTAAACTGGGTAGGGAGCATCACCCACAGCAGCCACAGAAAGAGCAGCAATTCTGACCCCAGGAGAGTGGCAGTCACAAAACACTCTGTAGAACTCATTATTTTACCAGAAATCCCTTCCAGTTTCAGGTGCTTTAGCCCAGGATTAAGGCTCTCATGAATGAATGCAGGTAAGTCCACCATCACATATGCAAAGTCTCACTCTCCCTGAAGCCCTGGACAATAATTGTTGGGCTTTTTGCAGACTCCTTTGCAAATTGCCCATTTTGCCATTCACACAGAAGACAAGGATTATACAACCCTTGCCCCTTCCCCAGTCCCTGGGCTCTCTCCACATGCAGAATGAGCTCCAGGAAGGGCCAGTTCCTTCTTCCAGAAGTCTTGTGCAGAACCATCGAGGATACCAAGAAGATCAGCCCTGTTTCCAACACTGCCTGTGGCACACTGGGATCCATCCCAGCAGCTCAGGCAGCCCCTTGGGTGTGGCCTCTCCCCACCAGCATTTCCTCTTGCAGAGCACCTGCGGAGCTCCATCAGTGACCGGATGGATTTGATCGTTCAGCAAGCCAAGCCCAGGCTCCAGGACAGTGATGACATCAGCCAGCTGGACATTCAGCTGAAGATGAATGACTTCATGAGCAGAATGCAGGAGGCCCTGGGGCAGCCTTTTCCCCTACAAATTCAGGAGAAGTTGTTCATGCTGCAGGAGTTGCTCTTCATTGTCATTGCTGCCTGATGGAGACAACCATTGCAGCAAGGGGGACAAAACTTTATGTTCTTAATATAAAACCCCCCATCTCATGCTGCAATCTCAGCATCATGGGGGTTTGGTTTATACAGTTCTTTGGAAAGATGGTTTACATTGTCTCAGAATTTCCATTCAAGTCTGCCTCATTGTGCAGTCTTACAAAGCACTTTGTACACTTTAAAAAATAAATTCTCATGTTTGCTAAGCTTCTTTCGTCTTGGTGCCAGCCCTGCCCAAAGGAAGTGCAGAATTCTGTCAGCTCACACCACAAGGCCATGCTTTAACCCAAGCCTTCCCAATCTGTGAGGTTCACCTGTGTAGTCAAGACTGGAGCAGCAGCCTGTACCTCAGGATCTGAATCTGTTCCATGACTTTTAGCTCAGCTTACACTCCAGGAGCATAGGGAACACCTGTGAGCATTCAGAGCTCAGACATTCCCAGGCCAGGTGAATCATGTGCTCCATCAGCAGTACTTTAAAGGGCAGCTAAAAACACTACAACAGCACCAAACCACAGCTTTCCAGAGGGGAACTTGGCACCTCTAGGGAAATACCAGCCTGGTTCCCACACCTGTGCCCACCTCCACAGTAAAGGTGGAAACACAGCACACAAGCAACAGAAAACAAAATCTCAGGAACATGAAGAATCTGGATTCCTCAAGAAAACACAAAGACTTCATGTTTAGTTCAATCTGCAGAAGCCCTAAGACAGAACTGAGCCTGGCTGTAAACCCAGTCTCCCCATCAAAGGGCAGTTTGTGGGCAAATATTTCACCCTGGTGAGGTGCTGCCAGAGCCTTATCCATCAGAACCTTGACCCCACACTCACTGGACAGCCCCACATTTCTCTCACAGATGCTCTGCCAGCACCAACACACAATATGGACCTCCATTCCACAAGGATTTTATTGTCCTGTAACAAACAAACCAAACATACACATTAGGAGATGTGAATACAGACAACAAATAAATTAATGTCAAATGAGAGAGCCTGACTGCCAAGGTGCAAATGAGTGGTGACAGAACTGCTGGTTTGGGTGGGGGACTTTCACACAACACATCACTGGCAGTGGTGCTGAAGCTTGAGAGAAAGCAGTGCTACAGAATGTGCTGCTTCACAGGGGCCAGCAGCCAGCCAAGGGAGCCAACCCTGTCTCACCCTCCAGGGAAAATATTTGGTTTAAGAAGGCAGAGCTCAACAGTTCCCACCTGTTGAGTAACCTCTGGCAACAGATCTAAGTTTTCACTTCCAGATGCAAGGCTGCTGCTGGCTGAGGGACTCTGCAACACAGTCATGAGATCACGAGCAGGCCTGAGGAGACCCATTTGCCACAGCACAGGTGAGGATACAGAGCAATGCTGCCTACCATGCTTAAGGGATTAGATTGTAGCCAGGAGTTCCTTCCACTTTTCCTGAAAGCCAGTGTTAGCTGTTCCCAGGAACTGCTTCAGACCAGGTCAAGGATCACATCCAGCTGTACCTGAGCAGGGAGCAAACCCTTGGTCTGCCCTCGGTCTTCCCCCAGCCCTGCAGAACACACTTAATGCTGATAAAACAAAATACCCTGTCTGAGAAGTGTTTCCGGTGCCTAATACATTCTACATTATTCTAGGGGAAAAAAACCTAACAAAAACAAATCAAGCAGCACCCAGAGTGCCAGAACACCTGAAAATCTGCTGTCTAGAAGGCAGGACAGTGGTGTTTTGCAGAAAGAAGAGAGGAGGATTACTTGGTTCAAGCCACACCAGCTTTGGTTACTTCCACCTTCTCAGAGGGAAATGAAGAGTTGGAAGAAAAGGAATTCTTCCTCATTACTTCCAAGCTCCATTTGGTTCTGCTCCCTACCTTTCCAACAAGAACATTTTGGAATGGTCACTAGTCCCTGTTCCCTTTAAAAAACATCCGAAGAACAAAAAACATGGTCACACTGGATAGTAAGGGAGTGCCACATTTATACTGACCCACCACATACCCCATCTTCTTTCTGGCAGTTAATGGTCCAGTTTTCAGTCCTGGCTTGTTCACATCATTTTCTGCTTGAGCTCTGACACAACCAGTCCTCCTGTGGGTCCTTCAGCACTGAGCAGGACAAGACAACCAGATTCCAGGCATACAAGCCAGGTGCTCACACACCACATGCAATCCTGTCCCAAAAAAATATGGCTCAGGGTTTCACTGTGGTGTGGTGTACTAGGAGGCACATCCAGAGCAGCCTGGCAGCCCAAAACAGTGCAGTGCAGTAGACAGGATGGTTTACATAGGTTTAGGACTGGTGCAGCAGTTTTTCCAAGACTGGCTTTAGGAGGACAATCACAACTGTTTCTTTTTCTGAGATGAAGAGTTGGAAAGGGAGACTTCCCTACTTTACTGCAGCACATGGGACAGGGAAGCAGAGCCTAAGACACTCCGTAGCCTGCTAAAGACACTGGAAGTTTTCCTCTAGAACCCAGTGGGAGTGAGCACGTTCAGATCCCGAGGTTTGATATTGTGGGAACATGGAGATTGTTTCCTCCCATCTGTGCCTGGAATGTCCATTTTGGGTGGCTTGAAGGTGACTGGATCCTCTGTCATCCTTGTAGCCTGAGCACGCATCAGCTCCATTGGGGATGGCTTGTGAGCACCCTTATAGGACTGAATGGTAAAACCTCCTGATGAAAAAAAAAAATCACAGTAAAAACAAGGAAAACCAGTCAAGCCCATTTCCTACTGCTGCCAGGAGTGAGCAGTGTCACTGACACTCAGCACTACAGACAGCCTATGGAAATTCCAGCAGCTTCATATCATCTGGAGCCTATTCCCCATCAGGGCTGGCACTTCCAGCCCTGGTTGCATCACACATCAGAGAAAGCAGAGTAAAAAGCTGTCACCTTCATACCCTGCCCCTTCCACTGCAGCTCACTGCAAGTTATTTCTACTTCCAGATCCTTGCCATAGGTTTTACTCAACTGCTCTATATTTAGGCACAGAAATTATATGATTAACACACATTCCCAAGGTGGTCCTGGAGAATAACAAGGCAAGCAGGATAAGACTCCAGAAAGAGCCAGCAAGTCTGCTGTGTGACAGTTTCCCCCTTGGTCTTCGCTCACAGATTTTCAAGGACATACCTGCATCACTGGCCGATTTCTGGACAGCTCTGGGTCCAAAAAAGCTCCATCTTTCAGATGGCAATCTGTCCACACCACCTTCCATAGCAAAGTCTGAGCCAGTGATAGAAGTAGAGGATCCCTGACTAAACCAACCCCTAAGGAAAAAAAAAAAATCATTGAGATGCTTAAAACATGAGAATAAGTATTTCAAGTGAACTCACTATGCCACAAACTTTCCATGTAGTTAACAGGGGCAATTTAAGAAATCCTAATAGGTTTGTTACCACCCAGGACAAAATATACATGCTGTAAAGTTCACAGGCTTCCAACACTTGGATCTATCCAACACAAATCTTCAGCAGGCTCTGAATTTCACCCCATACAGTCCCTCACTGGATAAGAAGGTTATTTGTAGCAGCTTCCACCTCAGCAGCCTGTAGGAAACCAAAGGAGGCAGAGTACCTGTTTTTATGCCTGGGGGAGGAGTGGGGGGTGCTGCTTGGAGTGGACTGAGCAGAAGAATTCTGTTTGTCGTCTTTTGTTGTCTCTCCATTCTGCATTTTTAGATTCTGTCAGGAGAGGCAAGAGAAAGAGAAGCAACACTGCTTAATTCTGGACATAAGGAACAACAGCCAGTTTTATTATCAAAACCAGACAAATGTTTTTATCACAGGTGATAAAGTGTCACTTCACTTAAAGTTTTAGCCAGTATTACAATACCTGCATATACCCCCTTAAATTTCTCTCCACATCAAAGATAAGCATTTTTAAAGTTCACTTCAGGCTATAGGAAGGAACACAGCACTCATGGGGAGGTTGTGGATGCAGCAGAGCTCACTTCAGCTGCCTGGTAACAGGTCTAAAGCCACAGCACCCGTCTGTCTCCAGCACTTTTCAGAGCAACAAAGCTTTCAGTCCCACCAGTTCTCTAATGAGCCTGAGACCAGTTCTCAGAGAAGGTACAAGGTCAGGAGTACCAGACCCTGTGAAGCAATCAGTGTACATCAGGATGGAAACACTGCTCTGAACAGAGATGAACCTGGGCACAAAATAAACAGGAACTGGGTATATGCAAATCATGTTATTACAGGCTGGACAGTACAAACTGAACTTTGAAGGAGTCACTTGAAGGGCAGTTACAGTTCAAACACAAAATACACAGGGTACCTTGTTATGTTTCCTGTGGCTATTCAAGCCACACTAATGCAATTCACCGACGCAGTTACTGAAACTTTGACCTCGTGGGAGGACACTGGAAGAGTTTACTATTAAACTCCAACTGCAAGATTTTTTTAAGGGCTCAGTAGCCCACAGTAACACGTTCATTCAAGACCTTTGTTTTCAGTAAGATACATCTGGTAACTTTCACAATAGATATACACAGTTTACAAGTTCTCTTCGGACACACAGTTACAGAAATCAACTGCAGGGCACCATTCAAAAGTACAGCAAGAAAGTGGATTGTGTAGGGCTGTTCCCACTTGGAACAACAACTGTCATAGTTTGATGTGACAGTGAAATGTGACAGATTACAGAAAAAAAAATTGTTTCAAAACTACAAAGGCTAATGTTAACATTAAAATAAAAGTGGGTAAACTTTTCTACACAATGAGCTAAAAGCCTTCAGAGGAAGCAGCCTAAGGAAAGTCTTGTCAACACGCTCCAAAAGTTATATCACCAGGTAAATGTTAAATCAGACACATCCTACATGGAGAAATCCAATGGAAAACAAGCCTTACGTGGACTGCCTCAGCCACTCTGTGGTACTTGGTCTCCTCAGTGGTGAGGCCTTTGTGGGGTGTGTAGCCAGCTTCCCTCAGCCCTGCCTGCTGCTCAAAGCGCTGAATGCTCTCCTGAGTCTGCTCTGGAACACAAAAGAGCACAAATTCACACAGAAATGTCACACAAGCAGCTCTAGCAAAGGCAGCTCCAGCAACTGAACGCAAACCCTTTTTTTCATCGTTCACATGTTGCAACAAGCTGAGGCAGAAAGATGAAGCTGGTGAGATATACTGACTTGACAACTACCCTAAGTCAGATGAACAGTGATTTGTCCCAAATAAGCAGATATATCACAAATGCAACACCTGTAATTAATCC
Organism: Chaetops frenatus; assembly: GCA_013400775.1. NCBI lineage: Eukaryota > Metazoa > Chordata > Aves > Passeriformes > Picathartidae > Chaetops > Chaetops frenatus. The sequence goes on along the minus strand of VZTR01007991.1, from coordinate 64,998 downwards.
CATCTCACCCCAGACACTGCATCACTCCTACTCACAACTTGACAAATCCAGGAGAACTCAGTAAGTTGGACACTTTAAATCGCTCACTACATTCAAGGGAGCCTTGCATACCATGTTTTAAAGACTCCCAGTGATTTTAAATTAGATAAAATAAGCTATTTCAGCCACATACAGAGCCAGCATCTAATACACTGATATCCACTTCAGTTCTGCAAAACATAAGCACTTTCTCCAAATCTCAGTCTAAGTTGTTCACTCCCTAGTGGAACTAGGAGAAAAGTCAAAAGGAATCAGAGCACAAAAAAAAAGTTACTGGAAAAGCCCATTGTCTTCTTTAAAACAGCTAATACTTCCCATATAAAGTTGTTTTCAGATCCCTATTATTTGTAGCTGCTGAAAGAAGCAGTATGGACAGGTTATCACAGAAATAATTCCTCTTATTGCAAAAGGGCACATCTCTGGAAACATAACTGAGCCGATTTTATTTTAAAGCATCATGATTTATGTTTTGAAGTGTTGCTGTTAGCAAGGCAGCTGCTCCTACTAACAACATAAATGCCAGCAAGAGCCCCATTAGCACAGTGTGTCAGCTCTCCTCACCACTTGGGTTAATGGTAGAGCTTTGCCTGTCATTCAGAAATAGCAAGTTAATAAGCAAACAGAGCAGCAGCAGCCTCTGCACTCCAGCAACACTGACTGCAGTGTCCTGTCAGCAAACAACAAAGTCTGCTCTCCTCCCCCAGCCCCTGGAAACACAGAAGCACCACGTGTGGCCTATTCCCCAGTTCCTTGCTTCCTTCTAGAAACATCCTCTGAAAAAAACAAACTCACACAGCACCAGAGCAGAGTCAGTCTGAACCCAAGAGTTCTCCAGGAATTACCCTGAGGGGTCACCAACCTGGAGCACCCCCAGTGCCCATCCCCAACAGAAGAATGAGAGGGGAGTTCTTACTTGTGATGAGGGAGTTCATGATGATGTGAGTGGCCTTGGCCTTCACCACAGGCACCTTGTTCACACTTTCTGTGGACGATGAAGGAGTTATGACAGGTTTCATGTTGGCATCCCCTTCCTCATCCTGTGGGGAAGCAGCAGGGGACAGTTTGAGATGGGAAAGTATCTCAGCACCTGGCCAGGACACATCTCTAACTATTCAAGTGAGACAAGGCCATGCTGCTCTGGCAGCCAGCCTTCATCCTGTGGGAGAAATCCCAGCACTGTGCTCCCTGCAGCCCAGGAATGTTCAGACCCTTAAAATTCATAGCAATGAACAAGCGACTCACATCCAACATTTGAAACCCTACCAGGCTCAGAGAGAACAAGTTGTTAGTCCAAGTACAAAAGGGTCAACACAGGAAAGAAACAAGAACATCTGTTCTTCTCCTAAATGCAAACTGGACTTCAAGGTCAACTGGGCAAAAGCACCAAGAGCACCTTCCACAGGGTGCTCAGGCACAAGCTGTGCACAGAATGGCAGTCACAAAGCAAAGCCTGGTGTGAACAGCTTGTTTTCCCACCTCACTCCTTACATGTTTCTTGCTCAGTGTGTCAAGTGGGCATAATTCTAGCACTGACCACAAGACCCCAGCAAAGAAATAGAAAATAAAAGCTAGAAAAACAAAATTCCTGTGAAACACTGACTTCCTCCTCCCAAAACAGGAGTTCCCTGACTGGTGAGTTTACTTTTTGTACCAAACCACAACTTTCAGTTGTCTCCCAGAAGAGATTTAAGAACCAAGGAGCTATAAAGTAGAGGTTAAGCTCAACGGGATTTAGAGTTACATTCTTCCATCCAACAACATTTCACTTCATTTCAAACTTAGAAAACAGCCTCTAAATTTAAAAGGGCTGGTCCTGCACTCAAAGCATGGAATCCCAGAATGGTTTGGGTTGGGAGGGATCTTAAAGATCATCCAGTTCCAACCCTCTGCCATGGTGGGGGGAGAGTTTCCACCAGAGCAGCTTGTTCAGAGCTCCCACCAACGTGGCCTTAAACACTTCTAGGGATGGGGCAGCCACAGTTCCCTGTGCAAACTGTGCCGGTGCCTCACCACCCTTATTAAAAAGGATTTACATCCAACCTAAACCACCCTTGTGCTCCAAGTCTAATTACACGTGGTTGCTGGGGGTTTTTTAACCACAAACACGGAGGAGATGCTCAACACGCGCTTGTCCCACCCACACCTCCGTGTGCCCAGCGCAGGGCCAGGCAGCAATGCCGGGCTCTGTCCCCAACCCCTCCCGAGGGTCCTGCTGCGAGGGCAAGGGGACAGCGCCAGCCAGGCAGGAGGGGTGCCAGGACGGGGGGGGGATGCTTGGGAGAAGAATGACGGCAGAGCTGCGAGGTACCCAAGGACACGCCGGGGCCAGCCGGGCCCGTACCTTCGAGAGCTCCTGGTACTTGCGCTCGGGGATGACCGGCTGCTTCCAGAGCATGCTGGCGCACAGATCGGCGGGCGGCGGCGTCATGGGCGCCGTGTCCTCCAGGGCATCATCGTAGCTGAAGGCGCGGCGTGGGACGCCGAGGGGCAGCGACATCCTGCCCGAGCGGGCCCCGCCGCCCGGCTCCAGCGCTGCGGAGAGAGCGCAGCACTCAGCGCCCGCCGCCGCGCCCGACCGAGGCCGGCGGGGAGCGCGGGGGGAACCTTACCGGGAGCGTCGGGCTTCCCAGAGCTCATGGCGGGGGCTCAGCGGGGCTCGGCGAGGGGCAGCGGGGCCAGGCCCGGAGCGGCCATACCGGAGCCTCCGGGCACCGCCACAGCGGGAGGTTATTTACCGCTGCGGGGGCGCTCTTATAGGGGCGCAGTCTCGCGAGGTATGGTGAAATCGCGCGGGGCACGCTGGGAGATGTAGTTCGGGCGGAGATGACGGGATTTAACGGAGAGGCGGGGCCGGGGCGGGCCCCCAGAGCTCCCGGTGGCCGGGCTGGGGTCGTGTCCTGCCCGCATGTCCTGTCCTCCTGCAGACAGGAGGCTGCTGGGTCAGCCCACAGAGCGCTAGGTCCTGGAAAACCAACGGTGGAAGGTGGCAAGCCCACCAGGGAACGGGAGTACGCACCAGACAGTTTCACTGTGACACCTTTCCTACAGCGGCTCCTTCCTCTTTGTCAATAAAAGGGCGACCTCTCTGCTGCCCTCCAGTTCCTGCGCAGGGAAGGGACCCCAGTCTGCTCTCCCAAAGTGCAGGCACAGGGGGCAGGAAGCAGCACGTGGCTCTGCTCCGACTTTCGCTGCCTACAGGACAACCAGCAAAGCCGCAGTGCTGCCCACAGCCAGCCCTGTCCCCACAGAGGGTGGCACCTGCCCAATGCCAACATCACCCAGGCTGGCACCAGGAGCTCTCCAAAGCAGGCCAGCGCCGAGCAAGAGCCCACAAGCAAGACGTTCACAAGCAGCTGGAAAGGGTATTTTATTTCAGCAAAGCTAAAGAAGTTCTGGCTGCCACACAGAAAGTGAGCAGCACCAGCATAGTCAGTGCCAGTGGCAAAGTGTCTTTCATGGACAATTATAACCATCTCTGCCTAATGAAGGTCCTCCCTCCATGGCCAGAGGCTTTTTTTTTGTTTGGGAAATGGTCATGTCAACCCTGCACTTGCAGGAAAACCTGAGGAAAAAGAGCAGTCACTGCACTTCCATCTTTTCTGGCTTGAGTGATGCAATGAAATTCTTGTACTCCTCGGGATAGAAATTCTTGTACACGTTGATCTTTCTCTTAATCTGTTTGGGAGTATCCTGGTAGTAGTTCTTCTCATCCCGAGCCATTTCCTGTGACAAAGGAGAAGGTAAGCCAGAGGAGCAGCCCCAAAAGCAAACACCAAACCAGCCCACCCACACCAGTGTGATCCCTGCCTGACTCAGACAGGGAGCTGGCCACAGTTCAAAGTGGTTTTTTCCCTTAAGAATCAGCTGACTGCAAAAGAGGACCCAGGAGAGAGAGGCTGAGCAGTTCTCATCCTGCAGATGGGAAGATTCAGGAGTGAATCACTGCGGGGGCTCCTTGCTCTGGGTTGTACCTTGTAGTTCTCCCCATGGTTCTGGATCATGTATCGCACATAATCAATGAGGTCTCGAGAGAGCGTGTTTGACTTCTTCTCAGGGAGGCTGGCCTCCAGTTCCATCTCTAGGCAGAGGGCAGAGGCAGCATGAGGCAGAGGAAGGAAGCAACAATACCCCAGAGGTTCCCAGCCTCCCCCCAAGGTTGATTCCAGCCACACAGCTCGGCTGCAGGGACATTTTCCAGCACGACGGTGCAGGAAAATGGCCAAGACAGGAGTCCTCTGCATGGGCTGCAGGCATCCAGGCCTGCACTGCAGCTCTTCTCCAGCTCACAGACGAGGAGCAGACCCTTTCAGCCCAGGCTGCAGAGTGTGACTGCTCAGAGCCACCCAGCCCAACACTGAAACACACTGAGGTACTGCCTCCACGGCTTCTTGTCACCCTGGGCCCGCACACCAGCACGTCTCGCAGCGACAAGAGCCCTCCTGAGGCTGCAGGGACAAACACTGGGGGAAAGACAAGCTCCTCCACAAGGCTGGATAAGAAATAACACCTTTCCCTACCCCTGGCACAGCACAGGGTGACAAAACAACCCAGAGGGGCTTAGGGGAGGACCCCAAATGCAACACTGACCATTCACCACGTACGGCTTCCGCACTATTTTCTTTCCTGGCTGTTGTCCGTCGCTTCCCACTTCCATCCCCTGAATTATAGCAGAGAAAAGACAAAGGAAGAAAAGCCCATTTGGAAGAGTGCTGTGTCCCCACACATTGTTCACAAAACTCCAAACTGCTTCTACATGGCTGCACAGGGCAGGAAATCCCAGCTGGCTTAAGCAGAGCCTTGCTTGTGCCATTAAGGTGGTTTGTGGGCGAGGCTGTCAGCTGAGAAACTCTGTGTGAACAGAGACAAATGGCAAACAAGGTCATTCCTTCTTTTTCCTTGAGTTTCTTGGGGCCACCTTTCACCTGAAAACGTTGCCCTCCTACGCAGATGGGCCAGGCTGGCACTGCTGTACACAAAGAGCCTTTCTTTGTTATCAGGAGCAACTTGGCTGCAGCGTTCCCAACCCCACCTGTCTCTGGCAAGTCCCAGGAGATGGACTGACGCTTTTTATATTTGTTCTAAAGTCCATTATATCTCCGTAGCCCTGTAGCTCGTTCCCACGCCAGAATCTTGGCGAGATAAGCGTGTAAATCAAGATAAGAAACGTGTCCACCTCCAGAGACTGATCCAGAGCCACCTGCCCCGTGCTGCGAGAGCACCTCCCCCCACAAAGGAGCGGTCCCGGCCAAACCTTTCCTTACCAGCAGCTTCTTCGGGATGGGGACAGCCTTGTTGGGGTCCTCGGCCAGGCCCATCTCGGCCAGGTTCTGCGCCACGGACTTGTGCGGGTCCCAGGCATGGCGGATGTGGGAGCTGCGCGGGGACAAGGGGCATCACGGCTGTGTCCCCCATCCCGGGGGGGTGCGCGCCGCCCTCCTCACCGACACGTGCAGCGGCTCCCGGCCTCCCTGCCCCAGCCCACGCTCGGCCCGCGCCCCCCCGAGCCGCCGGCGCTCACCAGGCGATGCGGGGCGCGGCGCGGCGGCGGGCGCTGCGGTAGAGCCGCTTGCGGTTGAGGTTGTAGGAGTATTTGTGCCGCCGGCTCTTCCCCTTGGCCTTCGGCATGGCGGCCACGCGCGGGCCGGCACCTGGGCTGCCGGGCGCCCCCCGGGGCACCACGGGAAGTGTAGTTCCGAGGCAGCGGCGCCTCGGCGATAGGCGTGCGCGTCGGACTGCAACCCCCGGCATGCACTGCCCCGGAGGCGGCGGCTACGGCAGCCGGGAAGGAGCGCTGTTGTCACCTTGGCCATGGCGGCCGGGCCCCCCCCGCCGTTTGAGCCCAGCCCGCTGCCCACGTTCCCTGAGGAGGGATTCGGGGAGAAGTTCCTGCGCAAGACCCGCGAGAACCCCCTGGTGCCCCTCGGTGAGGGTGGGGCGGTGGGTGGCGGGACGGAGGCTGAGTGAGGGGCGAGGGCCGCGGCGATGGGCGCTGGTGAAGGGGGCAGTCCGTCAGGCCCGGGCTGGCTGCCCGCCGGGGAGTGCAAACTCGGCTTTGGGGCTGCGGTGGAACCGGCCGGCAGCGCTCAGGCCCGGGGGACGCCGCGCCTCACGGGCCCCGGCCTTCCCCGCAGGCTGCCTGTGCACTGTCGGCATCCTGACCTACGGAATAATTTGCTTCAAGAAAGGCAACACTCGGCGCTCCCAGCTGATGATGCGGGCGCGTGTCGTGGCCCAGGGCTTCACCTTCGCCGCCCTGCTGGGGGGCACGATGGCCACGGCCATCAAATCCCGACAGTGACATCGGACAAGAGCGAAGCTGCGGCCACGAACAAGCGTCTGCCAGCCCCGGCTGGCAGGGTGGATGGAGTTTTCTGAGAGTGATGTCTCGATGGAGCCAGTTCTGGAGCACTGGAAATGGGGTGAATACACTCTGTGATTAACACGTAATTTGGGCCGTGGCTTTTTTTTTTTTGTTTCCCCAAGAGCTCGCCCTCCTTCAGCACTGAGGCTGCATGGCACTCACCACCCTGTCAGACTTCTTGTCCCTGCTTGATGCTGTGACAGACTGATAAAATTATGTCCTCTTGGTCGGGGTCTGAGGCGTGGTTGTAGTCAGGCAGTGCACCAGCATTTGAGAAAGCAGCTGCCCATGGGGAAGGAACCACTGTTTATGGCGTGGTCCTGACAGGACAGAGTCCATAGGCAGCAAGGGAGGCAGTTTGGGAGGTTGTGTGACCTGTTCAGTTGAAACTGGTGAGTAATAAAGTGAATTGCAGCAAGATTCTGACTGCTACTGGATTGCAGAGCACTGAGAAGCCACAACAGTAAACAGTGCAGGGAGAGAAGGGAGTGGTGGGCATGGCTGTCTTGAAGCTGTGGTGATGCAAGCAGGACACAAGACATGAAACTCCCTGTGAAAACAGGCAGGGAACTCACATTTCTGAAATGGGGTCTGGTTGTGTTCTCTGGGATGTGCTGCTGCTCCAGCTGTTCTTGCAGGGAGTCAGCAAGGCCTTCTTCCCAGAGGGACCTGCACTCCTTATGTCCTGACAGACGTGGTCCCACTGATGGCTTTGGGTGGGCGTGGTGATCCATGAGGTCTCCTCTCCCATGCCCTGAGCCCTTATGAGGATGGGCTGAGGGGTGAACCCTCTATCTGCAAACAAGCACGTGGTTTATTCTGTCCAGGGAATTGTGCTGGCGGGCCTTGGCAAGGAGAGGGGGAAGACTCTTGCTCACCAGAGCTGACCTCAGATGTGAGGGTGGGCAACAAGGCACTGCCAGTGCTGAGCAGGATGAGCTCCACCTCAGCACCAGGGATCCCAGGGCCTGTCTTCCCTCTCCACGTGCCTGCACAGGGCATCGTTCCCAGAGGAAACTGCTTTTGGCTGCCTTGCTGGCACTTCCAGCCCAGCCAGCTTGGGCCAGGAGTGAGCAGCAGGTGGGCAGATCCATGAGCACAATCCCTTGGCAACCAGAGAAGGGTGCAGTGGACAGTGGAGCAGCACAGCCTGTCTAGACAAGCCAGAGCTTGCAGCTCCTTGGGGACAGAGCCAAGCCCCAGGTCCTGCTGCCACTGCTTTGGCCCCATCAAAGCACAAACCCTCCAGCCTTCCCCTCACTCCTGTTTTTTCCCGTAGAACATTCCTCCTCCAGCCCCATCCTTTCCACAGGAGGCTTCACAGCTGTGGGTTCTCTTAAACACAGGGTGTGTCCCTAAGGCAGAAAGACGACAGTGCCCTGTAGGATTGGAGATGTCGGTTTATTGTAACAGGTAATTTGGACAGTCACAGATACCAAAGCCAAAGGGATGTAGAACAGCTGTGGGCACAGCTCCCCGAGAGCTGCCCCGGCCTGACAGGGAGCACATGGCAGCTGGGGGACACAGGGGCCCAGCTGCCTGCAGGGACTGAGCACAGGGGGGGCACGCTGCCCCCAGGAGCAGCCAGGGGTGCTTCCCGCTGCTCTGCAGTGAAAGGCTGAGGCAGGCAGCCGAGTCCCCAGGTGTCCTGCAGCACAGCAGAGCTGCCTACGCATGCTGGAGTTCAGAGGGGCCAGGCAGGAACAATCAGCCCTATGAGCAGGGGGCAGTCCCAACACACAATACCGAGTGATTCCCTACACACCTATTTCCCTTCCCAGCCCACTGGTGAGATCATGCCCCAGAGCCATGGGTGCCCAGGCACCCCCCACAGCTGCAGCAGCAGGACAGGTGACATTCTGGCCCTGGAGCCACAGCTGCAGGGCAGGAGAGCTCTGCACACTTGATTTCCAGCTGAGCAGGGCTCTGCAGAGGGGCTCAAGTGAATGTTTTGTGGGCTCTGCTCTGCATTGCCCCAGCTGCTGCAAGCCCTTCCCAAGCCCCCAACAGGCCAGACCCAGGGCACCAGCACAAGGCTGTCCCTCTCCTGCTACTTGGGAGTTGTGCAGGGGTGCCATCCCTGCCAAGCAGAGGAGAGAAAGTTTGAGCAGGGAGCAGGACTGAGGCATCTCCCCATGCTGCATTAGGTGAGCAAAGCCAGGGGGGCAGAGCAGCTGCAGACAGATATGCAGATTGTTCTCAGGGACAGTACAAGCCTCAGCATCAGAACTCTGCCCAACCCTGATCTGGGCCCCTGGGTTAGGAAGCTGAGGGGCTTGACCTGCCCCAGAGCAGCTGGACCTTCCTACCTCCTTCCCTGCAACTATACAGCCTCCATCTCCCACTCTGGTAGCAAGGAAAGGAGCAGAGCAAAGCTGAAGGTCCCCCAAAGCCTGGCATCCCACATTCCCAATTGCTGGTGTTCATGGGGGAAGGACAGGAAACATCCTGCACACTCCCGCCATGGTCCCTTCCCAGTGACCCACACCACTGTGCTGCCAGCACTGCAGGATGGATGGGACATGGACACTAGAGCCCACCAGCTTTTCGGGGTGTACAGCCAGGCTGGGCAGGTGGGCTTGGGGCAGCCACTGGCAGTCCAGACCCAACCTGGGCACCTGTACTCACGTTTCTCAGAACCTGCCAGTCTGGCAGTATCATGCTGTAGCCATGCTCCCTGCAGTACCCAGCAGTGTGGAGCCAAGACAGGGTTCTTTCTCAACCCTCCCAGCCCCACTTCAGCTCTGTTCTAAATCCTGTGGGAAAGGCAGACAGCAGCCCAGGGTCCCACTGGGATCCCTGCCTCAGGGCCAGGACTGAGACCCTGACATGGGGCTGCCAGGACAGCTGCAGGCAGGTTTATTCCCAGCACAGGGTTTAGGTGGGGAACACAGGATGGGATATTACCTGCTCATTCAGCCAGGCCCTCAGACACAACCTCCTGAAGAGCCTGGGCTGGGGCTTCCCCACTAACTCAGCTCTGCCACCCAGTGCTGCTTCACGGGGAAATGCCACAGTGATTTATAAATAAGTGTAAAAAGAGACCAATGCACCTTTTAAGCAAAGGAAAACCATGGGGAGAGTTATACAACCAGTGACTCGAGCACAGCCGAGGTGCAGATCAGGGAGCAGGCAGCGGGAGGCCCTTCCTGGGCCGGCCCCTGAAGCTGCCCAGCTCAGTGAGCCCAGCCATGCCCGCTGTGCTCCCGGCTGTGCCAGGCACAGCTAACGGGACAGGGGTGTCTGTTTGAGGGAGATGAGCACCGAGCGCATCCGCGAGACATCCTTGCTCTGCTTGCTGCTCTTGGGGTTGAAATCACACAGCTGTGCCACCTTCTCCCACTCAGAGCCTGGGGTCTCCTCCTTGGACTCCTTCAGGAATGCTTCCTCCGAGGCCCTGCAAAGACATTGAGGATTGTCATTGGCAGACCCCTTTCCAAGGAGACTCTTCCTTCTGTCTTAAAAACCCTTGTGTCCCTGCTTCCTGTCCCTTTACTCCAGCTGATGAGCCCAGTGTCCTCCGGGACCCAGAGATGTGGGATGCTCAAGTCTGCTTTTGGCTGCACTCACCCAAAACATCCAGGGGTGCTGGGGTATCTGCCTGCTCCCAAGACTTCTCTACCCCCCAGAGCAGTCCCCAAAAAGGCGTAAGAGCCCACAGCTTTGCATCTTCAACCAGCTCCCACAGAGGCATTTCCAGGAGCTCCACTCATCTCCTAAAACTCCCCTATTTAGTGACACTCAGCTGCATCATCCTCCCTCTGGTACCTCACCAGAGCCCAGCACCTCCCAGCATCCCCCGTTCCCTTGGCTGGGCAGGCAGTGCTGGGGCTGGGACCCCTAGAGCCTGCGGGGCAGGATATGGTCTGTAAGAGGCACATACACGTAGCCAATGACATCGGCGTCCGGCTGCTGGTAAAAGGCTTTGTCAGCGATCCTAGCCCCGGGCACAGAGAGAGAGAGAGCGGAGCGGAGCGACAGGCAGGCAGAGGGTTAGAAAGAGAGAACAGAGGGGGTTAGTCTTCCCAAAGAGTGACCCACACACTGCAGCACACCAGGAAAACCTGGAGCCCAACCATGCCCCGCTATGAGCCCCACGCAGGGGCAGGAGGCACCAAGGTCCCAGGGTGATCCCAGTGTGGTCCCAGCCAGGGCAGCTCTGCACAGCCACTGGAGCCACTCCAAGACCTGGGGTCTCTCCCCTTGCTTGGTAGGGTTGCCCCTGCAGGGCTGGGCCCTGCTATGGGGAAAGAGGCCCCCAGACATCCCAAGAGGGCAGACAGTCCTCTTGGCCATGCTGGCCTTGACATACCTGTTGTTTGCTCGGTTCTTCTCCATCTGCTCATTCTGACGCAGGTTCCACTCCTCCAGGTCCTTCTTGGCCTTCTCACGCCATTCCTGCTCAGTCACTTTCGATGCTGCATCTAAGGCCCGAGTGAGACAGAGCCCATCAGCCAATTTGGCACCTGCTGGGTGTGCTGGGCAGCCCCTTGGCAGGCAGGACAGCTGCAGCCCTCCAGACCTGTCCCCAGCTCCCACCAATACTGGCCAAAAGGCACCACTGCCCCAAGGATAGCAGATCTCTCCAAGATGCAGCAGGGTCACCAAGAGGTGAGGGACCCCAAGGGCCCTGACTGCCATGTCACAGGGTGCCACACATGGCCTTGGGTCTCACCCAGCTCCTCCAGGCGCTTCTTCTGCTCCTCCCTCCACTTGCGGATGCTCTCAGGTTCCTGGGTCAGCCGGTCAGCCTTGGCTATGGCTGCATAGGCATCCGTGGGGCCGTTGGACTCCTGCAGGACACGAGCACCTCACCATCAGCACCAGCGTTTCCAAGAGCCCAGCCCAGCCACCTACAGGGACTGGCAGCAGTCAGGACTCCACACTCCCAGCACTGACAAGCCAAGACAGGAAGTAGGAAGGGTGACAGCTTGGGACAGTGTTCCCAAAGTGCTGCTCAAGCTGCTGTCCCAGCCTCAGGCCCTAAAGCCTTCCCAGCATTTCCCTCCTTGACTTGCTGCCCAGAGCCACCACAGCTCTTGTATCCTCCAGGCAGCCCCACTGCACAGGGCAGGGATTCCGTGGCCCTCGCTGGGGCCCAGGAAGCCCCAGGACTGAGCTGCTTCCCTCACGTCTGAGCTGAGGCCCAGCACCTCCTCTAACACCTTCCACTGGCCAGATGCCCAGTCTGACACCAAGCTCAGCAATGGGATTACAGCTTTCTTCCAACATCCTCAATCTAATTAAGTCTGTCCCATTACTGATGCAATTATCATCCTGTAAAGCAGGCATGGGCAGTGCCTATGCCCCACCGCTGGGCACCATGTGGGGTGAGGGCCTGTCAGAAGCTGGCACTTCTGACAGCTGAGCTGGGCTTCAGGCTCCCAAAGGGATCCAAGACCCAGGTGGGTCCCCCTGAAATGCCCCTGGCCACAGAGCAAGTGGTTTTCATGGAAGATGCAAGTCCCATGGCAGCCCTATTCTGGCTCTGTCAAGAGATGCTCCTGCCTGCCCCAGAGGCCTCCAGAAGCTACCCAGTCTGGAGAGAGGGGGCTTCCACAGGGAATGGACAACTTGTCACCTGCTCTTAGGGCCCAGGCACTCCTTCATGGCACAAGCCACCTGCAAACAGATGTGGGGCAGGTCATGGCAGATGAGACACATCTTCTCTTCAAAGAGAATGGAGCAGCCAGGACTCCCACAGGAGACCCAGACCTTTCCAGGAACACCGTAGCTGTTCTGCAGCTGGATAGCAAACTCCAGTCAATGCTGGGGGCAGAGCAGCAGAATGCTGGCCCCACACCCACCCAATCTCCCTTATCAGCCCTGGGCTTGCAAAAGGCTGAGCTCTCACCTGAAAGACATCTCCATTGACAGTGGCTCCTCCATTCTGGAAACCTGCTCCAGGAAAAGGAAGAGAGAAGGAAAAACACAACTACAGCAGCTGCAGGTGATCCCAGAAGGGCTGGTGTTCGTGAAGCTATATCAAATCAGTTCCTGGGAGTTTGTCTGTGCCTTTTTCAGCCAGCAGACATACCAACAATACCCCCACAGTGTCCTGTCCTTGGTTGGATTCAGCAAGCACCTCTCACTCTCCCACACAAACCTCTGCAGGCATTCACATCTTTATGGTGTTTTCACTGGTGTTTAATCTTATCTGAACATTAGGGAAACTGCTCCAGCACAAGACTGACACAAAGCTGCTGCTCTGACTGTAGAAAGACAACCTGACCAACTCCAGCTGCAGAGGCTGCCCAGGGACACGGCTGATCCAAGAGCTGCCGGCCAACTGCCAAGGCAACTCTCCAGGGACACGGCCCATGGAAACACTCCTTGTGCTCCACTAGCATAGGAGGGCAGGCCTGCAGGCCGAGGTCCTTGTGAGCCCACCTGGGATGAGCTGCAAGGTCACAGTTGGGAATGAGGCACCCATCTGCTCCAGAGAGCTGCACACCAGGGTCACAAAGCCAGCCCAGGCAGGGGGCTTTGTGCTGCCAGGAGAGAAGAGGCTTTGAAGGAGTTACACTCCAGGCCCTGAGCTTTCCTCAGTGACCACAGAGCTTCTCCTGGCCAGCCAGCTGCAGGCACAGACACAGTGCAACTCAGGCCAGCACTGTCCCCAAGGTGCTCACCCCCACAACTACACCCAGCTCCAGCCTGTCTGACTGCATTTATCACTGTGGCTATCAACATCTCTCCAGGCCCAGATCTGCCTTCGTGGCCCTGTGTGCAGAGCTCTGAAACCATAGGCAGCATGAGGAGATCCTGTGGGGCTGAGTTAGGGGAAGTAGTCAGAGCCCTGTGCCCCTACATCCACACAGAGAGCAGATGCCAGAGCCCCTGCAGACTGGAGCCAAGCGATCAGAATTAGCACATTCTACCTGCAGGGCCTGGGACCACAACGTTCCCAATGGCAATGTCTTCCATTTTGCATCCCAAAGGGCTCTCCTGTCTGTGGGGACAGTGACAAGGCTGTCATTGCTCCTCAGTGCCGCCTGGATGCCTTTTGCACTGCCATAGCTGGGAGCACTGAAACATGGAGTCGGGAGTCCATCCAACCCGGGAAATCCAGCCTGAGCACAAGGGGGAGAAATCGCCCCACGGCGGGCACATCCCAGCTAAGGATTCACCCGACATCGCCGAGGTTCGAGAAGCCCTGTGGGCCCAAGCACAGGCCCAGACAGTCCTTGCTGGGATGCCAGCCTAGCCCACAGGGTCACCCCGCCACCGGCTCATGAGGAGCAGCACACCCCCCATCACCCACCGGGGATGCTGTGCATCCCCCGGGGACCCCAGCCCCGCGTGAGTACGGCCCGGAGGACCCTTTCCTGCCTTCGGGGCAGAAGGGGGCACAGCCCACTGTTACCCCAAGAGGTCGGCAGCCCGCCCGTGCCCAGCGGGAGCGCAGCCGGGCGGCCCCCGCAGCCGCGCTCACCCTGTTCCGGCAGGGCCGCCTGCCCGCCCGGGGCGGCGGCCGCCTCGCCGTCGGTCGGGCCGAAGCCCTCATCGTTCTCGATGCCCGCGATTTCGCTCTCCTGCTGGGCCAGAAGGGCAGCGGCCGGGTCCTCCGCGGCGCCAGCGCCCTCAGATGAGGAAAAGAAGCCGAAGTCGTCGGCCATGACCGGCCCGCCCGCGCCGCTCCCGGTCCGGCTGCGCGGCTCGGCTGGGCTGGGCCCGACTGTGCCCGGGCGGAGCAGTCACTGTCACTGCGGCNGCCTCCTCCATCTTAGCGGCCACCGCCATCTTGGGCCCGGCGCACGGGGGTCCCAGCGGGACGGAGAGACCAGAGGTAGCGGGCAGGACCCACCCGGCGGGACCAGAGGTGCCTGGGCAGGACCATTCGGTGTCTGGCAGCCCCCGCGGTGACGGGAACACAGACTCCCGGGGGTCTTCGGCTCATCTCCCCGCCCTTGGGCTCAGGGCCCGCTCCCACAGAAACAGGCTGACACCCCCCCCCCGGCCTGCTCCGGGAACACTCAAGCAGTCCTCGGCACGCTTCGGAACTCCTCGTGTGTCCGCCGGGAATACCCGAGCGGTACTCGGCGCACTTCGGAACTTTACGTGCGCCCGCCGGGGACACCCGAGAGCGGCCACCGCCGCCGATGGGACTCGGGCATCTCCGGACAGGCCCTCGAGCACTTCGGTTTTGTCCGGAATGCGGCCCAGCAGTTCCGGCGGCGGCCGATAAACAGCCATTGGCCGCGCCGCGCGGGGCTGGGGTGGAAGTGTGGGCGGGTACCGTCACTTCCGGTGAGTGACGGAGCGGCGGGTCAGAGGCGGCGGCAAAATGGCGGCGCCTGAGGAACGGGAGCTGACGGCGGAACAGACCGAGAAGCTGCTGCAATTCCAGGTGCCGCGTCCCGGGGATCCCGTGCAGGCCGGCAGGAGCCGGGGAGGCGGTGCATGGGCACAGAACGGGCTGAGCTGGGCTCGCCCCGCCGGCGCTGGGGGGATATGGGGCTCACAGAGCCGGGTAGGCCCGTCCGGGAGCGGGTGTCGGGCTGGGCCTGAGGGGATGGTGAGAGGAAAGACACCTGTAGTCCCAGTCTTGGCCGGGGTGAGAGAAGCTTCCGTACTGCTAATGCTTTGTCGTGGCGATGTTCTGTCATCGCTAACTGGGGAGGTGAGAGGTGGCTGCTGAGTTAACTCCATGCAGGAAAAACTCCTTGGTAAGTCCTGGCCATTTCAACTAGAATGAAAATTTTCCTTGTCGTAGCTGGAGAGCATTTCCTGGCCCCGAGGGAAGGTTATGCAGTGGGTTTCTGTGGAACACGGTTCCTGCCCGTCACGTATAACGCCACTGGAGTCCGTAGTGATCTAATCTGTGCTAAACAACACGGGCAGGGTCGCTTAACCTTTGGTTTGCCAGGCCTGGGGCTGTGTAGCAGATCATAAACACAATCTGAAGATGTGGTTTATTGGGGAGAAAACAGTTCTCGGCAGCTGAAATACTTTGGGTTGCTCAGTGATGAGTAGTTAAATGTGCCGAGCAATGAAAATTACCTTCAGGTGTCTTGGATTTGTTTCTGAGCTGTAGGACGTCATGTGGTGTCCCTTGGGTTGCAGTTCTTTTATAAATACAGTGATTACTTTTAAGAGTGTTTTGTCTGCTTTAGTTGCTTTACATTATTTTTTTTTAAGACTACTTTGGAATTTTGGTGTCATGTAACTAGATTTAAAGGGCTTAAAGGGACTCGAGAGGCATCTAGCCCATCCTTCCCTAGGTGAGACAATGTGGGTGTTCATCATTCCACACATTGACTTCCTAAGCCTTCACCTGAATCACAGCCCCCTGACTTAATTAATGTGCTGAGGTGTTTTCCCATGACTGGACCTATGAGGAAACTTGCTTTACAGATGCCCCCTCTAAATCTACTGCAAGTTGAGCTGTTTGGGCAGTCAAATTAAATACAGACAAAGGGCACAGAGCAGTGTTAACCATTGCTGTCCCCGTGCTGCCTGGTGAGTAGGTGAGGGGTTTGCACATGTGGATTTGCAGAAGATCTCATTCTCTTGCTGTGAGGTATCCTGGTTCTTGCTCATCTGCTTAGTCTGGACAGATAGGACAAGCTGCTTTCACCACTGCCCCTGCTGCTGTTTTCAGACCCCTGTGGGGAGCTGTGAAACAAAATAACCCTGTTTCCCAGTGCTGTCATGGGCAGAGGGCTGCCAGGGAATGAGCAGGGGGCAGAAGGAAGGTATCAGGCTTTAGCCCAGCTTCCTGTCAAGCCCTGGTTTGAGGCACAGGGAAAAGCTCCTCAGGCTATAAAGGGGAGCAGTTTTTTCAGTTAGGAGACCACTGCTGTGCAGAGCCAGATGTAAAAGTTGTGTTCCAGAAGGCTTGGGTACCAGCCAGGATCCTCACTCTTATGTCTCCTGGGGTGTGTTGGATCAGCTTTCTCCAGGGCTAAAGACAGACCCCACTGGTGATTCCCTCTCCTCTGATATGCCACACCTGGCTGAGAAGGGCTCAGGTATGAGTCTTGCTGCTGCTTCCTCAAAAATAAATCAGTCCACCTGGAAGAGATTTTTTTTTTTCCTCCAGCTCCAATAGGAAGAATGTGGTGTTTGGAGAGATTGTCTAAGTCTCATTAAAATAATTTGTACATTGCTACAAGTCAGCTTGGAAAGCCTTCAGGGATCCCTGCTGGCTTTGCAGGGAACACTTCAGTGTTTTCAAGGATAACTTCACACTTTGTGATGTGCCATCATAAGTAGGCTGTACAGCATTCCATGGTGACAGAGCATCGCACTTTTACAGAAGGTTAAATCCCACTGCAGTGTGGATAGAGCAGGAGAGCAGACTAGGGAAGAAGGCAGGATGACAAAGATGAGGTAAGGAATAGTAGAAGGCCCTCAGTTAAATGGAGAACCAGAGGGAAGCATTGAGCAAGGACTGCTGTTCACCCCCCAAACAGCTGTTTGGGGTGAAGATGCTGTTGCCCTAAACTGTTTATCCTACTTCTGCTGGGGAGTGCACCTTTGCAGGCAGAGGTGAATGTGCTGTCCTGCCCTGGCTGAGCTGTTGGGCACAGTTCCATGTTAGTGCCTGCTCTGCATTAATTCCACTGATGTTTGTGTGGTGGGTTCTGTAGTGCTGGTACAAACAGCTTTGCTGGCAGAATGCTGAAGCCAGCAGCTTCCTTCTTTTGGGCAGGGCTGGAACAGGGCAGCTGTCTGCCCATGCTGGGGCAGGTTAGTGAAGGAAAAAAAACAGGAGAGAGAACTGGGATAAACTTGAAATGAAAGCAACAAAGCCTCTTGCATGCTTTCAGCCTCCCATTTACTGCCAGATAGCTGGCTAATAATGTAAGGGAATATAAAAGCATCTAAATTTTTCATCTGTCAAGACCTCGCTGTCCTGACATTTGGAGAAGGAAGTTTGATGTGAACAGTTTGGGAAAGCTGTGGCGATATGATTCATTTGGGAGATGGAAGAAACAGCAGAGCAGCTTTTGTAGGATCTGGTTATTGATCTGTGCCCATTACACTTGAGCTGATGTCTGATATTGTAATATGCTAATATAAAGTAATGGAGTGTTATTTGCAAAAGAGTTGGCACTCATGATACCCTCTCTGACTTCAGCTGGGGAAAACAGAGTGCTCAGGGCTGGATATGGCTCTGATTTAGGGGAAGGAGGAAACATGAAACTCCAGGCATCTTTCCCACTCAGTGTATCGATCAAAGGCATTTGCTGTAATATGCAATGAGAAACTCTTGATTAAAGCTTTTTTCCAGTTAGAATTCAGATGTTCTTTACCCTTGGAAACATAATTCTCTGGAATTTGGCAGTGGGTTGGGAAGTAAGAGCAGTGCCAGTTAGTCCTGTGGATTTGCATCTCTTGTGCTGTGTTTCAACATCGGAGCATATCTACAGAGGCAACAGTTTCGTAAGTCCAGTTTACAACCTTTGTCCACTCAGGGATATTCCTTCTGCTTTTGAAGCATGAAATTGTACTTTCCACTACTTCAGTATTGAGAAGGGAGAGAGATACAAATAATCAGCTCCAGCAAAAGCTTCATTATGCTTTGCAATAATACTCTTGCTTTTTGTGGTGGTGGAGAAGGCAGTATTGAACTTTCCTGGCATTTGTGGAATTTAATATTTTGTTTTTGAAATACTAGCCACTGTGTTGAGCTTGGATTTATTTGAAGGTTTGAGAGTGCTGGTTTAATGGGACTAATTTTAACTACTTACTATGTCTGTAGGATAAATGCTCTTAAAGTCAGCTAATAAGAGACCACAGTGAACAGGATCTGAGTAGCAAGGTTGGAAGATGCTGGTTATTCTCTTAGCCCTGATGATACTGTGCTCGTTTGCCATGTACATAAATTTGCAGCTGAACAAGGTTCACCAGAGATGCTGTGAATGAGGCAGTGGAAATGATGTGGCGTTTCCATGACTTGGTGAAGCCAGGGGGGCCGTAGGAATGTCATGGGGGTGATAATAACCAGTATCAGTGTTTGCCAGCAAGAGTCTGAAGCGGCAGTTGAACCGTGATCCTGCCATTCCTTACATCGGGTGTGGGTCATTCTGAACCCTGGTGTGTCTCCCAGAACATCTGGGAGCTGTGCTGTGTCCAGGGGAGCACATCAGAGTAACAGCCAGCAAGGTGCTGAGTTTTAAAAGCTGCCTTTGCACAGGCAGTTTTTTCCTGCAGTGTTTAATTGTGCAGCCTCATTGATCAGACGAGTGGTGGGAGTGCTCAGCACTGTGCCGCTTGGAGTGGTTTTGTCACTTCTGGTTTGAGTTGAGAGCAGCTGAATTAAGATGCTAAGAAAAAAAAAATATAACAGGAAACTCACCTCCCCGGAGAGCTCATGTAGAGACTGAGACGTGACTAGAGCTGCCTGTCACTGTGGTGATGGTCAGGAAGGGTGAAATTGGCTGGCTCTGGTGTCTCCGTGGAACTCAGAAGGTCTTGCAAATGCTGCAGTGATTCAGTGCTCATTAAATGCTTGTTGATAGTTCTGCTGCTTTCTGACCTAAAACTGCTGAAGCATTTCACGTAATTTAAAAAGGAGGGAATGCTCAGTGATGTTCCTAATGCTCACAGACAATCCAGGCATTTAGAGACAAAGGTGTGAATGAGTTTCTGAATCTTGTAAACTTTGCAAATACCAGTAGAATTTCTGGGGTGCTGAGGAATGGTGATCAGAAGGCTTTGGAATAAACATGTTGTGATGCCACTGTAAAATCAATTAGTTGAGTAGATTGCAGGTACCTTTAATGATGTCCTTCTAAAAAGACAGCGAAGTACCTGCTGTAGGAGTTCAGGTTAAAAAAATAAAGGCAGAATGCAAAATAAATAGAAAAAAAAAAAAGTCAGAATACAAACCGTAAATTTTACTGTGAAACACATTTTTAAAGAAAGCTAAAGTAAAACATTAAATGGTGAAACTGAGTGATAATCAAAGGTATTGTAGCAGCGAAGGCTGAGTTCACTGAGCTTTATTTCTTCTACGAAATCCAATTCTGCAGCGTTCCTTTGCGAGGCTTGCTACAGACTTTTAAATAAATATTTATACACCACTGAACAGCGACTTGAAGTGCTTTTTTTCTGAGCTTCTGCAGCCACAATGCTTTAAACAGTCTGATTGGTTCTGTACAGTAGATTGAAACAATGATTTTTGCCCAGCAGATTGGAGAGAAGGTGGAGATCTGGAGACTTCTGAGAAAGAAGCCAAGAAATGCTCAGAAGTTCGAACTGAGCCCAGAGATTGAATAGGGCATTTGTCCACAGTGTTTGTTACTCGGGTGGAAATGGCCTGTGGAATGCGTGAATGGGGGCAGGGAGGGGAATAGATGCACCATCCTTCTCCAGTAAAAAAACAATTCAGTGCATTCTTAAATGGTCAGCCTGTCAGGAGTGCGTCAGGGGCTTTTCAAAGAAGCAAAGAAAATGTCTGCTCAGATCTTAGAGCAAGTGCAGCAGGGAGAGATATTTCTGTGGCACAGTGACAGGGATGTTCCCTTCAGCAAACGTTTGTCTCTGTTGAGGAGATATTGATGTGGCTTCCTATAATAACAGGCACAATTGTTTGATCTCCTGTGCAGAAATTCTGATTGGCACAGGGTTAAAATATGCCCAGTGGCTTTGAGGTTTGCCAGTGTGTTTGGACTACTTTCTGTTTCAGGCCCTGTTCCTGCTTTTCTTTACTACACTGTTTACTATACTGTTCTTACTTCCCCTGTGATGCTGGGAACATCACCTTCAGTAATGCCTTGCTCGTTTTGGTTTTAGTTCCTATTTATGCTGGCAGTGAGTGAAGTAACAGTCATCTTGAATTTTCAGAAATGCCTCGTTTGTATTTTGAGTTTGAGGCGATGTTTGAGGGCATTGCCTGGCACATCTTTTCAGAGTGAAGCCTGTGGGCAGTATTGTGTTAAACCCTTGACTGTGCTGAGTGGTGTTGTAGTGACAGACCTTGGGCACACTGAGAGTTGGCTGGTGCTGGAAGAGTGCAAAGGCCTGTTTGAGGCCTCCTGTGTGTTTACGAATTTGGGTTGGCTCAGGTCACTCTCCTCTTAAACTCAGAGCAGGGCACTTAAAAAATGAGCATTGTAATAATGTGTTGTGGTAACTCCTATCATGTGCTCATGTGTTGTTAAGAACAGTGAAAAAATGCAACACTTCCTGGCACTCATCTGCTTTTATTCTCCTTCTTTAGGATTTGACTGGCATAGAGTCCATGGACCAATGTCGCCACACACTAGAGCAGCACAACTGGAACATAGAGGTACCACTGACAATGAGATTTGTAGCAGTTTCCCAGTACCTGGATTAAATGCAGCCCTCTGTGAGACGGGGGCCCTACCAGTAAAATTAATCTGTCCACCCCTGGATTTACCCATGTAGCTCTTTAGAGCTGTATCTCCACTTGTCTGGAGAGCTGGTTTCAGCCAAACACACCAGAGTCACGATGGCTGTGAACAATCCCTTGACTGGCACACAGTGTGGCCTCCTGTGGAGCCTGTGTGCTGGCTGCCATGGAGAAGGCTTTCCACATGCAAAAGAGCACTGGTGGTTGCTGTTTGTCAGGAATTGTGCTTATTCAGTGCCCCAGGGCTGTGGACAAGTAATACCCTCTGTCAGCATCCAAATTACAAAAACCATAAAATGCCTGAAACCTCCTTTTGCTCTCTCCTGTGTCAAAGGCAGCTGTGCAGGACCGACTGAATGAGCAAGAGGGTGTCCCAAGTGTCTTTAATCCTCCTCCACTGCGGCCGTTGCAGGTCAATACAGCTGACCACAGGATCTACAGCTACGTTGTCTCAAGGCCACAGCCAAGGGCAAGTTATCTTACATGGATTTTGTCCTACTTCTTGGCTGACTTTGTGAACACAGAACTTGCAAGCAGGGAAAGAAATTGTTTTCTTTGCATGCTGTTATTTCCTTTCTAAATATTTTATCTTATGAAAACAAAATGTAGAGCTATTTCTTCAGTTTCTCTTACTACTGTGGGGATTTTCTCCATGGTGTGGTTCACATTATGAGGACTTTTTTTTTTTTTGTCAGAGACTGTCTTGCTGTGGTGTAGTAAAGCCTTTTGATCAGTTGAATTAGAACAAAGGACTGTCCCTTCCATGTGGCAGTGATAATATTTTTCTTTTTAGAGCCCCCCTTAAATATGTATTAACTAGAATACTGTATCAATTACTTTAATTAATTTTTCATAAACAAATTTGCACAAACACCTGTAAGACTTGGTGCTGTTAAGCTCTTTGTATAGTTAAGGAAATTAGTACAGAGCAAAAGCATTCCTGCTTGAGTAGTCAGTGAGACCAGTTTTCAGATGTGTCACGTTGAATTCTGAATGAACCACGTTGGTCACATTTCATTTGACATGTCTGAAGCCACGAACTGTCACTGAGGGGTTTTTTTTCTGTGGTTGGAGCACTGATACCCCACACTTGCCTGGGTGCTTGGTGTTGGTGGACACTTTGCTGTAGCAAGGGTGGAGACTGTTCTAATTCCTTATTTGTAATTTCAGGGCCTGTTAGGATGGGGTTACTACTTCATAATGCTTCCATTCCGATTTACCTATTACACGTTACTTGATATATTTAGGTAAGTCCTTGTTTGTGCTGACTCATTTATTGACTGCATCAGGGAACACACGAGCTCAGATTTGGCTGGATCTCTGTCACTTAGATCCTTAAGCCTCATGGCAGATTTTCCATTGGTTTGCTTAACTGGCATTATCTGTAGCCTTGTAAAGTTCCTATGCTGTTTAGTAAGAAATAAATCTTATTGCAGAGAAAAAGAGCACCGTGCAGCTCTGTAAATGAAGTGTTTAATTGGAGCTCTAACTCCATGCAGCTTTACAGTCTGAGTGCCACACAAAGAGGTTGCAAAACAGTGTCCAACTGTTTGGTATTCTTGGACAAACATCAGAACAGTGTCCCATTGGGCTAGACTGCAGGTTAACCTGCCCTAATTCCTGGATGTTATTTGGCAAAACCCAAACTATAAACACCTCTGATTTATTCCCTTTGGTGTCTATTGCCTCTTTTCCCTTTACTGCCCCAGAGCACTAATTCTTCTTGTCTCCTCTACAGCACTGATAGAGGGAAGAGGGAAAAGGGAATGTTAAGGGTGGTAAATAGTCAGCAGTCCTGCCATCTGCACTGGTTTGGCAGTTTTCCCTGTTGTATTACTTTTTTTCCCCATTAAAGACATTTCTAGAGTTCAGTGTATCTTCTGTGCATCACTAGAACCAAACACTGGTATCTGCCTTGCAGTGAAGCTTTTTCAGCTTCAGAGGAGTGACAGTTTCATAGGACTCCTAGTGTAATGTTCTCTTTCTGCAACTCTTTGTACATTGGAATTGTTAGTTCTGGAGTAGCAGAAATGCAGTTTTCAAAGTTATCTGGACAAAACTGTGTGGCTTTTAACAGCGCATCTTTGACTAAATTCCTCAAACCTCCTACTGTTGGTGTGGCTTACGCCTGATCCTTCAGAGCAAGCTGAAACTGTTTAATCACACAGAATTTGGATTCTTACTGATGCCTGGCATGAGACGATACTTGATTGGGGGTTGGTTCTGTAGCAGTGGTATCACTTTGGAGCAGGTGTCAGTTTAGGTTCAGATTATGGATGTTCAAGGGTCTCAGCTGTGACTTTTTTCCTCTTTATGAATCCCGGTGACTGTCTGTGGAAACCTGTTCCTCAGGAAGTCAGTGAGCTGAATTTCCAGTGTCCTTTGCTTCCTTCCTAGGTTTGCTCTGCGTTTTATACGCCCTGATCCTCGTAGTCGGGTCACCGACCCAGTGGGTGACATTATTTCGTTTATTCATATGTTTGAGGAAAAATATGGGAGGATACACCCTGTCTTCTACCAGGGAACTTACAGCCAGGTCAGTGTCACGTGTTGGTGCCTGGATCCTGGGGAGCTGGAGAGTGGGGATTTTGCCACACGGTATCAGGGCCTTCATGGCAAAACTGCTTTTCATCTACAAGCCCAGCGTTTATCCCCAAACTCTCTTAACAGGGTAATAGAGAGCTAGTGAACAAGTGTATTGGGAAACCAGTGTCTGCCAGGCTTGATGGTTTGCCAAGCCTGCAAAGTTGGAAAGCAAAGCTGCTCTGGCTGTTCCTCGACCGTCTGTGTGACTCTGTAGCTGACAGCTTTTCTTTGTAATCCTTTGTTTTTATAAACTGGTGTGCTGTGCCAGAGTCTGTCCTTCTGTTCACCAAATTGGGATTAACTGCCTGGGCTTGTATCACAATGCAACTTCACAACAGTGCAGGGCCTCAAAATTGAGAGGGAGCCCCTAAGAAATTATGGGAGGTGAGTGTTCCATATATCAAATCTGAGGGGGCTCTCCGTAGAAGAGGAATGTCCTCATTGACGCTGCCTCTTCCACAACTTCTGTCAGCCTGGCTAAGTGAACGGTCTCCTGCAGAGCATCCCATCACACACTTGGATCAGCACTGCTTCCCAAGTGCCTGGGAAAAAAGTGTAGAGTCCTTCTCTGCTCCACACTGCACAGTGATGGAGCTCACCGCCTCTGCAGCTCTTTTAGGCTCCTCTGTCATTCCTGGAATCCAAACTTAATCCTGGAATGGTTAGGCTACCAAAGCTCAGTGCCAGTAAAACAGGGAGCATATTGTGCACTTATCTTGTGGTCTTGTTAAAAATGCTCTTGGGTGGGTGGAATCCAGACACTGTAGATGTGGAAAGGGAGGGACATTTTTCTTTGTTGTCTGGTTTATGGGGAGCTTGCAGCATTATTTATTACCCGTTTTAGTAGAATTTTCATTTGGTGTGATCTGAAGATTGTGTCCTGTACAGGCTCAAGGGAAAGCTCAGCCTTGGCCACTGTGAGTCCGAGGGGTGAAGGATTTTTTTCACTGGCAGCTGAGGTGTCGATCCATGTCATTGCTTACCCAGTTTCAGTCTGAGTTTAGTGTTCTCCAAAGCCAAATCCTGAGAGAATATGAAAGAACACCATTGTAACCCTCTTAAATAGAGGCTTATTTAGAAGGTCTGACAGGTTCATCCTCTACTGCTGCTTCACTAAAACCAGTCTACTGGCAGAGTAATGGCTTGGGTCACACAAACCTTGTGGGTGCTGCTTTCTCCTTGCCAGAGACCCTATAATTTTACCTCCTCTGCTCTTATGCCAAGGCACTGAATGATGCCAAGCGGGAGCTGCGTTTCCTGTTGGTTTATCTTCATGGAGATGACCACCAAGACACAGATGAGTTCTGCCGGTAGGTAGGAGAATTTCCCAAATAGTTGTCTTTGCACTTGAAATGCAGCTTCCCTCACATGGTCTCTTCTCATCTCCTAGCAATACGCTTTGTGCACCTGAGGTCATCACCCTCATCAACACTAGAATGCTCTTCTGGGCTTGCTCAACCAATAAACCAGAGGGATACAGAGGTGAGTGTGTCCCTCCTGGGCTTTACCTGTCCCCTCCTGGGCTTTACCTGTCCCCTCCTGTCTCTGGAGCAAGCCAGATACTCTGACGAATTTACACATGTGAGACACTCTGTTGTATTTTGTGCAAGTAGACAAGAGTTTTCAGGATTGCATGGGGAAATACATGTGTTGGTTTCCTGGGATATCTCAAAAGGTTTGGATGCCAGAGAAATACATTCTGATCTTCACCTCTACTGTTCTGTGTTTCTGGGCAGTCGTAGTTCTGTGTTCATTGCTGTGGGCATTCAGGCTGCTTTTTAGTGCCTTGTCAGTGGGAGTTGGTGGGTGTGTGCTGGGGATAAACTGAGTGCAGAAACAAGTATCCAACTAGATGGGTCCTTAACACTGGCTCCTGTGATGCCTGAGGCCAGGAAGGACTTGTTAGGTGCATTCTTTCCCTTTCTGAGACAGTCATCTTAATCCACACCTAGTCTCTGTGTCTCCTCAGAAGCTCACCGTGTTTGAGAGCTGTTGATACCTGTCTAGACAGCATTTTGTTAAGGTTTTGCTGCAAGTGGAGCCTTTTCCCAAAGTTGTGTTCATGCCTCGTGTTGTTTCCACCATTTCTGTTTCATGCTCAGGAAAATGCTAAGTTTGGGTCACCCTTGGCTCCATAGTTCTGCCCCCAGTTATCAATAACTTGAGAGAACAACTCTCTGAGGAGGCAGTTTTTGACTTATTCCTGTTTCATTGCTGCAATGCTTTGGAGTCACAGCCTGGAAAGCAGAGTTGGAAGGGATCCTGGTCTTCCATTTAATCCCTGAGCTGCTCTGATCTTGTTTGGGAGGCTCCATTGGTAACAATGGCTCCAAGTTACATGATGGACCATGTGTGTTTTAAGGAGGGAATCAACATATATGAAAGTAACTTAAATCCCTAATCTGTTCCATTCCCTGCTTCAGACAGAGTCTGCCTCCAGCAAAACCTAAATTTGTTCAGAAATGTTCAACATGGACATACTGCCATCTCCCCATGACAGTTTCTTCCAGAGTCCAGCCATCCCTAATCACCTGAGCAAGTGTTTCCTTGTGCTTGTCCTGTGTTTCTCTTCCTACAGCTTAAACCCATGGTTTTGTCCCATTTTGAATGGACATTCAGAGTCATTTACTTCCTTCTGACTTGAGTTAAAGAGCCTTTTTTTGATTACTTGAAAGCTTGTTTCTTTCCCGTCAGTCTTTGTGCTCCCAAAGCTATTTCCTCCCTTTGCTAACATACAGGGTTTAATTTTCAAAATGAAGCCTGAGGCCTTTTCTGCCTTGGAAAAGAGAATGTCTGGGGAAGGTGCTTTCCTTAGCCCTCAGTGATGGGGAAGCTTTTGTGCTGTGGCCCTTGTGGACGGGGCAGTGAGGTTTGTGCCTGTCCCCAGTGTCGCAGGCTCTGCGGGAGAACACGTACCCGTTCCTGGCCGTGATCATGCTCAAGGACCGCAGGATGACCGTGGTTGGGCGGCTGGAGGGCCTCATCCAGGCTGATGACCTCATCAATCAGCTGATATTCATCATGGATGCCAACCAGACATACCTGGTGTCCGAACGCCTGGAAAGGTAGGGTGGAAGCAGAGCTCCAGTAACACGGACCTTGTTGAGGCAGGCTCTGCTCTGTCCCCTTCCTGCCTCCAGACACCGTGTGTAGGCACACAGCTCAGCACCTCCTGTTCTGTAACACAGCCCACGGGCTCTCCTCTTACCAGGGGGATCATCAGTCCATAAATTCAGGCCACCTTATAGCCAGGGAGCCAGACGTGTTGCACACTCAGTCCCACCACTGAAAGGTGGATGTGAGTACTCTGTTCTCTGCAGCTGGAGCACACCTTTGGCATGCTGGAGCTTTGCAGGGAAAGCTTGGACAATAGCTAGTAGGGTCCAAGTGGGAGCAAAGGCATGGCAGGCAGGAGAGCTGGTGTCCACAGCCAGCTGGTGAGTGTGTGCTGCTGCCTGGGCTGGCTGTGCTGAGCTCTGGCTGCTTTTCTGGTGTGGGGTCTCACAAGCCCCTGTAACTCTTAGGGATGTACAGGTTCTGTCCAAAACAGGATCCCACTGTCTGACCTTCTGTCTGTCCCTCCTCTGCCCCACACTCTGTGTGGGGACCCAGTAACATGGTCTGGTTTCTGAAATGTGCAAGGAATTACCTGAAGGAGGTAAAACCAGGAAGAGTTTCAAATATGAGGCAAGAATCCTTGTTTTTGTGCTGTCTGCCAGCTCTGTCAAGCTGCAGGGGTTCAGAAGCCTTTTAAGTTCAGTTCCACCAATCCTTGGGAAGCAGTTTGTGTGTGAGGGACTGTGGGGACCTCGCTTGGCCTTTTGGGGGAGCTTGTGGTACCCCAGGGCATTACCTGCTATGTGCTCCTATGAGTTGGAGGCTGTCCCTGCACCCTGGGGTCTGCCCTCAGCCTGCCACCCCCTCACTTCAGCGCCTGTTAGTCCTGACCACTTCCCACTCACGTTTGCAGGGAAGAGAGGAACCAAACCCAAGTCCTGAGGCAGCAGCAGGACGAGGCATATCTGGCATCCTTGCGCGCGGACCAGGAAAAGGAGCGCAAGAAGAAGGAGGAAAGGGAGAGGAAGAAGAAGAAGGAGGAAGAAGTGCAGCAGCAAAAACTGGCGGAGGAGAGGCGGCGGCAGGTAAGAGCAGAGGGATTGCAGGAGAGGCTGCAGTGGGATGCCTGGCCTGCAGCAGAAATTGCTTGTCTTGCTTTTGGGCTTGAGTGTCCTTCGAGGCTCCTGGAGCAGCTGTGCTGCAGGGACAGGCAGAAAGGTGGGTTGAGTGCACAGCCATTGCTCCTGCTCCCCCCTTGCCTTGCAGACACTGCAGGAGGAGAAGGAGCGGAAGTCGGAGTGCCTTCCTCCAGAACCACATCCCGATGACCCAGAGAGCGTCAAGATCATTTTCAAGCTGCCTAACGATTCCAGAGTGGAGCGGCGATTCCACTTCACACAGTCATTGACGGTGAGCTTGGGGCAGAGCTCAGGGGCCTTCCAGAGCAAGGGGATGAAGAGACCTGCAGGTGGCTCAGCAAAGCTTTCTTTCCCTTGGACTTTGCCAAGTGGTGACCTTTGCTGAGAGCCTTGGTAGGCAGAGCTGTTCCTGGGTAAGGAGAGTGCTGTGGGGCCTGGTTCCACCAGCTTAGAAGAGGAGAGAAAATGGAAGAAGCTTTTATCCTTCTGAAATGCTGGAAGGTGTCTCTGCCCATGACAGAGCAGGGTGGGACTAGATGATATTTAAGGTCCCTTCCAACCTTTAACATTCTATAATTCCACTGCTGCCCATGAAATAAAGGTGTAGGAAGAGCCAGAAACAGTGTCTGAACTCCCCAAGTGCTCTGTGCCAAGCCCAGTTTCATGTGTGCCAAGGAAATGGCTGTATCAGGTCTACGGTGCAGTGATGGTGCAAATTTGGGAACCTTCCCCCACACGATGCCAGGGATTGGCTCTGGCTGTGTCACTGCTCCCCCAGCTGGCAGTTATTTCTGTGCTTCTTTCCCAGGTGATCCACGACTTCCTGTTCTCCTTGAAAGAAAGCCCTGAGAAGTTCCAGATTGAGGCCAACTTCCCTCGCCGTGTCCTGCCCTGCCTCCCTACAGAGGAGTGGCCCAACCCCCCCACGCTGCAGGAGGCCGGACTCAGCCACACGGAAGTCCTCTTTGTGCAGGACCTCACGGACGATTGACACTTCTTTTTTTTTTTTTTTTTTTTCCTGTTTTTGTTTGTTTTGTTGTTTCTTTTTTGGTTTGTTTTTTTGGGTTGTTTTTTTTTTTGTTTTGTTTTGTTTTTTTCCAGAAGACACAAAACGGAAAGAGAAATTCATATTATTATTATAATACAATATTTTTTTTAAAAGACTGCGTACAAACGAGGGATCAGAGACCACATGGCCTGTGCCAGCTGTGCTGCGTGTGTGCGCTGGCGAGAGGACGCGTGCGCACGGCCATCCCCTGCACCGGGGGGCACAGAGGGGGGAGCTGGTGTTGCCCCTCTGCCCTCCCTGGGGAGGAACAGGAATGGCAGCTCTTGGTAATTATTGCTTTTATTGATGACAATAATAATAAAACCCCAACAACCCAACATCTCGTGAAGATTTGATACTCTGCTGCTCCTGAGAGACACAAGACCGAGCACTGGAACGTGCTGGGAGTGGGGTGGGGGGAAAGGGCTGGACAGACTCTCTTCAGCTTCCCTCTGTGTATAAATACTGTTCTTTTAATATTTCTCTTGCTTTGTAATGACCAAAGGAGATTGGGGTTGACTATAGTATTAACTTTTTGATAAAGAGCTGGTTCGATTCTTACCCGTGTGGGGTCTTGCCCAGGGTTCTTAGCCTGCATAGTGTAATAAACTCTGCCTCTAGCATGTCTGTGCTGATGCTTTCTGCCTGTGCCCCAGGGAAGGGGGGTCAGCTGCTGTGGGAGTTGTGGTTCCCAGAAGTGTGGGTGCTGCCCTCAGCTTCTGGCCTCACACGGTGATTTTGTTCCAGTGGAGCTGCTGTGTGAGACGAGTGTGCCCAGCACGGGGGATGGCAGGGCTGGGGGTGCTGCTGTGCCACTCCTGTGGCATTGGCTCTGGGCTCAGCCTGGGAGGGAGCTGATGGGGCTGGGTCACCCCTCTTGGAGCAAGCGGGAGGTGGGAGAGGGAAGTGTAAGGCTGGTCCCTGCCAGAGGCTTGGTCAGGGCTGTGGAGCTGTGCCAGCAGCTGCCCTGAGGAAGAGTGGTAGGAGCCTGTTCCTCCAGTGACCTGTTCTGGAACCAAGAATAGTTGGAGGCAGAAGGAATCTCAGAGCACACCTCACTGCCACCCTCTGCCAGGGGCAGGGGAGCACGGCCATAGCCTCTTCCCTGGCCCAGCAAGGGAAGGCTGGAGGGGTTGGGATGGAGGAGAGGTGGAAGGTGTCCCAGCTGGAGCCCCCCAGGGAGCTCTGCTGTCCCAGGGCAGCAGCCAGGAGGGCTTTCCCACCTCTGCAGGCTGTGAGGGGTCTCTAGGTGGGAAGGAGGGGGGGTGTGGTGCTGCTCAAACCCAGATTCTGCTGGGGCAGAGCATCCAACCAGTCCCTGCTCCCACCTTCAGGATCTCCTGGGCTCTCCTCCAAGCCTCTCTCTCCAGGGCCTTTCCAGCTGCTGCAGCTCCCTCCCATCCCTGGCCCCCACACTTCCCCTCGAGCCCCCATGGAGACAAGAGCTGCGTCCAGCGTGTTGGTATACATCATACATTTATTAGTGAATATCCCTCTCAAAATCAGCCACAACATTAAAAAAAATAATGATTGCACTACTTGGTCAAGCAGAACTAGCAACTTTCATTTTAAAAAAAGTACAAATCTGTTAAAAATTTCAATCAGTATAATACACATATATATAATACAACATACTAGTTATGTTAAATGCTACAAAACCAATATGATTCCAATGGAATGGAAAAAAACAAACACTTTTAGAGCTTTAAGAACCTTTTTTTTCTATATATTAGCCTTTTTTCAAATACATACATGGGAAAAATGAGGTAACTGTAAAATGTGCAAGTAACAGAGCAAAAAAAATTATATATATATTTTTATA
>VZTR01007991.1:1684-17552 GCA_013400775.1 Chaetops frenatus | reverse complement strand
CTCATGGCGCCCCCGCGCCCGCCGCGCCGATGGAACCGGCCGCGCCGCGCTGCTCCCCCCCACCGCGCTGCGCCGATGGGCGCGCCCGCCGCCTCCTGCCGTAATGAGCCCAAGAGCGGCGCCGCTGAACTGCACGGCGGAGCTCTTTGGCCGTAATGCTCCGAGTGGCAGCGCAGGGAACGCCACCCGGGACTGTGTTGGGGAAGATCACAGTAATCAGAGTATCACAGAATTAATTAGGTTGGAAAACATCTCTAAGATCATGCAGCCCAACCTATGACCCAAGAGCTCCGTGTCGACTAGACCACGGCAACTAAGTGCCACATCCAGCCTTTCCTTAAACACCTCCAGGGACAGTGGCTGCACCACCTCCCTGGGCAGCCCATTGCAAGGCCTGGCAAACCTTTCCGTAAAGAAATTCTTCCTGACGTCCAACCTAAACCTTCACTGATTGCCATGGAGAAGAGGTCGACTCCCAGCTGTCTACAACCTCCTTTCAGGACGTTGTGGATGTCTTGGGAGGAGTGGAAGTGCCCAAGGACAGCCAGGGGGCAGTTTGGAGAGGGGTGTCCAGCACCAGCCCCAGGAGTCTCGGGGGAGGCACCCTGGGACAGCCCTGAGGGACTCCAGGGATAACCCCAGGCAGCCCATGGGGTGTCTGTGAGGATGTCCTGGAGCAGCAGCCTTTGCAGGAGCTGGGGTAAACCTGGGCCAGTTCTGGGGAGGTTTGCTAAGGGGAGGTCAGTCTATCCCCCTGTAGCCCCTTCTCTGGGGCTTCTCTGACCCAGGTGTAGGGTGAGACGGGGACCTCAGAGCAGGCTGGGTGTCTGGGGAGACACCAGAGTTTCTCCACTATCCAGGCTCTGTGGATTCCCCAGGGAATAGGGCCGTGGATGTGGGGGTCCAACAGGCTGCCCATGCCCCCCCCTCCTTCCACCACCTCCCAGCCCTTTTCTGCCTGAGCAGAGCTGGACAATCCACCCTTGTCCCCAGCGGATCTGAAGTAGGTCAGGAAGGCTGGGCCAAGCCCCTGGGGAGGGGAGTGGGTGGCAGGGGGTACAGAGGGCCCCAGGCACCCGCCCCAGTGGCCACACCACAAGGGTGGTGCCCACCTCTTGTCCTGGTAGGACCCCAGTGTCCCCAGCCCAGGGGATGCAGGGCATTTCCCTAACCCCTCTGTGGTCTCCTGGGGTGGTTTGGGGTCCCTCTGCATCCCTGCAGGCTCCATACCCCTTCTGGGAGCTGGGGTCCCATGGGTGCAGGTTAGGGTGGCTGAATCCTGAGGGACAGCACCCAGTATGGAGACCCAGGCACCTGGTTTTGGGGAGTGAGCCTGGAGCTGAGCTGGGTGGGAGCTTGTGGGATGAGCACAAGGAATACAGAAGACGGGAGAGGGATTTCTCACCCCTTAATTGCAGTTAATGATTGATGAACATGTTTACTGCAGGAGGCAAAGGTCTGGCAGTGTCAAGATGAGAGAGCAGAGGCAGCATCCCCAGGGACACAGCCACAGGTAAGGGATGTCAGCCCCTATCCCGGCCCCCACGGGCACCTTGCTCCATGCAGGGGGAGGTGGGGGTGTCTGTCAGCTGTGGAGCTGCCCACAGGCCCTGGCACAAGGACAGAGGCACCGTGGTCGTGCCATGGATTGCTCTTGGACTGCCTGGGGAGGCCCTGTTGGGCACAAGCAACGGAGCTTTCAGCCATGCCCAGGACACCATTCTGGGGTCCCCCAGGCCCACCCACAATCTCCTCTACCTGGAGGTCAACCTGTCCTCCCATGCCATGTCCTCAGGGAGCCCATGCCCAGGGGTGCAGTGTGGAGCCTGGTGTCTGCTCACCAGCTCAGCTCAGCTCAGCAGAGGGGACTGTCCCCACCAGCACCCCTCCTGCCCTCCTCCCCCAGGAGGGATTTGGGGGGCAGCCCTCAGTCTCTCAGGTGCTTGTTCCCTGGTGTGTGCCCACAGGCATCCTGGCAGGATGGCGTGGGGCTCTTCGGTGCTGCTCCCCTTCCTCCTGGCAGCAGGTAAGGACTCTTCTTGGCATCTGCCACGGGTGGGTGGGAGGTGTCAGAGCTGCTTTCAACCCCCCAACTCTTGGTCAATTCCCTGGGGGAAGCTGTGACCCCAAAATAGCTGCCTACCCTACTGGAGAGCCAGGGCAGGGCAGGGCTGGGCAGTGGGGAAAGCATGGGGGCTGCAGCTGGAACAGGAGCACGGCCTGGAGGTGTGGGATGAGCACAAGGATGTGAAGGCTGGGGGTTCCCCTGCCTCCCATGGAGACCCAAACCATGGCTGGGAGCTGGGGCTGGAGCTGAGGAGGTGCTGCCAGCAGAGCCTGGCACAGAGATGGTGCTCAGCTCCTCTTCCCTGCAGTT
The DNA here is from genome assembly GCA_013400775.1 of Chaetops frenatus. NCBI lineage: Eukaryota > Metazoa > Chordata > Aves > Passeriformes > Picathartidae > Chaetops > Chaetops frenatus. The sequence goes on along the minus strand of VZTR01007991.1, from coordinate 15,175 downwards.
TCAGGCAACACAGTCCCCATCTTCAACACCACCATCTTCTACGTGCCTGAGGACCTGGAGCTGGGTGAGTAGGGCGGCCTTGAGAAGGGCCTGGGGTGTCAGAGGAGTGACTGGGGGGGGGTTTGGGCAGGAGCTGACACTGTCTGTGCCCCCAGGCCAGTTTGCTTTCCAGCTGGAGGCTTATGACCTAGACAACGACCCTCTCACCTACCAAATCGGAGGGACAGACGCCTTCTACTTCTCTGTTGACTCCAAATCAGGCAGAGTGACACTGAGGAACTCCCTGGACCGTGAGGTGTGGGCAGAGGATGGGGGCAGATGTCCCTGCCTGAGTGGGAGTCTGGGAGTGTGGGGATGGAGGGCAGAGCCTGTGGGTCACTCCCTGGCCCCAAAACCCAGCTCTTGGAGGGAGAGTTGTCTGGGAGGAGCATCCTGCACAGAGGTTGGGGCTCAGCCATCCAAGGATTGAGCTCCACCTTGGCCCTGACCAAGCCCTGCCTTGTGTCCCCTCAGCTCCAGGCCAGGCTCACCATCACCGCCAGAGTGTCTGATGGTGTAAATAATGAGGTGAGTGCTGGGGCAAGAGCTGGGTGGCTGCAGGGGAGCAGGGTCCCAGCAAGGGCCATGGACCAGGCTTGGTGGGAAGGCAATTGGAAGTGGGGGGGTGATGCTGTCTGGCTGGCCACAGTGGGCATGGGCTGCCAGAATTGCACCCAGCTCTGCTGGCCACCATCTCCCACACCCATTCTGTGCCCTCTCTGACACTTGGTAGGTCTCCCAAAAAATGACCATCATCGTGGAGGACCGTAATGACAACGCCCCAGTCTTCCAATACCTGCCATATAATGCCATCGTACCCGAGGTACCTTCCTGGGCTTCCTGGGACTCCCAGCCCCACGAGCAGCAGGGCAGGGGGGCTGGGTGGCTCCTGTGACATGGGTGTGCCAGCAGTGGGACAACAACGGGCTGGGAACTGTCTGACCCCACACCTGGCTGTGTGGTGACGGTGTGCCTGGGTGTGGGGTCATCGGTGGTGCAGCCAGCACCTGGGAGCACTCTGTGCTAAGGGCAATTCCCAACAGGAGCCTGTGTGTCACCCTGAGGCACTGGAATGTGACTGGGACTCTGCCCTTGCAATGAGTTTCTGTTCAGGGTGTGCCCAAAGCTACCAGTCAGCCCAGGACAGGGTGACGCTGGGTCAAGGTGTAGATGGGGTGTGGGGCTGAGTCCGACCCCCATCCAGCAACTCCAGGGCTGGGGTGCAGCCCCTGCTCCCAAGGAGCCCCAGGGAGGGCAGCGTGGGGGTCCAGGCTCTGCCCGGCCTGAGCAAGGGCAGCAGCTCCTCCCTGTGTGTCCCATGGCACTGGGCAGTACCTGCAGCCCTGCAGGGACAGAACACCCCAGCACAGGGCTGGCAGGGTCCGGGCCCAGCATCACCCCCCTGCTCTGCCCCGTGTGCCCAGAACGCGAGCCTGCACAGCATCATCTACACCGTGTTTGCCAACGACAGCGACACCGGGAACGCCTCCAAAGTCAGCTACAGCATCCAGGAGGTGAGCACAGATCATTGTGGAGTGGGCAATGCCACACCCTAACCCCACCCCTGGGCCAACCCTGTGGGGCTGAGGTGCTGGGGGACACGGCCAAGGCAGCCCCACGTCTCTGGGGGAGCAGGGAGGTTTTGGGTCAGGACCCACTGGGCAATGGGTGCAAGGTGCTGAACGGTTTCAGGCTGGGGATGAGCCAGGTGGTAGGGGGTCCCCGTGGGCCAAGCCTGGCAGAAGGATGGGGATTGAGCCCCCCATCTCTGCTGGGACACATCTGCTCCCTGCTTTGGTGACACAGGCTGATGTCCCCTGCTCAGGTGACCCCAGACAACATGAAGAATCTCCAGCTCTTCTACATCCTGCCCAATGGGAGTGTGGTGCTCAATGGTTCCCTGGACTATGCCAAGAACACATTCTACCAGCTCAAGATCCTGGCCCAGGTGGGGAGCATCCAGGCTGGGGGTGCAGGGCTGCCAGGTAAGGGGGCTGTGGGACTGACAGGTGCTCTGCTCCTCAGGATGGTGGGGGATGGCTGCACAACAATTGGGCCATCCAGAAGAGCTTCACTTACCTGTCCCTGACCGTTGAAGACGTGCCCAACCTGGACCCACGGTTCCTCAATGAGCCCTACTCGGGCTCTGTGCCTGAGAACTGCGACCTGGTCAGGAGCCTGCCAGCCCCAGTGTCATGTCCCTGTCCCTGTCCCTCCCTGGGGACTCTTACGCCCTGAAGTGTCTGGGCCACCAGGCCTGTGGGCAGCTGGAGATGTCATAGGTCCTGCCCTGATGGCCGTGTCCCCACAGGGCACCACTGTGCTGACTGTCACCGCCATGGACCAAGACACGGGGGTGAATGATAAAATCTTCTACAGCATCACCAGTAAGTGATGGAGCAGAATGAGTCAGGCAGGGGATGGCATGGTGGGATGAGCAGGAGGGGTGCTCAGGCAGCAAGGGGGACCCTGGAAACTGGTTCTGGGCACCCAGGCTCTGCCAGCCTGACCTGCTGGCAGAGAGAGGGCCAGGCCTGCCTTTCCCGGTGGCTGCCATTGGTTCCTGCTGTCCCTTTGTCCTAGATGCCAGTGTTCCTTTTGTTATCAATGCCACAACGGGCACCATCACTGTGAGTGAGCCCCTGGACCGTGAGCAGCTGCCAAGGGAGGAAGTGCTGCTGGAAGTCACGGTGAGTAAGAGGCACCAAGGGGAAGCCCATCCTCTTCCTCTCCCTGGGCCCCTCTGACCTGCTCTCTCTTCCTGCCCAGGCACGTGAGGAGGACCTGGATATCCACGGCAAGGTGGCCCAGAGCAGCACCCTGGTGACAATCTTGGTGACTGATGTCAATGACAACAAGCCCCAGTTCTACAACTGCTCCCTGTCCAGCTGCAACTTCTCTTCCAGTGCCCAGAACAACTTCACGGGCAACATCATAGAGCACTCCTCCTCCAGACTGCCCGTGTCCAACCTCAACATCATTGCCCACGACCCAGATAAGGTAGCAGCCTGTCCATGGGGCTGGGCTGTGGTGCAGGTGTCTGTCCTGGTTGCACCACTCACCCTCACTCTTGTCCCTCCCTGGCAGGGCATCAACAGCAGTTTTGAGCTGAGCCTGCAGGGTCCAAATGCCGCCGCCTTCACTGTGTTCCCCACAACGATTGTGGGCACAGGGGAAGTCCAGATCCTGGTGCAAAACTCATCCTTAGTGGACTACGAGATAAGCCATGTCATGGTGGTGCAGGTGGGGCTTGTAGGACTGGCCTGCTCTGTGAGGGCAGTTCCTGCTCTCTGCATGCATTGGGGCACAGTGGGGGCATGGCCCTTCTCTTGCAGAGCTCAGGAGCCAAAACAGAACAAGGCTCTGCCCTGGAAGTTTGTTTGGTGCAGCAGAGCTGGACTGGAATGTGGCAGGTCTCTCTAATGTTTGGGGACCCATGTGAGACACAGCCCCTTTTCAATCCTGCAGATCATTGCTAATGACACGGGGAACCCCACAGACTGCTGCTCCACGGCCACCGTGACCATCGACCTCATTGACAGCAATGACCACATCCCCGAGTTCCCCCAGAGCACCTACAACCTGAGTGTGATGGAGAACAGCCCTGATGGCACCATCATCTCCCCAAACATCACGGTCAGGCACTGAGCAGGGGGTGGGCAGAGCCTAATGTGCCCCAAGCAGGGCACTGGGCACACCTGGCACTTCTAGTACAGCTTGTGCTGAGGGCACTGATCTCTTCATGCACACAGGAAGGAGTCAGGGCACTCCGGGCTGGGACCCCTTACCTATTGGGGCCACATTTTTGGGGTGCTCACTGCAAACAGCCAGTGCCCCAAACTCATCACTGCTCTGAGGGCTAAAACAGATTGACCAGATGGTTCCTTCTGTCTTTTAGGCCTATGATCCAGACAGCGGTGTCCTGGGCCAGATCACCTACCAGCTGCTCCCGGAAAGCATGTACGTAAGGGCAGAGCCAGCCACAGCCAGGGCATCATCCTGGAGAGGGGGCCCCAGGCCTGGGCCCCAGTGATGGCTCTGTGTATGCCACAGCCGTAAAATCTTCACGGTGAACGACACAACTGGGGCACTGCTGGTGCACAACGGGAGCTTGCTGGACCGGGAGACTCGCTCCATCTACTACGTCAACCTCCAGGCCAAGGATGGGGGCAACCTGGTGGGCACGACGGTGCTGGAGATCACCGTGCTGGATGCCAACGACATGGCGCCCGTCGTCGTTGGCTCCTACTTCATCTCGGTGGAAGAGGGGCAGAACGTCAGTACTCAGATCCAGGTACGTCCCAGCAGAGGTGGAGGGTTTGACAGGGCTGGCAGAGAGGAGGGACTGTCCCCGAGGTGCCCGACAGTCCCATTCCTGATCTTTTCAGGCCATTGACAATGACGAGCCTGGCAGCCTCAACAGCAAATTGGGCTTCAAGATCTTGCCAGGACTGTTCAGCAGCAACTTTACCATCAATGCAGACACAGGTGAGATGCACAGCAATGAGCCGCTGGACCGCGAGGCCTTGGAAGATGGGAGTGGACGGATGGTGGTGACGGTGATGGTGTATGACCACGGCGAGCCACCACTGAACACCACAGTGAACGTCACCATCACCGTGGGGGTGAGCCCTGGGCACAAGCAGGGACGTGCTGGGGCAGGCTGGGGCTTGGAACTGGGATGGACGGGCAGGGCGGGGATGTGGAATCCCTGGCTGTGGCAGAGGTGCCATGTCTCCAGGCTTTCTGTGGGGGCAGAGTGAGTAGCTGATGCAGGGAGGCAGGAGAGGGCTTGTGTAGCTCCTGCCTGTGGGCAGGCAGGTGCCCACACTCCTGTCCCCAGCTGGCTGTGGGGAATCCTGTTTCCTGGAAGGGCTACAGCCATGGGCTTTGTCTCCTGCAGGACTTGAATGACAACATTCCCGTTTTCCTCAACCAGTCCTATGAGTTCTCAGTCTTTGAAGTCTCTTCAGGTAGAAGTTGCATGGCCAGGCTTGTGGGACCAGCAGTGGCCCTGAGTCAGTGCTCACTGCCCACTGAGTGTCTGTCTCCACCTGCAGAGCTGTTGGTGGGTGAGGTGACGGCCACAGATGCTGACCGGACAGAGATCAATTCCCGCATTTCATTCCGACTTGAAAGAGGCATTGGCTCCAGCAACTTCTTAATCCGCTCATCCCGCCTGGGGCCAGGGAACTACAGTGGGCAGCTGTCCGTGGACCCCGACGTGTCCCTGGACTATGACACCCTGGAGCAGAAGTTCTTCAACTTGACAGTGCTGGCCGAGAACACGGCTGCAGACAACACAGGGGACAAGGCCAACGTCTCAGTGATAGTCCACATCCTAGATGTCAATGATGAGCCCCCCACCATCCTGCCAGGCTCACTGCAGGACGTGTGGGTGGCTGAGAATGGGACACAGCAGGGTCTGATCCACACGCTGGACGCCGTCGACCCTGACACCAACCACTCGCTGGTCTTCGAGGAGCTGGCAGTCGCCTGCTTCAAGGGGGACAGCGGTGCTGAGGATGTGTGCTGGGACTGGTTCGTGCTGGCACCCAACGGCTCGGTGCTGGTGAACAGCTCAGACATCGACTACGAGGTGTGTGACAGGGTCCTGCTCACTCTGCGGGTGGAGGACCTGTACACTGAGGAGGGCAATCGCTACAGCCAGAACGGTACGGCCCCCACTGCCCTCCTTCCACCACCACGGGGCAGGGCAGGTGCTGGGACCTGCCTCTCCCACCTCCCACAGAAGCTGTGGGCAGCAGGGCAGGAGCTGGGTGGTTTGGCTACAGAGGGAGGGTGTTCCCAGCTCTTTTGACCTGAGCCTGCTGGGAGGACAGGGCTCCCGCGGGGAGCAGAGGATGGTGCTGCAGAGCTGCTCTGTAGGTGATCAGAGCTCTGCTTTTGGGACATTTGCAGAAACCCTGAGGATCATCATTGTTGACGTGAATGACAACACACCAGTCTTCGAGGCCATCTTGGAGACTTTTGGTGAGCAGCTGGGGTTGGCACATCACTGCCCCCACACATGCCCTGCCACCAGCAGTGAGGATCTTCCCCAAGCCCGGGGCAGGGCTGTGAGCAGTGCAGGGACCAGGCTGGGGTTACTCAGTGCTTTCAATGAAGGCCAAGGGCAGCAGTGGGTGCTTGGAACCCTGGGGCTGTGTGGGCACGGGGTCTGCAGCAAGTCTGGCAGCTCACCAGCATGACTGCACTGTCCATCTGTCTGTCCCTGGCAGTGGTTGTCCCCGAAATTGCTCCTGTGAACCTGCAAGTGGCTACTGTGAAGGTGAGGAGCTGCCTGCCTGTATCTGTCAGTTTGTGGAGCCTTGTTCAACTGTCTCCACCGTGGGCAGGCAGGAGCCATTCCCTCCCACGCTCCTGCTGTGCTCTCTCCCTGCAGGCCACAGATGCTGACTCAGGGCTGGGGGGAACCATCACCTTCTCCATCATCAGTGTGGTGCTTGTGGAGGACAATGGGGTCAGTCGGCCCTTCGAGAACCTCTTCAGGGTGTCAACAACACCTGACAAGGGCACCTACATCGGGAGTATCCAGTGAGGCCATGGGTCTGGGCTGGGGTGGGGGGATGCAGGGCTGGAAAGGGGACAAAGCCTTTCTGGAGTCCTGCCTGGACATGGAGGTAGGATGGAGCTTGAGGGATGGCAGGGGACATCTTGTGCAGCCCAGAGGGAGCGCTGATGTCCCTGTCCTCACAGGGTGGCCAGCAACCTTGATGAATCACTGAAGGGGCAATACAAGGTGACAGTGGAGGCTTCGGATGGTGAAGAACCAGTGCACAGAGCACAGACTGTGCTGAATGTGAGTGTCACCCCCATCCCCTGTCCCAGGACACCACATGCCCAGCCCAGCCCTGCTCACCCCTGCTCCCCACACACAGATCTTCACAGTGGATCAGAGCTACCGTGTTCGACTCCAGTTTGTGTCAACGGTGGAAGAACTCCAGAGTAACTCCGAGAATATTAAATTGTAAGGGGTGCTGGGCTGGGGCTGGGGGTGCACGGCTGGACCCACCAGCTGTGTCTCTCATGGACTGTGAACAAAGTGGGCCAGGCAGGTCCCCACCAAAGGGGCTTCAGGGGATCCATCTGCTTCCTGTGCCTGTGAGCAGAACAGCAGGATGTCCAGCCCAGCTTCCCCCATCTCTCTTGTTCGTAGGGTCCTGACCACCGTGACCAAGGCAGCAGTCCATGTGGTGGCCATCCGAAGAATGGAGGACACCCGTGACACGCAGTGAGTAGTGGTGGGGAAGGGGACATGGTGGTGGCATCAGGGGTGTCACCCTAGGGCACCATACCCTGCACCCCAGCACCACACTCCCCCCCCATCTCTCTGATTCTGCAGCGTGGATGCCAAGTCAGTGATGGAGGCCTACTTTGTGTACAGCAATGGCACTGCCCTGGACGTCAATGACCTGAGCATGTGAGTGCTGGGGCTGTGCACGGGCACTGCCACGTGCTGGAACCAGCCCAGCTGCTCACACCTCCTCTTTCCTTGGCAGATTCATACAGTCCGACCCGGTGGGCTTGGCTGAGCTGGTGAAACTGGGCCTGGCTGTCATTGTGAGTGGGGCCAGGCAAGGGGCACAGGGAGAGGACAACAGCCCCAATGCAGCTGGCTGGGGGGTTCCAGTGGCTGGAACTGTGCCCTCACCCTTGCTCTGTGCCAGGGCCCCGGGGAGGTGGCAAAGCCCACCAAGGAGGTGGAGCTGATTGGCATCATCGCAGGATTGGCAGCATTCCTGCTCATCTTCATACTCGTCATGACCCTGGTTTTGGTACTCACCACCAGGAGGTATCACAATGCCTGCGCCCTTCCTACCACCCCCCTCCACTGCCCCCATCCTCACCAGCACCCCCAGACCATCCCTATCCTTCAACCTGCTCCTGCCCACCCCATCCCATAGCCCAGCTCCTCCCTGCCCCTCTCACCCACCCCATCCCTGGGTTTTGCAGCTACAAGAGGAAGCTGAGTGCGATGAAGGCTCTGAAGGTGGCCACGACATTCAACCCTGCCACAGCACAGCAGGGAGCTGGCATCCCTGGGACCAACCAGTACAACGCCGAGGGGTGAGTGGGGGGCTCCCTGCAGCAGGTGGGGAGAGAGTCCTGGCATGTCCCCACATCCAGGGGCTGCAGCACCCCAAGGGGCAGCACTTACCTGCCACCCATCCCTGACCAGGGCCAACCCCATGCTCAACCGCCCGCTCGATCCCTCCCACGACCTGGGCTTCCACGAGGACTCCATCTCTGTGACCAGGTGAGCTCTGTGGGCAGGTCCCAAAGGCCACAGGCTGTCACCCTATACCTCGCTTCTCCAGTGCCTGGGTCCTCTTCTACCTCCCACCCTCCACTCTCCACAGCATGAATTCCCTGGATGAAAATACAGTAAATGCACCAGCAGATGACAACTTTGAGGTTGAGGTAAGTGTGCAAAGAGCTGCCAGTGCTCGGCAGCTGGGAGTCCTGACAGAGCACCCTGCATCCTCTTCTCTCTGCTGTGGTCCCCAGGGCTTCATGGTCCCCTTGTGTCCTTTCCTCTGCACCCCTGAACAGCCCTCAGATCCTGGGGAGGACAGGTGGCCCTGCCCTACATCTCTGTCCCCATCCTTTCTGACCACGCTCTCCTCCTGCAGCAGGTCAAAATGCGGCCAACAGACGCCACTGACAAGGAGGTGCTGGTGGCTGCCCTGAACCTGAAGGAGCCCACCAGAACAGCGTACCTCAACACCACCTTCACCACCACGGACTTGTGAGCGGGCTCACAGGGTGCAGTGGGGCCAGAGCGGGACTCGGGCAGCTGCTTTGGTGTTGATTTGCTCAGTGTCTGGCAATAAAACTGTTTCACGGGGGTCACGGTGTCCTGTAGCCATCAGCCCATCTGCCTGGGTGGGTTCAGTCAGCTTGGAGTCATCTCTCTCGGCATAAAGTGCTGGTTTTGGGCCAGCTGGTGCCAGACGGGAGGTGCCACTGTGAGGTTCAGCCTGGCTTCTTGTCCCCAGGAGCCTCTTCACCCCAGGGCAGGGAGGTGCAGGAAGCCCCACGCAGAGGTTTGTGCAAGGTTTTATTACCCAACATCCACACTGACAGATTGGTCCTCCCGCCCCTTCCTCCCCCCGCCCCTCCCAACAGAAACGAAGAGGAAAAAAAGAAGAAAATAGGTGATGCAGCTGCAGCGCTGTTGTGCCACAGCTTGGCAGTGCAGGGCTGGAGGTGAGCACAGCCCGGGGCAGGGTGGCAGGGGGATGCCCCAGGGCTCCTGCTCTTCCTGGCATGGCCGTGGCACCGGTCCCACAGCCCAAGGCACTGAGCAGAGCCAGGTCCCAGCAAGTGCCACGGCACAGAGTGGGCACTTGCCACAGCCCCGGCTGCCAGCTGGCACTTCAGCAAGCCCTTTGCAGCCCCTCAGAGACAGAACAAGCCCAGGATGTACAGTGTGGGTTTAGGTGGGCAATACTTTACCCTTAACGAGGGAAAAGGGCTGCAGTGGTGACTCTGGCACCTTGAGCCCTCCTGTACTTCTGCCCAGAGGAGATGGTGCAGCTCTCCAAGCACCCCTTGTTTGCAGCCTCCTGCTCATCAGATGCTGGACACAGGCCTGGGCCCACCTTGCTGTGGCACTGTGGGGCTAGTCCTCGGTACGTGGCCAGGTTGGGGGGGCCAAGATCCACATCTTGGCAGGACCTTGAGGTGCTGCCGGCCACAGGGATGTTTGCCTGGCCACAGGAATGTTCACCCCTCTGCAGACTGACCCTTCACTCCCAATGCTCTTCAGCCTAGCAGAGCACAGGCAATGTAGGAACAGAGTTTGAAAAGATGGTCTCAGCCCCACAGGCCACGGCAGAGGAGGTGGCTCCAGACAGGACGCTCATGGCTGAAAATGTCTCTTAAAAAGCTCCAAAAATGCAAACACAGTTCAATAAAAGCTCCCCTCCCCCCCACCCTGTAAAACCCCAGCTGTAAAAAGTGGCAGCGTTTTGCAGTCGTCACATCCCCAGCTGCTGTCGGAGAAGAGAATCCAGCGGGGCCAGCAGGACACGTGCCCTTGTCCCCAGCACATGTGGCCTTTCTGGCACCACTGGGGCAGCTGGACAAGCCTGGAAGCAGGACAGGCTTCATGCCCACCACCAGCCGTGGTGAGGAGGTGCTGCTTCCAGGCAGGTCGAGTGGGGGCCATGGGGACAGATTCCCCCAGCAGCTGCAGCTACGGTGACAGGGGTGGGCAGCTCTCCATCACACATCATGGTTGGCCCCTGTCTCTCCCATTTGAGATCTGTCCTGGTGCCCTGTGTGGCCACATCCTTCCAGCTCCAGGACATCCACAACAGGGCAGTGGGAAAGAGAGGACAGGGCTGTTGGGGACTGCCATAGGCAGCTGTGGGGACTCACACATGCATGGCCACAGGCTTGTTGGGAGTGTGGCCAAGCCCTGGGCGGGCAAAGCAACGGCAGGATGATGCACCAGTGTCTCTCCAGCATGGGAAGTGATGCTGCTGCTTGGAGTGCCAGAGCTCAGGGCAGTCAGCAGCACCCACCCTGAGCCATCTTCAGACCCATGCCACGGGCAGGAGATGCACAGGAGCAGCTGCCTCCATCTGGAAGGAGCCACGTGCTTCATCGTGCTGAAAAAAGCCACCAAGCAGAGACAGGGCGCCAGTCTCACATCCCAGGGCACCTCCATGGGGCTACACTCATGGGGGAAGCCCAGGCTGACAGGGAGGACCCCAGCAAAGGAGATACCTTGTCCCAGTGTGCAGTGCTCCATCACCACCGCAGCCCTGCACACTGGCACCGGGTGTCTCAGGACGCTGGGGCAGGGACCCATCCCCACTTTCTGTGAGAAGCCCCGAGGCACCCCCACCCTGCCAGCATGGGCAGCGACTCACTCCATGGCAGGGCCGGCGCGGGAGCAGCACCGGGGCCGCCGGACGTTCTGCAGCAGAGCCCGAAAAACACTGGGCTGCCTCTTGGCCTCGCCTTTGCGGGGCCCTCCCTTGACAGAGCCAGTGCGGGTGGTCTGTGGGGTCACCACCACCTGCCGCCCGTGTTCCTCAATCTGCTTCTCCAGGTGCTTTTGGATGGCCATGCCCAGGACCTCCACCTCCATGGAGGCCCCATACACCTCCCATGTCATCCCCTTCTCATCCCAGCTCACCTCCCGGATGGGCTCCGGAGGCTCCTCCTCCACCACCTCCGGCACCGTCCCCTTCACCTGCACCTCAGGATATGAGGTCTGTGGGGACTTGGCCACTGGGGTCATCGGCCCAGTGGCCACTGAGCGGGTCTCCACGGGCATGGACACCTGCATCTCTGCGTCCTTCTTGGAGGGCTCGAGGCGTGGGGCTGCAGAGGCCGTCTCTCTCTTGGGGAAGGTGAAGGCAGCAGCCCCGCATGGGGGGCTCATGGGGCTTAAGGCCACTGACACCAGGGACACACGGCTGTCCACTTGCGTCCCCATGTCTTGTGTCCCAGCATCCTGCGGTGGCGTCACTTCAAAGGAGTAGGACTCACAGAGCTGCTTGGCTTCTTGGGGCTGCTGGCTGCTCCCAGCACCCACATCCCGGGATGAGCTCCCCTCAGCTTTGCCCTGGCCCAGAGCGCTGGAGCTCCGTCCTGCCTCACTTCGACCCCCAATCCCCGCAGTGCTGGTGCTGGGGGGTTCTGCTGTGCCTCCTTGGGGGTGCTTGGGAGCCTCACTGCTCTTTGTCTGGGGAGCAGCACCCAAGGATGTCCCTTTGCTGTCCTGGGGCTGCTCCTGGCTTGGAAGCTCAGCTGTCCCGGTGCTTGCAGTTGCCTCCACGAATGCCACATGTTTTGCAAGAGCTGGCGTGCTCCCCATGTCCTTGCTGGTTGCCTGGAGGCAGGGATCAGGCACAGGGGAAGAGGGGGCTGTGTCCTCCTTCTGGGTGTTGGGGACCCCCATCCCTGTGGGACCACAGGCAGGGGCAGCACCGCTTGGTCCCCCGCAGCTCCCTGTTGCTACTGCCACACTCTGCTCTGTGCTGGTGTCGTGGAGAAGTGTGCCAGGAGCCGGTCCTGCTGGTGATGGCACCTTCTTCTCTGCCACTGAGCTGGCCTTGGTGCCCTGGGGTTCTGCCTCGGGCACACAGCAGGTCCTCATGGCACGGGCTCCCGCAGCACAGCCGGAGCCGGGCAGGCACTCTCCTGCCACCGGGCAGCCAGGGGAGCTGGCACTGGGCTCACAGGCGTCCTCAGCCCCGGCCTGGTGGCTCAGCACCTGCAGCCCCTCGGGCTCCTCAGCGCTGCCCATGCCCAGGGAAGGCTTCTCCCATGCTAGTCCCGCCACGGGTCTGCAAGAGAGAGGGTGGGGCAGTGAGGAGCAAGCAGCACATGGACCCCCAGTACACCTCAGCTGCCGACTGTTTTTCTCCGTGCCACCCATGACAACAGGTTGGGCGGCCACCTGGAGCACTCACTGTCCCTGGCACCGCCTGTGTGCTGGCACAGGGTGCCCAGGCACATGGGAAGGGAGGAACAGTGTCAGCTGCTGACCGTAAAAGTCAGCCTTCTCCTGGCGCAGCAGGACCGGGAGAGGGATCCAGGTGCTGCTGTGGTGGAGCAGGGAACGTGGTGCAGGCACCCCAGCAGAGAGAGTGTTAGCTGGAGAATGGTCTGGGGCACCAGGCTGAGAACCGAGGGGCTCAGCAGTTCCCTTCTGTCAGTGGGAAGCTGGATGCAGTGAGGGGTGAGAGGAAGCCAGGCCTGGGGTCCAAGGGACGCTGCAGAGAAGGGCAGGAGCACGGGGCAGCCCAAGCCCTTCCCTGTCCACATGAAGGGAACACGGTCCAGTGTCACCTAACTGTCCCCAAACCCTTCCCAGCCCCATGAGGTAGAAGCAGGGCGGAAAGCCCAAAACTTTCCGGGAGCCCCCCAGCTCTGCCAATGCCAGGGAGTCCCTGCAGAGCTGGGAGCACATGCGTCCCGAGGCGTGGGGCACTCCATGCCTCCGGACACGGCCACTCGTGGGTCCCGAAAAGGGCACAGCCGAGCAGACACAGCTAGAGCCGAGCGAGTTTCCCCCAAGGGAGGCGACAGGAGCGGGGACCAGGCGGTCACCGACGACCCCCAGCAGCGCCGGGCCCGGAGGCGATGATCCCCGCCCCGTCTGTAGGTTCCCACGCAGCACCCCGATCCCCCGAGGGCCGCGCAGCCCCGCACCCCGACCTGCCCCGACAGCATCCCGATCCCACGGGGCTGTGGCGCTGTGCCCGGTACTGATGCTCCGCGGAGGAGCTGCGAGCCCCGGCACACGCGTGTGCACACGCACGGGCACGCACACGCCAGCACATGGCCACGGGCACACCCGCACGCACGGACACGCGTGTGCACGCCCCGGCCCCCCTTCCCCGGCCGAGCCCCGGACAAAGCCGCCCCCGCGGCAGCCCCGGCCGGGGGAGGCCGAACCGCCCC
>VZTR01007984.1:6735-28221 GCA_013400775.1 Chaetops frenatus | reverse complement strand
AACATATAATACTCTTGCTAGGAATGTATAAAATAGATAATGTTTCAAAAAGGACTGTTAGAACACAGTTTATAATGGACACATGCAATAAGCTACTACCATGTTTCTGAAACTGTAGATTGTAGTTATATCTTTAATACTAAGAAAATGTGTGACAAAAAGCACTAGTGCTTGATCTTGTTATTGATTTTTCACTGAGCACGTTTCAAAGAAGTAGAATTCCTATAAAAGCTGTGGTTGTCATTCAGTGCCGATGAAATAATTCAGATTTCTTCCTTGATTAAATTTGGCCTTGGAGCAAACTGTATGTGAGAAGAAGAGCACAGTAAGATGCATGGAAAGGGTGTGTGCATTATTTATTATTTATTTTGAAGTTTTCTTTGCAACAAAAGCATTCAACTTTAGCCTGGGTGATATAATGCTAATTTTCTTTTCGCTTTCAGCATTACAATCCCTGAAAAGCTAGAGTATTTCATTAACAAATATGCAGAACATGCTCATGACAAATGGTCAATGGAAAAGGTAAAATCTACATTCCTGTTAAAGCAAAATCTGATTTTTTGTCTGTATTCCTTTAATCTTTAAAATGTTTTTTCCTGAATGTTATTATTTTTCATAATTCAAAAAGTTGGTATATAGATAAGTTATAGACATACTATTTTCTTGAAATGTATTTGGGGGAAAGTTGTCTATGTGCATATGAACATTTCAACATAGTGTTTAATCATTTCATCATTTTTATTGCTGACTTTAGAGTAAATATAGTTGCTAATTGTTTAGCAGTTGTATGGATCTGAATTTTCTTTTTTTTTAAACCAAGTAAGCTCTTTAGCCTTTTTTATTCCTTTGTGAATTTTGCTTGTCCAGTGTTAAACTGTTGCACAGCATTCTGCTTTATTAAAATCTTTAAAAGAAAAATGTATTGATATGGTTGCTTTGGTAATCATTAGTTTACAAAAAGATGGCATGCTACATGATTCATATCTTAATTTGTAGATAATATAAATGTTGGTTGAGAAAATATTGAGAGGACAGTAGAAAGGAAACTTTAAGAGAACTGCTCTGCAGAAGCATAATTCAGTTACTTTCTACAATTAAAAATAGGATTTTTACATAATGTTTTTACTTTTCCCCATTTTATCCTTCTTATTGCTGTTTTCAGTTTGCCAATGGATGGACCTATGGTGAAACATTTTCTGAATCTGCAAAAGTGCAACCATTAATGAAACAATATAAGTTACTGTCTGAAAAGGTAAGGGATTTGTTCGTGCTTGATCCAGTGTTGCTGAAATACCACTGAAAAGATCACCTTGTCTTTTCATCATTGTAAGAAAAATATGTTTACACTATGTCAGCTAAAGTGTGGAAGTGACTTTCCTCAAAATCCTGAAAAGACATGGAAGCGTTTTATTGTATATTAAATAGGCCACCCAAACTTTTTTTACATAGCTGAATCTACGTGGCAGAATTTATGATGAAAACAAAGTTTGAGATTGCCACTCTACTTTCGCAGTAAGGTCATACAGGAATACCTTCTTGCTTAGTAAAGGCTTGCATTTAGGCTTTGTCTGTTGTCCAGCAGAAAATAATGAAGATGATTAGACATCTGGAGAACTTGATATAAGTGAAGCAATGCTGAAGGAACTGGGTTTATTCAGCTTAAAGAAGAGAAAGTTACTGGAGATATGATCTTGGTTTCCTGGTTCCCCTTAGCATTAGATACAGAGAAGATGGATATATTCTCTTCATAGGGGTGCACAGTGACAGGACAAGAGGCAATGGGTGTAAGCTTCTTCAGCAGAAATGCTTTCTGGAAATCTTTCTTACCTTGACAGCTTAAACATTGGAATAACTTGCCCAAATAAGTGGTGAAATCATCTGCATATTGAAGGCATGACACAGCAAGACCTAGATAACCTAATCTTGATAGCCCAACTAGGTAGCTTATCTGACCTCAGGAGATGGTAGAGGCAGAAGATTTCCAGAGTTCTCTTCCAGCACAGACTTGTTTATGATTCTATGATTATTATTTTTTTGGTTCATGCAGCAGATAAAACACTGTGTTACTCCTGATGATTATTGCTTCATCTTTGATTTCATATCTGAGAGTGCTACTAACACAGTTATCGCTGAGACCATCAGCCTACAGCAGGGCCAGAATTCTTCTCCCAACCTCTGAAGTGATAAATAAACTTCTTAATATCTTATATGATTTATTTGGATCATTTAAATAACCCTGAGCCATAATGGTTGAATTCAGTACATTTCTTTGCATCTCAGTACAACCAGGGAAAAATCCAATAGCTACATTTTGCTCTGTAGGGCAACATAATAAACAAGTTAATTATTGCATGTACGTTCTTCTAGGAGAAAGAAATTTATCGATGGCCAATCAAAGAATCACTAAAAACCATGCTGGCATGGGGATGGCGGATTGAAAGAACTCGGGAGGGAGATTCCATGGCATTGTATAATCGGACACGTCGCATATCTCAAACCAGTCAAGTGAGCCACATTGCTGAAAACATTGTGTTATTCTCTGTTCATAATAACTGCCTTTTGAAAGGAAACTTTTGAACTTTCAGGGCTCTGTATGCTCATATACATGCCTATGAAAATAATATCACACATAGGAGGAAAAGCCTGGACACTTCTTTCTAAAGCAAGAGCTACCTGTTAGTGAATAATCCATAGAGGAAAGCCTGTCAAATGCCCCTTTTTTGCCACACTTCTTGGGCCAGTGGCTTGTCATCCAGGGAACCCCTGTCACTTTTTATCCTTACTGTACCATTTGTGTCAATGTAATGAGCAAACCTGTGACAAATCTAGGCAGTAAAAAGAAAGAATAACAAAAAGTGGTGATATTCTCTGGGTGGGGAGAAGGTACAGAAGATAAAAGGTAACTGTTTATAGGTTTTAGTCTTCAATGTAGAAATAAGGTTGAAAAGCTACATTAAAAGTTTGATTTGATTTGATTCAGCCAAAGATTTTTGGCTGAATTCACCTTAAACTAGATTGTGTGAGATTTTGCCTCCTGAGAAAAAAAAAGAATCTCTAGAAAATTCAGAGATTTAATCATAACTTTGTCCTTGTCTACAATAAGTTGAAACCTTAAATGAGTACAAGTGACATTTCTATTTAAAGGGTTTGGTGTCTGATAGCTGTCTGTCCTTGGGAACAGACCCTTGACCTTTGCCTAATTCTCACTGAAGTTTACCATCCCTGATGTATTTTCAGCTGGGCCACAAGGGATCATTTTGCTCTCTAGAGATCTAAAAGTGCCTTTTTCTTTGAATTTCTTAATTACTTTCAGTTAATGCTAACTTCTTCATATTAAATGCTTGCATAACTTCACTATTTTGCACATTTGTTCTTCAGATCTCTGTAGATACAGCCCATGGTTACACTCCTCGAGCAATTGACATGAGCAATGTCACCCTCTCCAGAGACTTACATGTAAGTCAGAAACAACTAAAAGACTTATGGTTTGTTTTGCAATTTAATTTTGTCTGTTTTGCTAATTTATTTTAAACAATTTGGTACCAAATACTACCTATTTTGGTATGCTTTGGTTTTGGTAGGGTTTTTTTCATTGTTGCTCTTTAATCCTCTGTTCTTTAAAAAAACATGGTTCCTGTTGAAAACCTTCAAAATTTTCTTTAGTCCTACATTGATTTTCCCAGTTCACTTCGTGAACATTTGGCATTTTTAAGAGAATCCTATTTAGAAGAGCTAGCAGCATCAATTTTTTCTGGTTCCCATTCATTTCTCAACCATCTTTCCAAAACATTTTGTCAATGCTCTTTTTTTTTTAAACTGAAGGAATAAGAATCAGAAACCATTAAGTACTGTGAGAATAGAGAATGAAGGAATTGGGGATAGGATTTTGACAGATGTGTCAGTAAGTTGCTGTTATTTGGACCAATATGTTTTAGTTGATAATCTATTCCGGTCATTAGTTAGGATTTTTTTCGTGGTTTTTGCTGGAGTGTGATGCTGGGTTTTACAGTTTACTAATTCCCTGTGAGTATAACTGCAATGTAATGTAGACATATACTAAATAGCTTTAAATTAGTTAGCATGAGTCTTTGTACCAGTCTGGTGATGTCAACATGGTGTTCAAAGCTGGCTACAGCAGACTCCTGAAAGACAGGGTTAACTTTGCCCATACTGAGCTTTGCCATAGTGCAAGAAACAAGCAGTGGTAGTAAATTAATTGATTAACTGTGCAGCATGTACTCTACTGTACCTCTAAACAATTTCTCACCTTGGATTTCCACTCCTTGAGTTCTGTCTTGCGGTTTCCGGTTTTTTAGTTCTAGCAGTTTTAGATTGCTGACTAGCTTTAAAAGAATTGTCTGCCAATTAACTGTCAGTAGATTTCTGATCATTACAAAGAGTTCATAAAATTGGTAGTTGAATTACTGCATCTAGCATTATGTTCTTATTTTAAACAGATGACAAAGATTCCTTACAATTATGACATTTAATGTTTGTATAAACTCAGTATAGTTGAAAGACTTTGCAGGTTTTGTTTAATGCTCAGGAAGCAACTCATGATGTGAACATCATAGTATTATGATGCAGTAAACCAAACCCAGATAAAAGTAACCATCCTGTCACAAATCACATAGAAAGGGCATTGAAAATTCTGTTAGTCTCTTGCTTATTGTTTTATACTGTACTCTCTGACTCTTGTCATTACTTGTATTTCCTTTGTAGCCCTTAGCTATGAGGCAGAGCTTGTTGGCTTTATGACTCATTTGCCCTATGAAGAGAGGTCTTCTTTGAAATCAGCTTCAGAATCTGTTATTTAAAAATGAATTAATTTAATTAAAATGCATTTTCAGCTATTTATTGTCCTGATGCAGACATTGAGGAAATATCTAAACATGTTGGGTATTAATGAGATCTGAGTTTTAAAAATTAACTATATTTAATTTTAGACATTTCAGGAAATGTTTAATATCTTTCAAGTTGGAGTTCAGGGTTAGCTAGCAAGAATCATGACCATGTCTAAAACTGTAAGTCTGCAAAAGACTACTTATTTTGGTCTGAGGTGACCTGGTCACATCCTAGCTCCCTGAGTACATAGGTCTTGCTCTAAAAACATCTTCATAGCACCCTGCTTTGCTAGGTGCTATGAAAACACAGACTACTGTGCAGCCTTCTAAGGTCCTAATTGGACCATAAATACCAGGATCAGAGCGTGCATGACAGAAGGCATCTACCCGACAGAACAGAAATGTGTCATAATGTATTCACTGGAAAAAAATTTATGAAATTAATTGTCTTATGGACAAATAAGATATGGCTGGAAAGTTTCTGAATTCATGCATATCTCATAAATAAAGAAATTGCTATTGAGAAATACTCATTACTCAAAATCCTTACTGAAGATGAGAAGGTTTCTGTAGGTTCGTGAAAGAAATGTAAAGTGAAATCTGCAGAAAATTCCACCACTCTGCAAAGTTAGAGAGTACATAACCGTAAGAGAGCAGTAGAGGTGGGTTTAAAAAGTTGTTTCAAGGTTGAAATACTTCCTACTAGGTAGACACTGGAGACCTTGTGTGTTTTGCTTGGTTTGAGGTCTGGCTTCTAGCTGACCAGACTGAAGGAGTTTGTTTTATAGGAAGAATGTATAGACTAATTTATGCTCTGAAGTGGTTGGTGCTTTTGAGAGTATGATCACACAAACGAGCACAGTATCCACAGAGAAGAAGCTGTATCCATGGGTTCACAATTAGTCTGCCACGGCCAACAGTGACAATATTGTTTCAGTCCTCTGGCTTGCTGTTCTCTCTTTCCCTTGAAATTGCCTTCAGAGGGTTCTTGTTGGCCTTGTTTTGAGAATGAAGTCCCCTATCTGACACCCCAGTACTATTTCCAGCCTATCCTTCTCTTTGTGGTTCCTTGTTTTCTGTACTGAGTTCTTTCTCCAGCACCAGGTCCCTGACTCTCATACCTATGCTGATTCTACCCAAATTCTATAAAATATTTTTTCAATAAAAACTTGTTTCCAGTGAACTATCACAGTGTAATTGTATTAAACTTCTCAGAGGTTATTTAATATCAACCAGAAACTTGTCTGTCTTAAGAGTTACTCATTGCCTGAGTCACTAAGCTCTCCGTTTTCCTAAGGCTATGGCTGAGATGATGGCTGAAAACTACCATAACATATGGGCAAAGAAAAAGAAACTGGAGCTTGAAGCAAAAGGTAATGTTAACAATAGGTATTTCAAGTATTTTAAGTTTTCTGTGCATAACCTTAGGTTACGTATTTCAGAAAACCTTAAAAAGAAGAAAAAGGAAGAGCAAATTTAAATTGACAAAGAAGAAACAGTGAAGTATCTATTCTTGATTGTGAATTTTAGTGCCTGAAAGTTGTTAGAGTACCAAATGTAACTGTTCTTGTGTAAGTTTTTTACCAATTCAAATATATCAAGGGAAGAAAATTCAAAGGTTGTAAATAAATTTAAGCCACATTAATCAATTTTCCTTCTAGTATTAATCTTTCAAACTATTACCCAATGGACTATGATTTCATTTATATTGCTTCCTTTATTGCAGATAGATCTAAAGGTTGTTTACTAAGTGCTGCACATACCATGTGTTGAATTGACAAGTGGACAAACCTAGAGCAGATACTTGATTCTATATAAAAAATTGCATGTGCTTATTGGTCTCTACTTACCTAAATGAACAGTTTTTTAATGTGTTGTGTAACTTACTGTTTTTTCCTCTTTGTTAAAAGAATTCATTTGTGTTAAAGCTGATTTTTTTCTTGCAGATAACACTATATTTGCACATGGTGAAAACAAGTTCTCACTTGCAAATGATTAAAGCTAGGATTTTACCTTACCTGAAGGTGTCTAGCTGTATATTGTATGCACCAAACTTGGTGGTTTTTTCTTTTTTCTCTTCTTCAATGCTTGCATTTTTAAATGTAAGATTACAGAAAAGGTATAGCAGTTAGGTTTTATAAAAAGCTAAGTTCTATCTGGAAGTGCCTTTGATAAACACTATGAATTGCCATGCCTTTAATGATACTTCCCCTCAATGTAGTTTTTATTTTATTCATTTTTCTATAAAGCCTTCTTCAGGGTAAGTAGCCTCAGGATGGGCCAAGTTGAGGAAGTCACAGGCTACAGAAAGATGAGATGTTTCAATGGATATACTTCACAGCTTTGAAAGCAGAATTTTGCCTGTGAGAAGCACTTCAGTGAGAATACTGTATAGTATTTGTTGTACTGTGCAGTATGAGAAGGCTGGAGATGGCTGTAGTGATTGAAGGAAAGGCTTCTGATGGAGAATTTTTGTGTGAAAAGTAGATTAATTTTTCAGCTGAGCAAAACTTGGCCTTCAAAATTTGGGAAGGTTTTCCTCCAGTATATTCATATGCAAGTCTTGAAATACTTTTTTACCCATGTGTAAAGAACAGGAGAAAAAATGTGGACTTACATGCATTTTGCATATCTGTGTTCAGCTGTCATGTGGTACAATTACATCATGTTGGTGTAAAGAGAATAAAATCCAATTATCCCAATGTTAAAGACTGTACTTTCTAAGACAAATCAAGACTAAACAAAAAGCCCCAACCCACCATCAGACTTACCCACTAGGTTATAATTTTGCATGTACTTAAATCGATTCTGGCAGAACTCATGGAAAATTTCAGAATATGTAGCTTAAAAAGTCATCCAGTGATATGTCTCTAATATTTTCCAGAGGGAATTTGTTCCTTTTTAAAAATATTATTCTTCTTAGAGACTTTCTTTAGTGTTTTTTCAGAGATAAATCTGGTCATTACCCTTGTAGTTTCCTGGGGTTTCAGAGCAATTGTTATAGAAATTTATTGTGTCTTGTTATGCAATAGTGATTTTCGAAGTTGAACTCCTAAGAATGTTGCTTTTTATGCAGATATTCATTTTCACAATAGCAGTGTTATTGTCCTTCTAAATTAAATATCTACATTCAGTAGATACCAATACGTCAGATTTTTGGAAGCAGTACAATGAAGTTTATTCTGTTTACCTCTGGTTTTGCACCATTCTTTTGATCCTGATGGACAGTTGTGTCAGCCATGTTTGAATGATAAATTCTAATCTTCTGTCTCTAATTTATTACTATAAAGTGGAGCTGTATTGATGAACCCTGTCGTAAAATGTTTGAAAGCAAGACTTTGTGTGTCTTTATATATTTGTTTATATCTTGATTTTCTTAGGAAATGATGTAATTTATTGAAATATTTTCAGTGTCTTTAAATGAAGTCAAAGTTATAATACATGTTTGTAGCAGTTAAGCATCTTTTTTTTTTTTTTTAAGAGTTTTGGCAATAGGTTCAGCATGTTTAGCTGGTACTTCTAGCATATATGTTAGCAAGATGTAACCATATCTAAAGTTTCTGTCTGAATATACTTTAAGGTTTGTATAAAGAAATAGACAAGTATATTGAGATTTCAGACTAGAATTTACTGTAAAGTGCTGTGTATTATTTTGAAAGGATTTACCATGTCAGCAGATAACTCTTTAATTTTTAATTCTCTTGATGCTCCATAGTAGGAGGAGGCAACCATCCCCTTCTTGTTCCTTATGATACACTCACAGCCAAAGAAAAAGCCAAGGACAGAGAAAAAGCACAGGATATTCTGAAATTTCTACAGATTAATGGATATGTTGTCTCCAGGTAATTCTCTGTTCAGTATTAATGTCACAGAAGGTTTCTGATAGACCTCAGTGGTCTTTTCTGTTTTATGGTTTGGTTGATTGTGGTGGGGATTTTTGGTTTTTGTTGTTGCTTGTTTGTTGAGGTGTCTTCTATCAAAACTCTGTGATTGTCTTTTATGTTTGAGTACCTGGGAATAAGTATGAGCTCCTTCATATAAAACACTGTAAGGAAGAAATGGATTACAGAGTTAGTAGCAGGGTTTTTGGAAGGCATGAACAGGGTTCTCCAGAATCTCTGCATGTCTCTGCCTTCCCTCTCAGCATTGCAGCCTGCTTTTTCTTTCTGGTGTGTCTCCATGCATCCAACTGTTAGTGAACTTACTGGTTTTCTACCAGTGATGGAATTATTAAGTCTTAGTTATAGGTTCATGCACATATTCAAGCACATGTTGCTCTCTAAAGGAATTTCTAGACAATTGGTTGGATAAGGCAGTTTTATGTCTAAAACGTACAACTCATTTATTCCAATTAAATTAATTTACAGTATTATTGAAATATTTTAAAAGTTAAAAAAGATGTTTTAAAATAATTTTTTTTAGTAATTCCACAGTGTAAATGTAATAATAGTGAATATTCTGCAGAATAACATGCATCATTCATTTTAATATGGTGTATGATGAACCAAGAAGGATGTCAGACAGCAAAGGTTTCTTTTGCTATTCCCAGTCAAAATTTTCAGCTGTATTCAGGAGTACTTAACCCTTTTTACTCCTGTTAAGTACAAATGAAAAGTGCCTTTTGGGATGTTTTGGGGAGTGGAAAGCTAAGAGGGATGGTAAAATAATCATTAATTTGGACACACCCATTGTCTAGTAACTAGTTCCTGCTACATCTGCATCCTCCCGTGCTGGTTTAAATGCAGGCTTTACCATGACGTTAAACTCAATGTACTTGCTGCACCTTTGTCAACTGCCTTGTCTAAACAAACAAGGACCTGGTTCATGTTTTAATTTGGTCTGCTCACCACTGTACTTTCTACTATATAAGCCTTGATCACATTTCTTTACAGTCTTTATTTGACAGCAATCATTCAGGTCTCTGCACCCCCATGCAAACTGGTTTTAGGGAAGATAGAAACATTTGCCCCCTGCCAAGCATGTGGCGCTCAGGCCCACTCGAGCTGCTTGTGCCAAAGCCCTCACTCGTCTTACTGACACTGCTCCTTCACATCAGCTGTAATTTTTTAGACCACAGCATTCCCACCCCAGTGGCAGGCAACTGGGACTTCTAGTTGCTGGAGTTGCAGACACTGCTTTATGCCCTTGACTGTCTGACTCCAATGGCTACTACCACATGCACTTACGCCAGTCCCCTGCTGCAGCTGCCACTCTGGGCTCAGGGTCTGTAGGGCCCATAGAGATGTTCCCCAAAGCTATGGTGTCTCCAGCTACTGATGCTTGAGACTTTCATTCATCCCATTTGTCATAGGCATGGGGGCACCTGCACCCCAAGTCTGACTCCAGCTGCTGGCCCAGTATCTGCTCGTGCTGATCTTGGCAGTAGCTGCCATTTACTCCTGACAGCACATAGAATATTGAGTGACATTCCGCAGAGATACAGGTACTAAGGTATTTAATAAGAATATAGGACAAACTCTAAGGATGAGGTGCAGGGCTCAGTCAGTCAACAGGCCACAGTTTACATATGAGCAGCTATTTTGAAATCTGTTTTTGTGTCTTCTCCACTTTGCTCTTTCTTGATTCTTCCGCCCCGTAGAGTCTGTCATTGGTTTGTGTACTGAGCTGCCTCACATAATCCGAATTCTCATGTCCCTTCCCCTTAGGAGTTCCAAAGTTCAGGTGGCCCTCTTCAAAGTTGTGTCTGAAGTTTCTTAGTGGTCCCTTACTTCCTAAACTTGAAACTTATGTTCTCCAGCATTGTCTCCTTTATCTTTTGTTACCAGATTTGTGTCTAGGTGTTCTGGTTTGTGGATTTTCTTTTACATTTGCATTGAGGAGGTCTTTGATCAGATAGCCATTTGATTAAAAGCATAAATGTGCAGTACATAGCAATTCTATTCCATATATATTCCGTAGGTATACATTTTAAACTTGCAATCTAGCTGAGTACTAATATAACTTGGTGCATGAGTCAGGGGGAGATGAGATGTGACTGATTCCCTTGCTGTTTAAGAATAGCTTTGTCATGTGCCATTAATTATGTCCTGATCCTGCATAAACAGGGCTTATACCACTGCCAGCTTGTTGCTAGGGATGTCAGCCCATGACATGGATTCACTCTTTGGAGATTAATTCTTGTGGAAAGAAGATGTGTTTTTTATATCAGAATAGTAACTAAGATGGATGGAACATACTGGAAAAGTGATTCATTCCATCACTTCATTTTGGTTTTCCTCTGATTTTTCACAAATGCTACATAGCTATTCAAAATCTTTCCATTGCATTTTCAGGAAAAGTCATAGTGATGGATATTAGATTTACTTCTAGTTTGATTGTTTAAATCAAAGTATTTTTTCAGCTTCCTCACCCGAGAATCGGTCCCTGTAGGGAAATGTAAGATAGTAATGCCTTACAAGTAATGGAAAGAAATTATAATAATAGTGGATTATTCTAATTGAAAAATGTAATTTTTTTCTAACTTTCTAGTTGGGAAATCTAGTTGTGTCTTAGCAAATTACTCAAAACCTAAGTGTAAAGAGTACTGTTTGCATCAAACACAAAAAAAATCTTGTATTAATAAACACATGATTACTAGAGAAAATGGTGTCAGACTACATGAAGAGGAAAGACTGCTTTGAGTACTTCTCCATGTGTAAAAATGTAGTCACTTCTTTTTACAGAGGACTTAAGGACCTGGAATTAGACACGCCTTCCATTGAGAAACGCTTTGCCTACAGTTTCCTTCAGCAGCTTATAAGATATGTGGACGAAGCCCATCAGTACATTCTGGAGTTTGGTATAGTACTTCTTGCATGGTTTTTAAAACAATTACTACCTAAGATGTCTGATGTTATAAGAACAACCAGAAGACTTTTTTTAAGATTGGTACATTTCTGGACTAGTTTTCCCTTTAATTTCCTGTAGTTAATGAAGATCATGAATTTTGAAGTCATGTAATTAACATTTATTCCAGTTTCCCATATTCATTTATCAGATTAAAAAATTTCAGCCAAAATTTATGAGTTTCATTCTTTGAAGAAGAAAACTAGCTGCCCCCTTGCATTTATGCACAAAATTGTAATATCTCATGTTAATAGTTAATATTCACATATAATCCCTTTTTCAGAGAGCAAATGAAACCAGTAATTTGTTCCATCCTGAAATTTTCTCTCAAAAAGGGAATAGAGAAACCTCTTCAACAGATGCCCACAATGGGAATGTCCTTTTACAAATACCATGCACGTGTCTTGTCAACAGTGCTTTGAAGGCTTTATCTGCTTTTTGGTGAAGAAAAAAAAAAATACAAAAGTTTGGTGACCCGGCTTCTTACATGGGCAGTAAAAGCCAAAAAACCTGGCCAGATGCAGATTCTTTTGTGACCATGGGAGTTGCAATGATACATAACATATATTATACCTCATAGTAAATGACAGTAACAGGAACATCAGGGAGATTGAATAAATCAATGCTTATCTAAAAACCAATCTAGTTTTATGTGGGAATTTGTCAAATTTATGAGTTAGTACATGCCATGGTTACTTACAGTTGCAAAAGTCTGGTCTTGATAACTCACCAGGTTACTTCTGCTGCTAATGCTTGATTACCATGGCTTCGTCATTCTTAATTATATAAATTTGGAATCACTGCAAGAATGACAATGATTAAATACTGAATCACTGGAAACATTGGTGGAACAAATACCATTTCAATTCCTCAATAGATTAATGGAAAGAAGACATTAAATAAGTGATAAATAATTTGGGAGCTGTAGCAGATTTTATTTTGAAGAGGTTTTGTGTTTTATAGTAAGGGAAGAGTGAAGCAATTTAAATTTCAGTGGGGTAGATCTAACCATTAGTTTTGTTCTTCATTACAAAGTTCATAAATGAGGAATAAAAATGCAATAATTCTGTTTTTCCTGGGAACAACTGGAGAAAGGTGTTTTATTAGAATCTGGGTTCAGGCTTCCAAATTGTCACTTGTAACAGGAAAAGATAAACATAGCACCAGATTTTTAGCTCACAAAAATATACATATCTCTTTGGACTATGAGATGCCTACACTTTTATGAAGATTTGGCCAATTATTCTTTATACATTTTGTTTGCTGTTACATTTCCTCTAACGAGCTAGTCATAAAATGCCACTTTAAGTGGTACCTACACTGTTTGAGGTGTCTTAAATCTACATTTAAAGGTGACCAGTATTATTTCTTTGTAGTGTACGCTTCCTAAGAAAAATGCAGAGTAGACTGTAATTAGGATATATAACAGGGAACTTATTTTTCTTCTCTCTGCAGATGGTGGCAGCAGAGGCAAAGGAGAACAATTCCCTTATGAACAAGAAATCAAGTTTTTTGCCAAAGTACAGTATATTTTTGCTTGTTCTTTGTCAACCTAGTGAGTAACAGAAGTGAGAACGTATTTTTTTAGTGACTGTTACTGTTTGTTTTAGTGGCATTTTTCTGTGTTAAATTCATTCTTTTATTAATTAAAAACAACAGTAATAAAAACAGCTTGAAAACAACGTAGGATGAAGTATAGATGTGGGAAGATTACAGGACTGTATTTTTTAGTCTTGTTATTTCCTGCTCTATGATATGCAGCTGCTCGTATGATGTGATTCATAATCCCCCCTACATTTTCTGTTTTCCGGCTTAGTCTAATTTTCAAGATTTTTCTCTTTTACAATCTTCAGGTGAGTTAATGCGAGCAATAGTTGTTGGAATTAACATGGCTGTGTATCTGTCAGTGTCATGGTAGTTATTTCTCACGTTTTAAAACCATTGTCTGCATCACGCTGTTGTCTCCATCACGGAGTCACACAGTGGCTGAGGTTGGGAGGGCCCTTTGCTTAGCAATGTCAGAGAACCTTTCCAGCCATCTTTTGGGTGTCTCCAAGGGTAGAGACTCCACAATCTCTCTGGGCAACCTGTGCCAGTGCTTAATCACCCTGACAGTAAAAAAGTGTTTCTGGATAGTCTGAGAAAACCTGAGATGTTTCAGTTTTGCCCATTGATTTTGGTCCTGTCACAGTTGGGAAGAGCTTGAATCTATCTTCTTGACCAACCCCACTCCCCTCCCCTTCAGATATTTATACTCATTGATGAGATCCTTCCTGAGCCTTCTCTTCTCCAGGTTAGGGTCCCAGCTTCCTCAATCCCTTGTCATTTGAAAGATCATCTAGTTCCTTAATCATCTTTGTGACCTGTCACTGAACTCTCCCCAGTATCTTAATGTTTCTCTTGTACCGGGGAGCCCAGAACGAGATACAGCACTTCAGATGTGGTTTCACCAGAGTTGAATAGAGTGGAAGAACCCCCTCCCTGGATCTGCTGACAAGCACTCTGCCAAATTCAATCCAGGGTGCTGTTGGCTGCCTTTGCAATAAGACTGCGTTCCTGACTCATGGTCTGTTTGCTGTCCATTGAAGATCTCCTGGCCCCTCTTTGAAAAACTGCTCTTCAGCTGGTTAGCCCTCAGTCTGTGCTGGTAACTGGACTTACTTCTCCCCAAGTGCAGGACTTTGCACTTCCCCTTCCCCTTCCTCTTGACAGGCATGAGATTCCTCTCAGCAGTTTTCCTTTTTCTGTCACGATTTCACACATTACAAACCAAGACAATCTGCTTATGCCTTTTGCATGTAAAGGCTTGTATGATATTTGCATATTCAGAATGCTTTTTGAATTCATTAATGATTAAGAAAGGAAACTTTTTGCAGCATTTTCTAACTCTGGTGTCCTTTGCAGTAAGTTGTAATTTCATTATTTTAGAGTACTTCCATGTGTTATTATTTGCCAAGCTGATTGACTCAGAAGCTAACATTCCACTTTCTTGTGAACCATGCTCCAAAAAGGAAGCAATTTCATATTTTCTTTTTGACTATTTATTTTGGATCTCCTCCTGGGGGACACCTGCAGTGGGCACTGATTAATAATTACCATAGGAAATAAAGAGGAAAACTTCTGTGCACAAGCCCTTAGTAAGTGAGGTTGTTTTGGGAGTTTTATTTGAAAAATCTGGAATGAAGTGCTGTTAGCATGCTGACAGTTGTAGGTGAATTTTTTTAAGCCTACATTAAAGGAACAATGAGCAATAGTTGTGTTTGGTTATGTGGTATGGGAAAAATAGTAAATTTTGAGGTAAAATTAATATTATACTTTCTGCCTGTACTCCTCCTAAGAAAACCACAGATAGGTCCCAGTGATAATGTAAATTTTTTTTCTGCTGCCTTTCTTGATGACATAGTAAGTGCCTTGAATACTAAATAAATTCAGAGCAATAGCTATTAAAGAAAAAATCCAAACAGATAGAGGTTTTAAAACAGAAAACCTGTTTGAAATATCCTATCTTTAGTTGTGACTTACAAAGCATAATACAGAACATAGTAAAAAAGGTCCTGAATAACCACTCTTTCTGATATAATTTCAGGTTGTGCTCCCTTTGATTGATCAGTATTTTAAAAATCATCGCCTGTATTTCTTATCTTCAGCAAGCAGGCCTCTCAGCAGTGGAGGCCATGCCTCTAATAAAGAGAAAGAAATGGTGACAAGGTAAAGCTTAAATTAACATTAATGTCTATGTATATGTGTGTTTGTCTTTAAAGAGAAGTAGTTAATTGTGGGAAAGTGATAAGTGGCAGGTACAGAAATATTTTTTTGTACACACAAATTAAACATCTTTCACTTTCCACTTTCTTTTCCTGTTAGGAAAATGCATTGTATACAATGGAGAGGAGTACTGAGTTATTATTACATGCTGTTTAAAAGGTGATGATTTTAGCATGCAGGGAACTTCAATTTATCCTTATATCCAACAGTGAAGCACTTGCACAGTCTGTGGCACAGGCTATACAATTATGTTTCAGTTTTCACTGTTAGAAGTAGGTTTATACTGAAATCATTATTCCTGCAAAATTTTATGTTAGATTTAAAAGCCTAGCTTATTTGTCTCGTTTCAACAAATATCATTATTAATGTCCATCATAAAAATTAAAAATAAGGGAGTTGCTTCTTTCTGCTCTTTAATTTTATAAATAGTCACTTGATTCTTTCCCTAAAGTTACTCTTTTTTTTAGGACCGTCTCTCTAAGATGTTTTCATTTAATTTCAATTCTCATTGAATTGAAACCCACATTTTCCTTTTAGTAAGGTGGATTACAAGCTTCACAGGACCTCTTGAATACATGTAATGCGTGCATGTATGATAGTTGCCTTCTTGGCTGTTCTTGGGCATCAACCATTCAATGTTGAATTGCTGTATTCTGAGGCTGACAGCCAGTTGGTGGTCATACAGACATAGAGGGCTTGCAAGATTGTGTCAATACTGAGTGAAGTTTCTAGCACAATATTAAGCACAAGTAAGTAATGGCTGTCTTGGCTTTGCGTCATCTCATGGACTAATCTGATCTGGCAGCTTATCTCAATAGTGTTCTTAAAGGGATTTAAAAACTATCAAAATGCATGCACAAAAGTAATCTTCCAGTCTTATGAGCTGCTATTTTTCTGTCTGTAATGTCCTGGATAACAGTATTTTTACAGTTGTTAAGTCATGCCAATAGACTCCCTACTTCTGGAATATGTCAGATACATCAGCATACCTGTTGCATAGAGATTCAGGATTTATGCATATATGCTCTATAGCTGTGTGAGATTCCTGAATGTATAGTCCTGCAAAAAGATCAGAGCTGCTGCCATACTTGATTGGGTTCTGTGCCATCCAGATGTGTCAGCCAAGGAGAAGAAACTAGATACAAGAAAATTTTGGATGAATAATAGCTAATCCTATTGAGTGCACCTCCTACATAGAATTTGCTTCAAGCTAAGGGCAGTTCCTGACTGCTTTCCTTCTCCAGTGAAGATAAACTTGCATTCATTAAGCTATGGAAGAGTATAATTTTGGATATTGATATTGCAGTGAAAATCTTAGCATATGTAACAACCATTCCATATTCAGAAAATACAACAAACCCAGGTCCATTTTGCTGACAAATATGGGTCAGGCTTCTTCCTGAGAAGTGGTGGCATTATATTCGGTTGTATTTGTAACCAACCTCTTCATGATTGTTTTTTTTTTTTAATTTCTCATCCAGTAGACCATGTTACAAGTTCTTGTACTGCAATAGTTGTATAAAATTGGTTCCAAACATCAATCTAACTGGCAATTTGGATTTATTTATTTATTTGACCTCAACTAAAGACTCTATAGATATGTTTCAGTCTCATTTTGTGAAAGCATGACATCTACTAAATGATACAGTCAGTTGAGTAACATTTGCGTGTCAGAACATAAAATAGATTGGTGAGCCATTTATGTCTTTTTCAGAATGGGCACAAAAAAAAATATGATGCTAACATGCTTCTCTACAGCTTTTCCTGTTGAACTTGGTGAACCAAGATCCTCATGAAAGAATATATTGTATGTGTCTGCATCATGGAATAAAAAGTGAACAGAGATCCCTGAACATGTACCGAAAAGACTCATTTCTAAAACAGAGCAGTTGCTGTTGCTAGAGTGGATCACTGTGCACTGGCTAATTAGCTGGATTAAATACCACATTAACCTGGCTGTTGTGATTCTGGACATGAATGTTTCCATTTGACACCATGCTCTTGTCTGTCAATGGAACAACATGTTCAGATCCCATCCATAGGCTGTGCGGACATGCTTATTCTATCTTTTGTTTTTAATTCAGAGGCTGATAAATAGCCAGTGTGCCTATTAATTAAGTAGCTTAATAAAATGACATGATATTGTTCATGTCATTTATAGCAGATGAGGCGGTTTGCAGCATAAAATAATAACACCAAAATGGACATTCATGGTGAAAATTCTCACACCAAACCAGGTCATGAAGATTAATTGAATTCCTCCTTAATCTGGAGCCCAGGTCACTTTGGCTAGGGCAGTTTGCTCCTGCTTCTATGAATTAACACAAAATTTCACTCTTCTTTTTCTCAATAGAGTGCTGTTCATCAGCACAGGAAGTAGTTTAAACGTGTGAAACAAAATCATTGGTCATATTGTTTTAAACCATGTAAGAAGTGGTATTTTAAAAAAGCTTATTTGAGAAGAAATTCTTGCTGTGTTCAAGATTAAAAGATCCTAATTGAACTAGTTAAACACTTGCCATCACACACCTCAGTTAATGTGATTCCCTTGACTTTTGTTTTCAAATTTGTCCGTGTTATCCTGTGTAGCACAATGACCACATTTTACTTTTTAAAGCTTTGATGGTTATTTTCTTGTGGGTTATTGTATAGAACGCTTTTATATTAGTTAGCTTTGCTTTTAATTTTTTTTTTGTTTGTTTCTTTAATTATAATATGTGCTTATTTAACCATGTTTGTTAAGGATATGCACTTGAAAATTATTTCTTTAGTATTCTGTCCCACATTCTGCTCAGACAATTGATTCTTTCTGCGTGACATCATGTTGCTTTTCCTGCTCATATATCAGCTGTTATTTTTTCTTTCTTGTTTCCCCCTCCCTCCCTTATTTTTTCCTTTTCCCTTCTCTTCTCTTTTATTTTTCTTTGTCTTCAGCCTGTTCTGCAAACTTGGAGTTCTTGTCAGGCATAGGATTTCACTGTTTGGTAAGGAGACCCTTGACAAATACTAGCATGGCCATCACTTGGTTTTCTTTGCCGTTTTTGCATTGTGTTAAGTGCTGCTTTGTTGCATGCTGCATGGCTGAAATGCACGATCTACACAGACCACTAATGGTTTAGACTGGTGGATCACAGAATTGATTAGGTGGAATAAAAAGGTTTTGTAGTTTTCACTTTTAGGGGGGTTGGGTGTTACTTAGTTTTCTGTCTGTCTTAACTAATATTTGGGTTTCATTATCGTATCAAAGAATTTTAATGAGTAAATTGAAATTACAGATTTGCAATGTTATTCTAAATCATTTGGGAAAACATTTGACAATCAGAACTGCACATCTGTATTGGAAAGTCATTAAGGAAAATTAGAAGTGGGCTGAAATGCTTAGTTCTGTTCTGTGGAATTCTTGAATATTCCCAGATGTGCTTGACTCCACACACGCATGTGTACTCTCCTTCGGGTATTATGTGACCTTGGCAGGAGCTCGATGCTTGTCTTACGCCGTGTGAAAATCACTGAATTGAAGTAAATTTGAAGTCCATATCAAGTGTATATATTATATAAAATGTGTGGCACGGTCATTTACTTTGCAATTTTTTCTTATGCCATGGTGCTAGGAGAGTTGGAATAGTACATCCCATGCATACATAGCCTCTGTGATGGATGCAGTGCAAACTTCAGCATCCATGAACATACCTAATTGGGTAATTATCTGATGAATTAGAATTTGATTATGATAACATGCATCTAACTCAATTCCTGCATATTTCATTCAATTTGAAGGGAAGAAACTCACTTGCTGCAGCAGTGTGGTGTTTAAAAATTTTACAGACCATTAAGAAAACCATTAAACTGAGAAGAAAGATCTGAAGGTTTTTGGGATAATCACTTTTAAGTATTTTGAGGGGAGCTGGGTGGATTTGCCTATAAAGCCAAAAGATGATAGGAGGAACAGAGTTGTTTCTGCAGCTGTGTGGCACTGTTGCAGCTTTTTCTGAAGGGTGGAATATGTCACAAACGTACACATAAGTTCTGATTTATACTGTAGGTTATTTCTTCAAAGAAGGAACTAGTTCAGGTATACAATTAAAACTTTGCAGATAATTTTTGTTACTTGTGCATTTGGTTTTTAGCCTTTTTTTTTTCTAAAATGAGTCATGGTTTAAAAGAAAAACATAAGTCAATGTAACGTTCTTCAGTACTATAGAAAATATATGTTCTATTCTGCATCTCAGCTTGCTTATTTTCCTGTTGTTTGACTGGGTTCTAGTGCTAGGTACGAAGTCAGATAGGATCAGCTGATTACTCATGATGGCTATAGTTTGTTTTTAAACTCTTTCCCTAGAGACTGCAGTGTTTAACAGAGTACAAAATCTTTATGCCAAGACAGTAGTTTTTGCATGAATTATGACAGGGTCATTGTGAGACTATGGAGCATGATTGGGTTGTTTACTGTGGACCTAACAAGTCAAAGTCACCTCATAGTTTGCCTTCCCTTGCAAGTGAATTGCATGATGTGAGAAAATCTGATTAAGAGTTGCACTTACTCCAGCAAATAGACAAAGACTGTGCAGAAGTAGAGAAAATGCTCATAACTGAGCACAGCTAGGGCCTATAAAGTTATTTGTGCATTTTGAAGGCATCTTCTGTGAGCAAGCATTGCTCAATAATAACCTCTATGGATAGTGTGGAGTTTGTTATAAAAAACATCAACATTCTATATAGTTTTGCTGTATAGGTATTTTATATTACTGTGAATTTGAATGGTACTTCTGATTGTATAGATGCATTTATGAAAATCATTAGTGAAAGTCATGTAGCTTAAGATGTATATAGGAGTTTGATAAAATGGGAAATTAAGCGTGCATGTCTTACAGAGTGAACTTAAACAGTTAATCACATTTGATATCTGAGTGTTATTGAGCTTGTGGAATTGTTGTTCAGCATGAAATCATTATATCTTTACAATGTGAAAGTAGATTTTGAGCACAATAATTTACTGTTTGAGAGCTGTAGCTGTACATCAGGAAGACTGCATTGATTTATTTTCATTAGTATTACGGGGCAGAAATTGAAAGATTTGTAAATACTGAATAATTTTGGTGAATTAAGCATATTAATGTATATTTTCTCAAATTTAAAAACCAAAGTTGTATAGGTAGTCTGATTCAATTTTTATGCCGTTTGAATTTTTAGTAAGCCATTATATTCTGGAGCAATTTGCTGAGAATTTGTGACTGCCCCGTCCCTANAGCATCAAAATAATAAGGAAAAAAAATTGATCTGAAAAAAAAAACTTAATGTTTTGGGGTGGTGATTTTGGTAGGATTTTCTTAGGTCACTTCAGCTTATCTGCTTGTTGCACCATTGCATGATGACAAGTGCCAGTGAGAAAAAGGTGGGGCTGCCTGGCTGAGGCAGCCGTGGAAGCTGTGGTTCAAGTTTGTTTAATCGCTGTGGATGAACACCACAACAATATTTCCTAGTTTTGGTAGTGTAGAACAACTTTCTCAGTGCTGCAACGAGCCTCCCACACCTTCTTTGAAATTTATCTTTCAAAATATCTAGTTAACTGAAACAATTACTAATTTTAGTCAAATGTTGGCTTATATTTTTAAGAAGTAACCACCAGTGAGAAAATACAGTACCCTGTATCACTGTATGCGGATAGAGGTATATTCAGAAATCTGTCTTAAACATTCAATTTGTTTCTACTTTTTTTTTCTTTAATCAAGAAAATTTAAAGAGAAGCAAGAAAAGGCAGTTTTGTTTTTGCGTAATTCTGTTTAAAAAAAATAATTAAAAAATAGGTTGTGGTTCAAATTTGTGTAGCATGCATCTGTTCTGGACTTAAAAAGTGATATTAGAGGAAAGAGACTTGTACATGGCAGCATTTTGGTATGTACATATGCATGGAAGGCTTGTTGTGTGTAAGTCCTCTTTTTACATACCTTAGTGGGAAAAAATAATTACGGAATATATGCATTATGTCAGGGACTGTTATTCATGTGGACCCAATTAAGCTAAAAACGGCTGC
>VZTR01007981.1:29928-53894 GCA_013400775.1 Chaetops frenatus | reverse complement strand
TCTTTGTGCAGGTTGGTGTTAAGCTGGTCTTGAGAACAGAGTTGTTTTAGATTCACTGAGTGAGAACTTCTCACAAACCCTGTTTCATGGTTTTCACAGATTTTCTCTGTTCCAGGCCTGTTTCTGCCAGCTTGGCTCCCTTCCCAGCCCGGGCACAACTTTATCTTGTGCACTGGTGCCTCCCAGTGCCTGGAAAAGGGAGAAGCAGAAAGCTCCAGTGTGAGGAGTGGGTTTGTAGAGAATTCTCAGAGTCAGACTGAAAATCCATATAATTCTGCTCATCTGTGTGCTAACGTTGAGAGGAAACCCGAAGATGTGGGAAAACCATGGGATGGAGATGTCATTGAACAGGAATTGAAGTTTGAGCTTCAACTCTGGGAACAGATCGGTCACAGGCCAAAAGCAGAAACAGCAGAAATACAAAACACAAAGAAGAGTCTGTAGTTTAAACAAAGGCTTTTGAAGCTAAAACATAGGTGCCTTAACAAACAAAACATGCACTCAGCATTTGGGGAAGTTAGTGAAAATCTTCTAATGTAGCAATATCATCTTATGGAGAAAATTAGTACAAGGTTATAGAGCACTGTGAGAATGAATTGTGAAAGTCACATTGTAATAAGGCCCACGTGGGATAATGCAAATGGTAATTGGTTCCTAAAGATGCTAACAAACTACTTGTCAAATGCTAATTGGTTAAAAAGCTTATTTAAGGAAGTGTAACTTTTGCAACTTCGGCTTCCAGTGCTATGGCGTGGATTTAACACTTTGCTGTCTCACCCTTCCATCATGAGACTGATAAAATAAAGACTTTGGCATCGCCTCCCAGTCACCCCATCTCTGTGATTTAGTAGTCCTGACACTCCAGGAGAAGAATTAAAGATTGTTTCAATATTTTTTTGTTCATTATTTCAAATCAAAGTATTCCTTGATACCACAGAACCACAGAATATGAGAATGGTTTGGGTTGGGGAAAAACTTCATGATCATCCAAATCCGAGGCAGGAACATTTCCACTAGACCAGGCTGCTTGAAATCCTATCCAGCCTGGCTTTGAGAACTTCCAGGGAAGTGTTACATAGCTGTTCATGTTTTGGGGGGATCAGGAAATCCTGGTGAGCTCAGGGAACAGCCCTGAATGGGAGCCCTGGGAATGGGAAGGACAAGGCTCAATTTGGTGGATTAACCACAAAGTGCTGCTGCTCCTCTCCTGCCCCCTCCAGCCCCAGCAGCCACAGAAAGAGCCAGGAAGAAGCTTCAAAGAGGAGGAAAAGGAGTTTAGGACTCAAATATGGGCCAGACACAGAGCAGAAGCTTCAGGATCAGCACAGGACACCAACCCTGGAAGTGTTCAAAAAACATGTGGCACTTTGGGACACGATTTAGTGGTGGGGTTGGCAATGTTGGACTCGATCCTTAGAGGGCTGTGAAAAAAGAAGTTCACCTTTTTGGTAAAAATTTTAAAAAGTGTAATAAAAAGAAACAATTAGGAGACAAATAAAGCAATTATTAGAGGGCCTTGGCATACAGCCAGCAGCAGATCTTTACCCTCGCAGAACTCTTCTTTAGAGGATGACCATATTACATATTCAAAATACTTTAGTGCATTATACAAACATTCCTTTGAGTTAAAATGTTTTCTTAGTTTCAAATCTCTCCCTCCATCATCCCATCAATCTTTTGGTGGTTCCTCTCAATCTAAACACTCCCTGATAACAGAGATTCAGTAAATGCCTCCTCCAGAGCTCTGGTCACTGTCATCTTCATAAAATAATCCAGGAATGGGGTAGGGGAGTTTTTCTGATGAGCAAAAGCAATCTTTATTTCAATACCATGCTATAGCCTAGAAATGATATTTACCACACTGCTAAAAGAGACTGTATTAATACAGCACAGCTTTCTGACATTACACACAGAGTATTCATTTTCACATTTGCAAAAAGCCAATAATATAATATGTATCTATAACAAGGGCTTTTCCAGCCTCACTGATCCTGTGATTCTGACCCATCAGGGGAATTTTGGCTGCTGAGTCCAAACCAACAACTCAGCTGCCAACCCTGGGATGCCTCAAGCACCAGAGCTTCCTGTTCTGCATCACCTGAGTGTTCTCAATCACATCTCCCCTGGGCAGCCAGCTCCAGTGCCCAACCACCCTTCCTAAAAAAAATCTTTCCTAAAATCTAATCCAACCCTCCCGTGGCTGAGGGAGAACCTGCCACAGCTCGAGGCCGTTTCCTCTGCTCCTGTCCCTTGTTCCCTGGCAAAGGTAACCACTTGTACATCAATCTGGCCCACACCTAATGCAAGGACAGCAAATCCCAGGATGAGGGAGGGCCTCTGAGCCCGTCCCTGTCACCTCAGCACTGTGCTTGGACTGTCACATCCTCTCAGAGCAGCTCCCAGGGCACATTGAAGCCCACCAAGCACAGGGGGCTCTGCTGCTGCAAGGCTGATGGGACCTGCACAGGTTTGTTCAGCACCTTCACTGCAGCTTGGTTGGGTTTTTTGCCTTATCCAGCAGGTAAGGCAATATTTTGGCCACAATAACCCCCTGCAGCATTATAGGCTGGGGAAGGTGTGGCTGGACAGTGGCCAAGTGGAAAGGGACCTGGGGGTACTGGTCAATAACCAATTATTAACCAATAACTGGTCAACAGCCTGCTGAACAGGGGCCAGCAGGGAGCTCTGGTGGCCAAGAAGGCCAAGGGCATCCTGGCCTGGATCAGGAATGGTGTGGCCAGCAGGAGCAGGGAGCTCATTCTGTCCCTGTGCTGGGCACTGGTGAGGCCCCACCTCGAGTGCTGTGTCCAGTTCTGGGCCCCTCAGTTTGGGAAGGACCTTGAGACTCTTGAGAGAGCCCAGAGGAGGCACCGAGGCTGGAGAGGGGCTTGGAGCACAAACCCTGTGAGGAACCACTGAGGGAGCTGGGGGTGTTCAGCCTGGAGAAAAGGAGACTCAGAGGTGCCCTTGTCACTCTCTCCAGCTCCCTGAAAGGTGGCTGTGCTCAGGTCTCCTTCACCAGGCAGCACTGACAGAACCAGAGGACACAGCCTTGAGCTGCATCAAGGGAAATACAGGCTGGATACCAGGAAGAAGTTTTTTACAGAAAGGGTGATAAAGTATTGGAATGGTCTGCCTGGGGAGGTGGTGGATTCACCATCTCTGGATGTGTTTGAGACAAGGCTGGATGAGGCACTCGGTGCCAGGGTTGAGTTGAGGTGTCAGGGTTGGGTTGGGGTCGATGGTCTTGGAGGTCTCTCCCAACCTGGTGATTCTGTGATTCTGTAAATAGGAATATTTTGGGGCCACCCAGGCCAGGTTTGTGTCCTTTGCTCCCACTCAAGGCCACCACAGCAGGAGGAGGTGGCAGCTCCCTGGAGAAATCCTCGTGTTTGCTTTGCCCTCTGGTGGGCACTAAAGCACCTCAGGGCTGGACTTTCTGCCTAATTGTTCTATTATTTCCCTACAAGAGCCCATGAAATAAGGGATTTGGGATGTTAAAGTCTTCCCCTGCATAATGAAAGGATTCATCTCAGCCCTCTGTGCTGTACTGACTTTACCTTTTAATGGTCATTATTTCAAGTTTTCCTTACCATTCTCATATCAAACAACACTTATTCCACCAAAGGGAATTTCAAAGGCATCTGTGTTGTGCTTACCATGTCTTTTAAGTGGGAACAGGAAGCAAAGACCTTTTTGGGCTCTTTGTTTGGTGTTGCCAATTGATTACTTCATAAAGGATTCTTCCAAGGGCTGGAGAAAAATGGCTCAAGGCAATCACAGGATGGTTTGAGTTGGAAAGGGACCTTAAAAATCATCTCATTCCAACCCCTGCCACGAGCAGGGACACCTCCCACTATCCCAGGGTGCTCCAAGTCCTGTCCTGAATTGAGAACAAGTGGCCCGTGGCTTTTAAAGCCATGAGCACTGGAGAGGGACACTTCACCTGTCCCCACCTCCTGCCTGCCCCTGCTTTTGTGGCCATGGTTTTCTTCCCTCCCTCACAAACAGTTTTTCCATGCAATTGGGTCACCTTTGAAACAGTCAGCGCTCAGCAGAAGTGGAGTTACTTTGTTTAAAATAAAAACATGTATTTCTATCACCTTAGGAGTTGTTTCTCTTTCGGCACGGGGACCCTCTGATCCTCCCACCTCCTTTTATCAGCGTCTTCAAAAGAGAAAGGCAGCTCTAATTGCTTTCTCCCCTCACCACAGAAGAAAGGCAGAGGCTGCTCTTCCTCTCCACGGCATCCTGAGAAGGAGCACGCTTTGAGCAATCATTTATTTACAGAACAAAAATAACATCTGGATTTCAAAGGGCACAGCAGCTCAGAAGAATGAGGCTCTCTCCTCCCTCCCCTGCCATCAGCTTCTTCTGCTGATTCCCACCCTCTGCCTCTCTCCTCATCCCAGGGGCTTCTCCCTCTCTCTCAGCATCGTTTTGCTTCTGTCACAGAATCCCGGAGTGGTTTGGGTTGGAAGGGACCCTAAAGACCATTTTGTTCCAACCCCCTGCCATGGGCAGGGACACCTCCCACTGTCCCAGGCTGCTCCAAGCCCTGTCTAGCCTGGCCTCGGGCACTGCCAGGGATCCAGGGGCAGCCACAGCAAATCTGGGCACCCTGGGCCAGGGCCTCCCCACCCTCCCAGGGTGGAACTTTGCAAATATTTCCTCTAACCCTGCCCTCAGGCAGTTTGAAGCTGTTAATACCTAGGTGTCATTCCTGTGGAGAAGCAGGGAGCAGAAAAATGTGAAGAAACCAGGAGTCCCACAAGCCTGACTTCTCCCAGCTCTTTGATTTTTGCTTTATTTTTTGGTTCCTGATTCAGCAGAATCCTCTGAGTCCTGTCACACAAAGCATCTCCCCCCCACACAAATCCCATCTCAGTCCAGTGATGGGAAAACTGAATTTTCTTGCTACGAAGGTGATGAATTGGTATCTTCAGAGCTGTTATCAAAGGTGGCTAAAATTGCCCAATGAAATATCCACAAGCTCTTAGGGACAGACTAATTAACAGGCCTGTTTTCATTAGGGCTAAAAATCCATCTCCAAACTGCCACATCTCCACTACTCCCTGCCAGGCAGCTGGAAAGGCACCTTTGGGATGTGTTACACCTCATTTCATCACTTCAATATACAAGTTTTGCAGGAAAAGCCTCCAAGAGTCTCTGAAAATAAAGAGCAGGATTGTTAAAGCCACAGAGAGATTCTATCACAGCCTCCTGCAATCTCCTGCTCGGATAACTAAATTTCTATACATATATTTATAAATATGTTTATAATAGTTCAGCTGATGACTTGGCCACACTGAAGGTGCCTGCAAAAATGAAATGGTTGATCAACCTTGTTTCTCATAAAAAACATTCAAAACTCTAAATAAAGATAACAATTACCAAAAAAAGCCATTTATTAGATATATGTACATATATACATATACATGCAAAATGATTTTATACACATTTACACAGGTTCAATTATTAATACAGTGCAAAAATGTCTAAAAAGGTACCAGCCCACCTTCTACAAACTCAACAGGTCTTAGGGAGAAAGGGAAAAAAACCAAAACAAAACAAAAACCCAGAGAACTACCAGCTTCATAAAGTGACTAAGCACTGCTAATTTTGAAATTATTGGAGTTTATTCTTTGCCAATTTGCTTGTGCTGAGCTGCTGGGTGAGGAAAACTTTCCAAAAGACTTATCTTGCAAACTGACAGAATGAAGAAGATGCAATTCAAACCCCATTAACCAGTTTAAAGTTGAACAAAAAGGGATGGATTCCTCTTTGGGGATTTGATTCAATACAGGAATAATCCCCTGTTATGAGTCAGATTTTGTGTTCTCAGACTGCAAGTCATTCTTTTTTATTAAATCTTAAAGCACTGAGATCAATGTAAACTATTCTATTCCTCTTGCTGTTTCACCAGGAGAAAATGTTTGACTGTATAAACACTGTGTGGATATGGGATAAATACCAAATTAAAAACAAAAATAGGTCAAACTCCATGTGCTCTGCCTCATCCTGGAATCCCAACCCAAAATTACAAAGTGCACACAGACTGATCCATGTAAATTCCTTAATGTGATTTACACATATTACAGGAAAAAAAGAGGTTGCAAAGGGATTAAGACCAACACCAAACCAGAGCTTTGTTCATTGGTTAGAAAAGATCTGACACATCCCCCAAAAATCCACAAAGCAAAAAAAAAAAAAAAAAAAAACCACAAGTTTAGGCAAATGCAGAACTGAACCAACCGTTTTGGTTTGATTTTACTGAAACCTTTTTTAGGAAAACCAATTTAATAGAAGCTGGATTTAACCCTTCTCCACTCTCTGTTAATTGCACAATTATCCAAACACCCTGTTCTGCCACTCCTTTGCAGAGCTGGGGCTGCCATCCCCTGGCTCAGGGATGGATCTGGTTTAGGACAGAGCAGTTGGATGCTCAGGAAGCATCAGGAATATTCCAGTTTTTGCAATCAGCTCTGTACAAGGCTCAGGAATGCCCAGCTGTGAATGCTCTGGGAGCCTCAGGCCAGAGCAGGGCTGGCTTTAGCCAAGCCCAGCAGAAACAGGAAAAGATCTTTTGGATTCTTTAGCCAGAGTGAGGCTGAAAAGGCATGAGCAGGGAGTTGGTTCCTGTCCTAAAGTCCTTTTTATGAAGTTTTGTCTGTCTGTAGTACAAAATGCTTCATCCTTCCCCCACAGCATGATTTCCCACAGGAATCCAGTGGGTTGATACCAAATTTATGCTCCTGGAAAACACCATCAGTCCACAGATCCATTATCCTTAAAGTGTTCCATTTCTAGTGTCTGATTTTCAGGGTGTTCTTTTTTCAGTTTTTTTGGGGTTTTTTTTCAAACTTGTAATTCAGTCTCCAGAAGTAATTTATCAAGGAAAACTGGGAATGAACAGCAGGAAAATTAAGAGCAGTACAAAACCCCTCACATCTGTGGGGTCATCCTGCTGCCTCAAGGACAGTGCTTGAATTGTGGCTTCATTTTTCTCCACTTGCACTCTGACAGAAAACTGGGATAATGACAGACAAACAACTTTAATCCACTCCATTATAACAGAAAAGCTTTCCCTTATGGCACACAGCTCTAGCTGTGTCCTTAAATGCCTGGCTAAAATATTCCCCCCAGCATTCCTACCAGACTATTCCTCACAGTTTGGAGGTTTTGATCACGTTGCTGTTACAGTAAGTGCAGTGAAAAAAGAAATCCCTACATTTTCCTCCTGGGAAAAGCTCTGGCACTCAGTCTGATATCCTACAAACTGGGCTGCCCATGGATGCTGTTGCTGCAAGTCAGCTGCATCCAGAAGTGCTTCCAAGGTACAGCACCACAAATCTGTGGTCTGATCCTCCTGTTTGCATCCTGAGATTGCAGGAAAACTCACTGAGATACAAGAAAGGAATTTCCTTAAGTGTTCCTGCAAAAGAAGACAACTCTGCTGCATGTTAATCTCTTTGCAACCAGAGGTAGAGGTTACTTGAGAGGAAAAACAAATCTTTGGTGAAAGAAATGGGGATGACCAGAAAGGAAAAAAATATATATATAAAAGGAAATGTTAGGACCATAATTCCACAATAACACACCTACAGCTCTCTACATCTGAATCTCTACAACCCTTCAAGGACAAGCTGCATCAAACTGCTATGCTTTTTTTTTTTTTAACAGCCAGCCTAAATTATTCATCTATGCCCTAAAATGCCCCTGTGCACCTCAATCTCAATGACAGAGCAGAACAGCCAGTGCAGCAGAGGTTGGGAATTCCAGCCCTGCAGTTCCCCATTCCACAGTGCACACTCAGAAACTCATCTCAGTCTAAGAACTCCCCACCATTAACCACAGGTGTTTTATACAACAAAGAGAACCTGCTCTTGCTTTCCATTCCTGGAAATGGCTTTCTAGTCACCAGCTACTCATTATTTTTAAAAAAAGATGAAGGAGTCAGTGGCCTGTCATAATTAGTCTTGGAAGATTTATTATCCATACAGACCAAGCAAACGTGGAACTGCCCTTATCCTAAAAGTGACCTTAGCCAAGGGAACAAAGGCCACAGGAGCTGACAGATCACTTACACCCACTTAGATTATTTTCTGCTGCCCCAAGCATATTTGCAATTAACCCATGAACACACACTTTACTGCACTGTGCTGTTCAACCAAGGAGATATTTATAGAATTTACTGTTTATAAAAGAGCCATAGCTTTTTCCTGTCTTTCCAAAACTACAAAAATGACCCTGAAGCTCACCCTCAGCATTTTTCCCACTGATACTGCACTCACCTAATTACAGCAAACAACCCCTTTACTCACATTTACCAAGAATCTTAACAAATTCCAGAGATAAAAACCTTTCCCATCACTTCAGCTTCATTTTACTACACAATCTGAGTATTTGCAGCAGCAGGGCAAGACTGACCTGCCCAACTGTCACAGGGCCAGTGAGACAAATGGCAAAATGCTGTCTGGATGGTGGCAGGCAAGGAGGAAAAGCCTGTTGATGGTAAGAACCTCCATGTGTTGGTGACACCTGACAAGCTCTACCATGCACCATGTGAGGTACAGCTGCACCCCTTGCTGTGGGTTGGACATAATGACAGGATCCTACTTATCCCAAGCTGCTTGGAACTCTTCTCCTTGCAATAACCATTGCCACAGATGGTTAAAAAACACTCTGAGCTATTTTTGGTCAGATGAATACAAAAAAAAAAAAAAAAAAAAAAGTTGTAAAAACAGAGTAGCAAAACCCAAGTTTTTTTCATACACCACAGTCAGGCTGCTTCTCCAGGAGCTGCCTTGTCAGGATCTGATAGGAGGAAAGAGAAGCCACTCCTATGTGGAAGGAGATTTGCCAGAGGTTCCTTAATCCATACAAGTAGATGTTGCATGAACAGACACAGAAAAGGAGCACAAATGTCTTCACCTTCCTGGCTGAGCTGTAGAAGAGGTACAGGTAACACTGCAAAAGGAGCAGAGAGAGAGTTAGCACTGAACTCTGCACAAAGCCAGGCATCCAGCTGGGAATTGCTGCTGGAA
This sequence comes from Chaetops frenatus, assembly GCA_013400775.1. Lineage (NCBI taxonomy): Eukaryota > Metazoa > Chordata > Aves > Passeriformes > Picathartidae > Chaetops > Chaetops frenatus. The sequence goes on along the minus strand of VZTR01007981.1, from coordinate 44,847 downwards.
CCCATCTGCTGAGCATGTGAAGAGCAAAACCCTTACAGGAGAAAATGAGAAGCTCCCAGTGCTGACAGAGGAGTCACTTTTCCCCCCTCAGGCAGTGACAGATCAGCCTTTGTCACCTCAGGTCACAGTTTCCAACTGTGCTGATGCCACAGGCAGAGGTCAGCACGTGGAGAGCACTGCAGGTTGTGCACAGGCATTTTGGGAAGAAGCTGCCATAAATCAAGAGGAGAAGAGAGAACTCTCCTTTATTCAGCTTCCCTGGCTTCAGGTAGTCCCAGGGAAAGAAGCAGCACAGAGCCTTTCTTTGAGGATTTAGATCCAAATTATTCTATTAGATCAAAATTAATCTATTAGATTGAAATTAATACATTCACCTCAAAACTGCCATGAGCAGAGGTGTAGGAGGGCTGAAAGACACTAAAGTGTATCATAATACAATAAATAAACCCAAAGTCTGCAGATAGTGGTCCCCAAACCATTATTCAAATGCAACAAGGACAATGAATACACTGTAGACATTAATGTTATTCCTAGAAACAAAACTGCAGCACCTTCCTGCAATGCCAGGCTAAAAACTGAAGATTATCCAGCATATATTGCCCCCAATTTAAGGGTTGTGGAATTTTTTAGGAATTCAAGAAGCCTTTCAAGAAAAACCAATTTGGAGCATGTTGTATCTTCCTCATTCAAACTCTTCCCTGTAAGGTCAGAGAAAATAACCCCATTAATGGAAAAAATCTAAGGAACCACCAGGATTCAATGTAATTTTTCATGTAAATTGCACCATTTTCAATTATGTTGCTGTACAACATTTGCTCAGTCTTCAATGTGGTCGTGCTCCAAAAGTCCTAAGTCTGACACTGACAGGAAGATGTGATGTCCATCCCTTTGGGAAGAAACCATTTTTGGGATGGCATTTATCCACCACACCCAGTCCCCTCGGACTTGGCAAAACATGGAAGCACTGAAAAAGCCTGCAAATCCAATTTTCCAAGGGTCAAAATGTGCTTTGAACTGCTTTTGTGCCACTTCACTGGGATAAATCAGTGCAATCACCCAGGTAGGATATTAAAAAAACTTCTGCTTAGCTGACAATGGCTCTCTCTTGTGAATTATAACAGCAAAATAATCAGCAAAAAAATTTTATTTTCAGTTAACATACCTGAAAAACACAGGCTAGAAAAGGTAGAAAAAAAGCTATCACATTTCCAATTCCTTCGTGGTCCTCCTGTTGGGATTAAAAGAAGTGACAACGACGTCAGGCACAGCTTTTAGCAAGTGCTGCTTGAAATTTGAGAACATTATAAATATAGTCAAGAACCTCTTATCCCAGTTTATGTTGATTGACTGTAACAGTGTTAAACACCCAGATCAATATCATTGGATAAGACACCAAGAACTGAGGCTTATGTGACAGTTCCTGCTAAATAAAACTGTCAAGATACAATCAGGACACTTTTTTTTTTTCCTTTTTTGAAGTTGTTTACAGTCTCATGTTTATTTAAGAAAACTCCAGAAAAGGATCTAAAATAAAAGAATGGAGAAAAAAAAAATCCAGGCAGCACGGTAAGAATAAAATATTACAAGATCAAAATTTAAATTTCTCTAGGACAGAATAAAATGCAAAATGTTGTGGTATACCAGAAAATGCACAAGGTGCAGCAGGTGAGTAACCAATTGCACATTCCCTGGAGAAACAAAACACTTCTTGTGGAAAGATGTGTGGTCTGCTGAGGGGCAGAACTGCCACCCCTTGAACTGGTTACCCAAAATCTCTCTGCCTTTGACTCAATCTCAGCTCTGAGGGCAATCAGGGTTACCTGAAAGGAATATTCTGCCAGGTGAACTCCTCGGATGAGGTTCAGAGCTCCACACATGATGTTCAGAACAAGGGACAGAATCCCTAGGGGAGTCACAGGCTGCATTCTGTAAGTAGGGACTTAAAAAAGAAAGGAAAACCAGAAATTAGTGAAAGTTTGCATTGTTACTTTCAATCTTTTAATAGAAAACACCACAATTACCTTATGTGGGTTTTAAATACTTTCAAAACCGTTCATGCTTGCTCCAGGGAAGACTGATTATAAACAGAACTCCCTTTTTTATGTTGTGTTACAGTATTCAGTTCTTCACACATCCAAGAATCAGTAAGAGCTCTGGAGTATTTTTAAACAGGTCAGCAACAGATTTTTTCTTGACCTATTTGGCATCAATGTCTTCTACTACGATGCATGTAGATAGTTTTTTGTTTATTACAGCAGATGAGGATGCTCAGCACTCCTCACAGGTCAAGCAGGAAAGCCAGAGGCTTTCACCACCCAAAGGTCTGGGGAAGGGCTTAGATTTCAGCCACCCATCACAGCAAGGCAGCATTTCATCCCCTCCTTAACCAGTAATTAACTATTTCTTCCCCCTGGCAGTTTGAGGGCCCAGGCTGCCCACATTTCACAGGTAGTGAATTATCTGCCTCCTTCCTCTCTCACCTTCTCTGCTACCACTTAACACCCACACTGCTGAACAGCAATTCTGCAGGATAATCTCATTAATACATCCCTAATTAAGGTCAAAGCAATTATCATAAATGTGTGTTTAGCTTTGGGACCTGCTGTCTTTAATTCAGGCTTGTCCAAGAGCCCACCTCCAGTTTTCCCTTGCTTGTTCAACAACAGATTCCACACCTTGATCCTCACCTACATTTCATCTCTGCCCTTGGATCACCACAAGCAGGACACTGTCAGCTTAAAAAAAAAATGATAATTTGCAGCTCAGATACCAAATCCAGATCTTCTCCTGCACCAACATCCCCAAGGAGAGAATGAATGAGCCCTCAAGAAAACTCCCCAGCCCTCAGGATCTCCTCCCTGTGTCCAGGTGTACCCAGATCCTGACTATTACAGATAAACTGCACCTAGGTAGGATATTCTGGCTTCCATTCAGTCACAGATGAAACACCACGACAGCCACCACATGGTTTCAGAGAGGAAAACACTCCTGCCTTCCCCTTCAAGCCAGATTTTGATAGATGGATGTAAAAAGCTTTGGTGCCAAATTAATATAGGGATGTAAAGCACCTTTCATCTGTGTCTCTGTATTTAATTTGTCTGACATGCACTCACACATCCATAATTTCAGCTCCCAAGCAACTGCAAAAGGAACTGTATTAACTGAATTTGATGTGTGTCACTTTAGGGAGCATTACTGGATATTACAGACAGAATGGTGTGAGTAACTCTGTCACTCAGAGACAATTTGGCTTTTCCTTTCCAAAACAGTGACATTTAAAAAGAACTTGTAGCAGCATCTCTGTTCATTCACTGACCCCAGAATTCACTTTCCTTCTATTTTTTCCTGCTATTCCTACTTCCTACTTTTGATTAATTAAATAACATTGCAGCTATATATATGTGCAACTCTCCCACAGATATTTCCTAATAAAGACTGTTTCCTTTCCTCAAATGCTAAGGTTTACTTCAGAGGCATAAAATGTCTCTCAAACAAATTATGATTATCAAGCACAAGTGTCATTCATTGAGCAGGATCCTGCAAACTACATGTGCTAAAAGTTTCCAGTCCCTAGGGAAGAACAATGTAGGTCTCAATATATTGCTTCTGCAGCGTGAAATATTATGTAAAAGTTACATTTTTTTTTTTTTAGTCCAGGAGGATAAAAATAATTGCTGTCACCAGATGCAGGGGAGATGAAAACATCCAGTTGCTCAGGCTTCAGATTCTGTGAAAGCTGGTCTTGAAATGGTTTGCTGCAGAGATTTATTTCTGCTGTTAAATTCTGAGGTTTAACTCACAAACTGAAATTGCACAGAGAAGTGAGATGGGTCCTGCTAAGGGAAAATTATTTCACTTCCTTGGGTGAAGTCAGTCGTATTTTTATAAAGAGAATTTCATACTGGAATGGCCTATTACATTAGATAAGGGAAAAGGAGAGTACAAACACTCAGTCCAAGACAGCACAACTCTGCACAAGCACAAATAAACCCTAATTAGGTTTCACATTGATTTGACTGCTCAAGCACAGAAGTTGTGCACTGCAGAGAACAAGATTCACACAGAAACCTTCTGGGAGCTGTGGGTGATGCACCAGCAGGTTTGAACATGTACAGAATAACTGCAAACACCCTCACAGAGTGAAGAAATTGAAACCTCTGCCCATAAATGTTTTTCTGGAGGGAAAATCTCTGGCCATTGCACTGGAGGGAGACAGCAGAGTGTGCAGCAGCTCAGATCTGCCTCCTGCAGGCCCAGCTCGAGGGCTGGACACTGAGTCACTCACTCAAAGCTCTGCAGAAAGAGTGCCAGGAGTGAGAAATGAAATCACACTCCAACAGCTCCAACTGAAATACAAGCACACAAAAGGCAGAGAGTGAGACAGCTTCAAAAACAACCCCTTGAAAAGGCCTCTGAAGGACTCCCCGTGTGCCTGTGGGAGATGAAGAACACTCATGGAGGGGAGCTGCAGGATTTACCAGCTCACTCACCAGATGAGGGGCACAAGTTGTTGTGCAGCTTCCCAGAGCCAGCTGTGATGTGCAAACTCTCTCTGCCCACAGAAAGCTCCTCAGAGCCCCCTGTGCCCTGCACAGAGCCCCAGTGTCCCCTGCAGCAGCAGCAGCTGTGCCCACACTGACTGGAGGGAGCTCTGAGCAGCCAGGGCTGTGTGGCTGCTGATCAAGGGTACAAGGGAAGGGTTTTTGTAGCAAGAGTTGGGCTGGGTCCAGTTAACAAAGGAAGGAACAAACAGCAGAAAGAATGGAAATAAGAAAAGAAAAACCTCTTGTTCTCATAGAATACTAACAAGGACAAAGCTGCCCTGGCTTTTCTGACCCTTTTCACACCAAACTGAGGAGCCAGAGGATGAGCTCACCCAGCTCCAAAGAGGCCAGGAACAGCTCCAGCCATGTGAGGAGAGGGATGTTTGGATCATCCTTGGATCGATCAATCTGCACCAGGGAGTGCAGTCCCAATTAAATTCTGCTCTCCTGCAGCCACAGCATTTCAAACAGTCTTTTGTAGAGCAGAGCCACCATAAAAATAACATTAATATGGAACAAACACTATGCACACAGCTAAACTTAGAGCAGCAAAGTGGGATTCAGCTGGGAGGGAATGATGAGAGGAGAGAGACACAAGCCAGGAAAGCTGACTCCAGTGGAGGCAAACAGATGATCATAAACATGATCCTTAAAATAAAGGCAGAACAATCTGTAAGAGTGTTTGGGTTAGACCAGAGAGAACAGCCAGAAATAAAAAGCCAGATGGAAAGTAAAAGAAAGCAGTGAGGAGTAAGAGAGATGTGAAAATATATTTCTGATCTGTGGACACAGACTAGATCACAAATATTTACTGGCACTGAAGCTGTTCAAAATTTAAAAAAAAAGAAGTGCAAAGAATTTCTAAGCCCTGTCACAACATGAAAAGATTTAACCTTCAAGCACAGTTCTGAGGAGCACTCACAAATCTGACTGGCAAATGAAATGGTTTCCATTCTATTTTTAATTCCTGCTGGCCAATGTCCTTCTATAGTCTAATTTAAAATACCTATGTCAAATTAGATTCCAGCTCATCTATCACAAACAGTAAGATTGAGCAACTGGAACTTAATTTTATTAATGTTTCATAAGCCAAGAACAACAATTTAAAAAAAAGGAAATGCAAGTTCATGGCACTCCAGCTGCATTTAAAACACCGTCCTAACAGGATTAAAATAGAGAATGGTTTAGTGATGGACTTGGCAGGGTTTGGTTTCTGGTTGGACTCAATGATCTTAAAGGTTTTCTCCACCCTAAATAATTTTATGGTTTCATTTGTGGAGGAGACAGGCAGGACCTTGACTGTGCAACTGAAACACAAGCAAGAGGTACCATTTTTATAATAAAGAAATAGAGGTTGATACTTCAAAAGCAGGCAAAATGTAAGTTTTTCTTACAAAGAAGGCCCCTGTCAAGCCTCTGTGTTGTTTAAACAGATACACAAATCCTTTTTCAGAATTTCAGTCAAATGCATTAAGTTTTTTTTTAAAATAATGTAAAAGGAAAAAGCAAAGAAGGGAGAACAACTCAAACCAGACAATCTGGAAACAAGAGTTTTACCCTCAGCTCATATTTTTTCTCATCTTTTCTTCCCTCAAGGCTGAAGAAACTCATTCAGACTGTAATTACAGATCTTTCATTGTGACTTTGCAACAAGCAGTAAATCAGTGGAGCTTCTTTAGAAATTTGAACGAACAAGAAGAATTTCCCACAGAAAATACCAAGCCCGGCCTATATTTTCCACACAGATAAGCTGATGTAAAGCTGGAAAAAGGCTCCACAGCAGCCTCCAAAGCTCTGCTGCATACCTGCTGCAACCTAAAGCCCACATGTTGCTTACTGTGCCAGGAAAAGCCTCGTTTGGTGTCACACACACGACGTAAAACACACATTTCTCAGCACAGAAAGAACCTGCCAGGTCTTTTTCTGCCACGTGCAGGGTGAGGCTGAGGAAATCTCCTGTCACCTCGTGTAGTAGTAACTTACCAACCTCCACATGGCCTCCTGTGTGCCCTCCATTGCTGAGCCCGTTCAGCAGCTCGGTGGCCTCCAGCTGCAGCTGCACCGGGGGCTGCAGCTTCAGCTCCTCCTCCACCCTCTCCCAGCTGCCCTTGGCCCGGCAGCCACGGGTGCTGTTGAAATGGTGTTTCACCTTCTGAATGATGTTATCTGAAACAACAGGAAGAGCTGCTCAAATCACCTCTGAAAAACTGCTGAATTAATCCTTAGTATTACTGAAACTCGAATTATGGTGATATTTTATCGTAACGGAGCGTCCTCTTTGTTTTCATTTCTTTATTTCTTTTCTTATTGGGTTTCAGGTATAAAATTCCACTGCTGGTTAGGGAATGAAAATATTTCTTTTAGGTATTTTATAGCACAGAATGGTTTTGGGTTGGAAGGGATATTAAAGATCATCCAGTGCCACCCCCTGCCATGGACCTTTCACTATCCCAGGCTGCTCCAATCTCTGGCCTTGGGCACTGCCAGGGATCCAGGGGCAGCCACAGCTTCTCTGGGCACCCTGTGCTAGGGCCTCATCACCCTCACAAGGAAAAATTTCTTCTAATATTTAATCTAAAACAATAAAAATTATCTGTAACTACCAAACAAAAGGTTAATATTTTCAGCATCAAGTCCATCTTAGATCCAAACATAGGAAAGAAGATGATTAAATTAATAAAACAAATAACCACACAGCAATATTAGGCATTCAGTAACTTAATAAAGTATAATAGTAGAAATTAATTTTAAAATGTATTTTTTCTTTAAAAAATAACTTTATGCAATTCAAAGAGGCTAGAAATTCCCCAACTCCTACTCAAGTTAAAAAAAAAAAAGGGAATAACGTGGCTCTCGATATGAAATTACATCCTGGTTGTAATGTGCCCTGCAGGGAATCCACTCAAAATCCAACATGGCTCTAGAAGAAGCTTTCCTGATGGATTTGTCCAGCTTTGAAGCCTGACTTTAATACTGTTACTGAAATCAGGAGAGAAGTGTGCAAACCCACTGCAGGATATTATCCTTTTCCAGAAAACTTTCTCACTGCAAGGGAATTGGGTCTTTCAAAGGTGTGAAGTTCAGTATAGCAGCTGCTACTTGGCAAGAAAACAAATTATATCAGGTTAAAAAAGACCCACTGGGCATGGTTCTGAAGTATTCTGACTCCAAGTCATGCCAGAAATAAAGCTGCCCATAATAATCTGTTCTGTCTCCCTTTTTTCCTGTACTCATCTGTCTCCACTTGTCAGAATTTTTTTAATTAAGTTAGAAAGTGTCTGAGATATCCATTTCTTTTTTCTTCTCTGCTTGTTCATCAATCACCACAGCATTTTGTTCATAACAGATGAACTCTCAGGAGCTGCAAACCAAATACTCCAATAGTTTAGGGCATTAAGTTCTCCCCCTCCTCCTCCACATGCAGGCAAAGGCACACCCACGAGTCACTTCTATCATCAGCCTTTGGCCAGGAGATGTTGCTTAACACCATCAATTTGGCACAGACAGAGGATTTTTATTATTAGAGAACAAAGTTACAAACCAAATTCAATAAAAGCATATGGTCTGGAAGCTGAATTGATGCTCCTGGTGTTGTAGGAAGCAGCAAATTCCCACCGAAGCTCTTCCAGGAAGCAGAAGGCCATGATGGTCGAGTAGCTGCTGGAACAGATTGCCATGCAGGCAATATCCCCAGAAGAAAGGAAACTGAAAATTAAAATAAGAAGAGCCACATCAACATAAAAAGGTGAAAGTCCTGCAGAACGTGAGGATGAAGCTGTGCTTTCTGTCAGAACAAAATGTACAGACTGAGCTGAGAGAGCAGACTGCAAAAAAAGGTGATTTTTTGTTGTTGTTGTCGAAGTCCTGCAATCCCTGTAGATCTATTTTTTCTTACACATTTATTCTTAACTCATCCAGGATGCCTGAGCACAGTGAAGATCACAACACAGACTTTATTAAATTGGTACCTCAGTACAAATCGAGGACATTCTTTTCCCAGGCTGGCTTTAAATCACAATAATAAAAATCAAGGTGGCCAGAAAACCGATTTTGAGAGAAAAAAAAGTAAAAGCAAGGAAGTTTGTTCCCAAGAAACAGATTGATTCCTTGCTCCCCTTGAACATGGCAACATCATATTAACACCAAGAGATGTTTGCCAATTTGTACAACCCAAGATTTTCAAACACTTCAAAACTTCTACCCTAAAAGGGGTTCCTCTAACACTGAATCCATATTCATGTAAAAGTTTCCACTTGCAGATGGTCCACACCTTCCAGATTTCTCAAGGTTATCTTCCCTTGGAGCCCAGCCAATTGCCAGCAGGAAATCAGTTCAACACCCAAGTTTTGAAAATGAACAATTTGTCTCTTTCCTAGCGCTCCTATATTTCATCCCAATTTCATTTCGTGGGTTTCTACTGCACCAAATTTTTATTTATTTGCTGCACTACGGACTTGGGATTTACAGTTTTGCTTGGCTCTGCCAGCCCAGTTCCACTGGGGAGCTTCCCCAAATTCCTGCAGCTCCCAGCTCCCAGCTGGGGATCAACACCATGCCTGCCTAAAACCACCTTTTCCAAGCTGGTCATAATTTATGGCCTTTTTGCCACGCATCCACTTGCACTGCTCTCACTGCAGAGCCAGGGCTGAGCTGCTGCACAGATCACAGCAGATTAAGAGCAGCAGGATTTGTTGGCATCAAAGGGCACAAATTTGCTTTGAGTGAAGAGGAATTGAAATGAAAATCTCTGCTTTTACAACTGTTTCAGTGTAAATTCATGTATTTTTTAACTGCCCCCAAAAAAGATGCTTTGTTTTAGCTTAGGGTCACTTAAAGTTTTTTTCCACTTGCTCACTAGAAATCCAAACACAAGCTGAAACTGATTTCTTACATGAATTTAAACAAATTTCTTTGTTTCTTTCTCTGTAATTTCTTTAATAAATTTCTACTCCTCAACTAAGTCATTCCAAAGCACTTGAATGCCCTCTTAAAGGGATTTATAGAAATCCATGATAGTCCAATTGCTAATAGTAACAAGCACTGCCCATTTTTGCTACACAAAATGAAAATTACCAAGCAAAAAATATATAAATATAGTGTAAGTATGTATATGTATAAATTTAAGTGTATAAATATAATTAAATCTATATAAATACAGTCTAAAACCAGTTATGTAAGTATATTACTATAAATAACATATAAAAGACAATATATTAATATATAAATATATAACCAAATATGTAGACATATAGTGTATGTATATGTAAATATTTATATGTATAAATGCATATGTATAAATATAAGTATATAAATACAATGAAATCTATATAAATACAGTCNTACATATTTATATATATAAATATATTAAAAATATATATAAATAAATACAAATACATAACTGAGCACATGCCCACTACACTGAGCAGGAGCTGAGAAATAAGGCTTTAAAATCCTTGGAGTTCACAACCTAGACAAGCACTGTGAGATTTCAGACTGGAATTAGGCACCACAGACCATACCCACAGTATTATTTCAACAGAATACCAATCCCCAAGAGCATTATTTCAGAAATTAGAGCCAAAAAAGCCAAGCAAAGCAGAGCAGGGACTCACTGAATGCTCAGGTTACGTCCTTTGGCCGTGCCCCGACTGGGATACCGTGCCAGGATGGAGGATAACGCCTTCAATCTCTTCCTGCATTCCAGAAAGTCCTGGTTGAGATGGAAATCTGTGGAGGCTGAGAGGGGAAGCCCATCCCTCACCCTCACCACACAGGCAAAGAAGATCATGGACATTCTCCACGGGAGTATTCATGAGGACAACCTGGAAATGAAAGATGGAGTGCAGCTGGTTCCGAAATTCCAGGCAGGAATGTTGGCAGGATGAGTTTGTTCACCACTGGAACTGAACAGCACCTCTGGTGCCACCTCTGCCACTGAAAGGCAACCAAACTGTTCTCCAAGCTCGTGGTTCTGTCCAATTCTTGCCTCTCCAATTAAAAGGTGAGGCAGGGGGTTTGACAGGGGAATTATCTACCTGAAAAATAGTCCTGATCTCCCTCCTGCTTTGCCCAAAGCATCAGAAATGCTGAGTAAAGTCCTGACAGGTGTTTGTGGAAGCTGCTAAGCCCCACTGATGTGCTGCATCTGCACTGGAGTTCCAAACAGCTGCCTGAGTGGGGCAGTTCTCCATTTTCTAGTGTAACACACAAATCCAAAAATAAATTTTAGGCTACAGCCTGTCAGGTTCTTTTTACAGACTCACCTAGGGCTAAATATAGAATAAAAGTTGCCCTCTCTCGACTTCTTCCTCTTTAAGAGGTCACAAACTCCCATGGAAAGTTATTCTTGGGCTTCACCTGGCACATTCAGAACATGCAGAGATGTGTCCTTCAGACATACCATGAGGATCCAGGTGTCAGAGGATTAACTGTACTTCACATCCTCTCTGAAAGAGAAGCAGAATGAACATGTAAAAAACTAATTCATTACCTGTGTTTGCATGCATACTTACCATCAGATCTCCTGTGAAGTGGGAAAACCTGTCCTAGGAAGTATTTTGCCTGAAGGAAAACAACTAATTCATTTTCTTATCCAATATATTCATTTCTAGACTCATTCAAAGACACTACAGAATGATATGCGAAATATTTATGATGTCCCAATCATATTTTTTTTTATTACATCAGTAAAAGAGCAGCTCTAAATCAGTAGATTTTAAGGGATTATCACAAACAACTCAAGGGGAAAAAAAAAGGGATTAAAGGAAAACCAAAGGCATTTACTTGGTTTCAGGCAAACTACATAAATAAAGCATTGGGGAAATAAAAAGAAGGGGAAAAAATCACTTTGTGAACTCAAACTTTTGATAGAGGGCTCTGACCAGCCCTGTATTACACAATTCATCAGGATGCTCAAAGGGCCTTTGAAATGTGGCTCCTCAGGATGAGCTTTTCTTGTCTGAGTAGTCCAGAGAGCAAAACCTTTTCAAAGTCAAACTGTCCTGATGTCTGATATGGGCTGAGTTCTTGCCACAGGCAGCACTAAGAGGGTCTCATTTCTACCTCACAGAAATCATTCCCACATAAATTGTGAGAATTATCCCTCTGTCCAAGGTGCCAGCACGTTAAAGCAACTGCAATTATCAGAGGGCAATTATCAGAGGAATTAGCAGAAAGCACAATGGCACAAAACTTGTTTCCTTAGAAAGGCAGATTAAAACTACAGAAGATCAGACATTTCTTGAGAAGTGTTATCTCGAACTTTTCAAACAGAGATTAAAGAATTAGATGTGATTTTTTTTCCACAATCCCTCTCACAGTTGTCCTCCAGCTGTCACTTAAGTTGTAAAAGCAAACTCAAACTATGCTCACCAACTTCATATCAACACACATCAAAAAGAATTTCAACAATAATCATGATTATTTTAAATCTGCTTGAAACATCCCATCAATCTTCAATGTGTTGTGCTTGTAGCCATTGAAGAAACAGTGCAGGAAATTCTTACACGAAAGTAAAATAAACCCAAAAAATATTAACTTTAACAGAAATATTTACACAGCCAACTACTAAGCACAGTTTCTCAGAACAGCACAGTTTTAGGGTGAAGGGTGGGTAATGCTGATGAAGTTTAAATCCAAAATAACTCCAAAACAGCCAGATGATCAGGAAAATGAAAAGGCACCAAACTGAGAAATCAAAGACATTTTCTAAAACCTACCTAGCCTATGAAATTATTCAGCTCCTATGCCACTAACAGCAAGAGTTTAAATTTAAATATATATATATATATATCTCTTTTTTTTTTTTTTTTTTTTTTTTTTTTTTTGAGTATGTTATGAACATGANTTTTTATTAGCCACCAAGGATAACATCACCCACAGTCAACCAATTGCACACAGAGAGTTTTCCAACTTTCCAAGACATACAAACCTCCTGCTGCACTGCCTGAGGCTGTCACTGAGTACCAGCTGCTCATCAGAGGGATCCTTTGGTCTGGGAAAGAAAGATCAGGTGTCAGGAAAACTTCCAAATGAAATGCCAGACTTCACTGGAGAAATGAATCCACGCTCCTTCCTCAGAAGATGAGGGTTGGGTTTTCCTTTCCCTTTGGCACAAGCCCTTGCTACCTTCCCATCAGATGATGTTTAGAGCTGTGTTATTTTGGCAAGTGACAGCCACCAATGGCACTGCCCTTGCAATTTTAACTACTTGCGAGCCAGTTCTGCCACGTCACCTGTGACCAAGCACAAAGTACCACAGCTTGCTGGCCTGATCAAGGTGTGCCATAAGCAGGTGACTCAAGGCTGTCACTGTGTCACACTGGCTGCCCTTCCCTCCTGCAGTCTCTCTCTCTTTGCACACCCTCAGCAGCCCAAAGATCTGCAAGTGCCTGTACGTGGCAGCTCTTTGACCTTGGCTCTGAATTTGGACAATGAACTCAAGGCTCTGGATTCAGCAGTATCAAATCTTGCAGTGTTCACAATTGATAACATCACATCAGCATCAGGTCACCTGTTCTGGTGCAAAGCAGAACCTTGGGAAGTCTTTTAAGGAATGGTTTCAGAAGAACAAGTTGTAATTTATGACTGAAGGAGACAATGCTGTGTTTCCACTACTTGAAGCACCTGCACATCCAACGAGGCTTCAGAATCAAACTGCTTAGTGCAAGATTCACATTGGTGCTAATAAGATAGCACCAATCTCAGAATAAACAATCCTTCAGAGTATCTAAGTGACCTGGAGCACAATTCCCTCTTCCCTCACTTCCTAGGGAGCAGCCAGCTCTCTCCAGTGGCTGTGTAGGGATTATCTAGGCAGCCTCAATCAGAGCTCCTGCACTTTGCTGCGTGTTACACAAGCTCCTCTGGGTAAGAAGATTACACCCAACTCACCAGGCCACACTTCTCCAAATGCTCAACAACCTCCTGCTTTATTGCCTGGACTTGGAAAACAATCTGCTCAAAAGGCTGTGAAAGCAAATGCAAACTAGTGCAGAGCTCATGAGGGGAATTATGTCAAAAACCTGGTTCTTTCAGAAATTATCTCACCATCAAAAGCAGGTTTCCTTCCAAGAATGGCACAACACTCACAAAAAAAAAAAAATTTCCCAAGTCTCTCCCTGTTGAGAGCCCCATTTCCCTGTTCTCTAGCAATGTCCACCTTCAAACCCTTCTTCCTGCTGAAGGAGGAGCCAAAACCTTTAGCAGATGTTACCAGGGCCCTGAAGCCATGTGAAGTTTTTTGGACACATGAATACCTGACCACAACTATTGCACTAAAGCATCCTTCCTCAGGCAGGTGATTTCCAGAGGGAGTCCTGGACAGCTACAGGCGGAATGCCAGAACATGAAAGAGATTCAGGTTGACTCATCAAACACAAAACCTGAGCTCCAGCTCCAGTGCTGCTCTGGGTCTCACCCAACAAGGATGTGGCTCATGAGGGAGATTTATCACATCCCTGAGGGATCACAAGGTGGATTTTATCTTCTTCTCAGATATATAAAAAAACAAATCCAGAACACTGTCAAATTTCTCGTTTTCTAAGATTGTACCAGTATCCACCTGATCCTTCCCAGCAGTGGAGCAGCTCTGTGCCCCCAGCAGTGCTGAGCAGCTACAGACACCTCAGAGACACTCTCCAGACTGAGCAGTGAGTAAAAGCAATTTGAAAACACACTGCTATTTCAAAATTTAACACAGGATTTGTGCATATCCAGAGCTTTTAGGCTCCTAGAAATCCTACAGGCTTACTCTTATCCCCAGGGCGCAGCATGTGGGGAACCTGCACCATCACAAATCTGTCTGCACACACTCCTGTGAATTACCAGAAATAAAGCACACACAACCCTCCAACCCCAGCATCCCAACAGACAATCCTCCAAATCTCTGCCCAAACTACACTGCAACAACTCTGTGATGCTCTGAGGCTCTGCCCCACCTTCATCTCCCAGAAACACCGGGCACTTGACCTGCTCCCAAACATTCACCCACCCAATCCACTTGAAGCCTGATGCCTCCCAAATCCCACCAGCTCACCCCTGTACCTTCACCAGCACACCTAACTGAGGACCCATCCCAGATCCATCCTGTTCAGCTCACATTATACAGAAATACACCCTACTCACACCTCTCCTCCTCCACATTAAGCATCCTAAAATCCCCAAAAGAGCCCCCTTCCCATGCTCTTCCACAAACCCGGACACCTTGAAAGAAAACACACCCATGCCTCCACTCAGGGCTCTGCTTTGTACTGACAAGGCCTTCCACACGTCCCTCAAACACCCAAAAACCCCCAAATCTTACTCCCCATCCCGCAGCTCCCAAACCCTGACGTTTTCCCTGCTCACCCCAAACCATCCCCAGCCCAACCCACGC
>VZTR01007981.1:10227-29012 GCA_013400775.1 Chaetops frenatus | reverse complement strand
AGGGAACGGAGCTGGGAACGGGGTTCTGGACGGGGCTGGGAACAGAGCTGAGAACGGGGCTGGGAACGGACCAGGGAACGGGGCTCGGGATGGAGCTGGGAACAGGGCTGAGAACGGGGCTCGGAACGGGGCTGGGAATGGAACTGAGAACGGGGCTGGGAGTGCCTCGGGATGCCGATGGCCTGTGCGGATTGTACGGAAAATCATGATGGGAAAAGCCGGTGTCCATAAAGAATACAGAGGACTCCAGCAACTTTATTCGAGGAGAATGGAGGGAGAGAGGCCCTGGGGAGTTACTCCCATGGGATTTTCTCTCTTGAGGTTTCAGAGGGCGCAGCCTCCTTTCATCCCAAACTCCCGGCCGCACATGTCCCTCTTCCTTTCCCCATTGCTGAGGTACCAGGAAGGTGCAGCCTTCCCGAAATGCCTATCCCATATCCCCCCTTGAACCTGGCATTTTACCCCAAAACTTCAGAAATTCAGGCTTGTGCAGCCCCATTTATCTGTTTCAGGAGTCAGACTGTCCGGGCTCTGCAAAAAACCTGCTGCCCAAAGTTGATAGAAACATCAAGCCCCATTTCAAAGCTGTTAACAGCCATCCCTTCATCCATGGAATTGTTTGTAAAGACATTAACACACATCGTCCCTATCAGGAATGAGGATGGGGATGGGGTGTTGGAATGGGATGGGGTGCAGGGATGGGGATGTGGCTGGCGATGGGATCTGGGGGCCTTTGGGTGGAAGCACTGGTCCAGCTGAGCAGTGGGAGCTGTGCTGGAGCAGCAGCCAAGGAAACATTGGGATTTTTCCAGTGATACACCACAGCTGGCTCACCCAGCTCTCCTGGCACCTGTGGTTGAAATCAAACCAAGCTCTGTAGCTCAGTTCTTGTGCTGCTGCTTCAAGACAAACTTAGTACCACTCTATATCCCAGGTGACAGATGGATTTTTCTTTTTAATTAGGAGCTGCTGCAAAAGATGAAGTGGGATACGGAGCAGATTCCCATCCTTCCTTCTGGGGTTGCCAGGCATAGGAACAAGTCAGGAGGCTCTAACCTGACATGATACCTGTGCCTTGTGCTTGTTCATGTTCATGGGGTTGTTCAGCCTGGAGAAGAGGCAGCTCAGGGGAGACCTCACTGAGGCCTTTCAGAACTTAGAAGGGGCTTATAAAAAAGCAGGAGAAAAACTTTTTACATAGTCAGCTAGTGATAGGACAAGGGGAAATAGTTTGAAGTTAAAAAAGGAGAGATTTAAATTGGATATTGGGAAGAACTTCTTCCCTGTGAGGGCGTTGAGGCCCTGGGACAGGTTGCCCAAAAAAAGCTGTGTCTGCCCCATCTCTGGAAGTGTCCAAGGCCAGGCTGGATGGGGCTTGGAGCAACCTGGGGTAGTGGAAGGTGTCCCTGCCCATGGCAGTGTGTAGAACTGAATGATTTTTAATGATCTTCCCAAACCCAAAGCATTCAGTGATACCATTCTGTCTTTTGCATTGCAGGTGTTGCAGCAGTAACACAGCACAAACGGCTCTCACAGGGCATTGATCTGAAAAACAGCAGAACAACAAGAGTAAACAATACATCACTCCTGAACAAGGGAGCTCTGAACTTAAAAATCTTGATGTGTGTTATCTGAGTGTTACTGAGTTGTTGCTGCCTGTAAGCAATAGCAGCCCTGTTTAGCACCACAGAGCAGTGAACAACCACTGATGTTCTGCTGTGCCTCTGACAGCTTCCAGTCCCCATGAGCACATCCCACTGCTGCAGGTCTGCCTTTCTTCACAATAGGATTATTGAGATTTGCTGCTCTGGACACCTTCCACTACCCCAGGTTGCTCCAAGCCCTGTCCAACCTGTCTTTGAACACTCCCAGTTTGAATGCTGAGTACAAACATTTCTAAGGAAAAAATATTTCCAGCAACACATCAGCAGTGATCTACCCAGTGGTGCAGGAGAGAAACAAAAAGCTGATTTTTCTCTTGCCACAACCCCAGCTGAAAGAAATGTGAACAATGAGGCACAGAGCACCACTGAAGTTCCAAAGAAAACAAGGTTACATGCAGACAGGCTTGAGCCAGATAAGCTGACACAATCTGTATCCCATATGAGAAGCTTTGCCAGGGAATTTGAAGCCAAGCTTTGCTTCCATTTTTAAGCAGAAAATCCTTATGTCAAAGAAAAACCTGTAGAGAAAAGCATGGACTGAGTATTTGGGGCAAAAGGCATAAAAATAAACATGCACCATTGAATAGTGGAGTGTTGGGATAATCTTTCTGTGTTAATCACTACCAACAATCAAAAAACCCACGAAACAACCAAGCCCAGGGCAGAGTCTGAAATGGCAGCATGGTTTGAATATGTTTGAAGGTTTCCTTCCTCAGGGTGCTATGGACTGGGGTCAGCACACATTAGAAATGGCACATGCAGGGTCAGGCAGCCCAGCCAAGGGGATCAGACAAACTCAGGCAGTATTCCCCAAATCCCCAGGGAGCTGTGGCACTGCCAGCCAACATAAGCAGGGCCTTGCTGTGAAAATACCTCACAGCTACTTCACTGAATTGGTTTTTGAAGGCTGTATTAAATGCACATTGACTTCTTCTTGCCATGGCATGGGGGTTAGAAAGAGGCAGGACACTCATCTACTCAGCTCCCCAAGGCACTCAGGAAAAGGTGATTTTTTGACTGACCTCCTGTTTGAATTATCCTGCCAGCCACAGAACAAAAGACTGCTTTATTAGATTGCTTGCCTTCGGGATTTTCTTAGGATTTCATGATCTTAGCCATGACTGGGAAACAACAGAGCATGGCAAATACTGTAACTTTCCCTAAAATTTTAAATTAAACTAGAAGAGAACACACTGACATGCAAAACCCTTTGACAGCTCTCTGGATGAATGCAAGTTGGCATTTGGTGGTTGTGTTAAAATAGACATGATGGCTTGTTAGAGCTCAAATGTCTTCACCAATACTGCCTGAGTGAGCAGGAGGGCTGGACACAAATCCTGGGTTTAAAAGGCCACAGTGCTGGTTCCAAGGTAAATAATTGTGAATTACTCGACTGATAGCACACAGCTCTTCCTGAAGGGAAAGGCACACCCTGGTGTGAAAGAGAAGGCTCTGACAGGTTTTATGCCTTTCACAAATGCTTAATTATGGTATGTGGGTGCACCCTGTGTGTGTCTGAGTAGTGGAGTTAAATTCTATGTCTGAAGGCAGGTTTAGATGAGAGATTGGGAAGAAATTCTTCCCTGTGAGGGTGGGCAGGCCCTGGCACAGGGTGCCCAGAGAAGCTGTAGCTGCCCCTGGATCCCTGGCAGTGCCCAAGGCCAGGCTGGACAGGGCTTGGAGCAGCCTGGGACAGTGGGAGGGGTCCTTGCCCATGGCAGGGGGTGGAATGGGATGAGTTTTAATGTCCCCTCCAACCCAAACCATTCTGGGATTGTGTGACCTTAGATATGCAAACAGTGAATCCAAAGCATTGCAAAGTGGGGGAGGAGTGTAAGATTAAAACCTCGGCACACTCAATTTTACACCTGTCCAGGAACCACAGCCTCAGCTAAAAGGAGGAGGTATCAGGCACTTCCTGAGAGGAGATTTGATGTCTTACCCACAATGGTGGATTGTGCCACTCCTCTGACAGTGGCTGGCAAGACCAGGTAGCTCAGGACCTTCTGCAGCAGCCACATTTCTGTCCCACACTGTCAGAAGGGAGACAGAGATGTCACAAGAGATGTCATTAAACATTTTGTGTCACCAACACATCAGTGCAAGACCCTGGCTGAGCTCTACATTCACATAGTAATGACAGTCTCCAAATCACATTGTAGTGCTCATTTCATTTCTTCCCAAAACATCCATGATGGAGTAACTTAGGAAAAAAAGTCTTAAATTTTCATTTCCTAGGAATTTGGAAAGCAGATTTGTTAACCTCTAGAACAGCTTATTTAATACTGTAGCAGGAGGTGAATCCTTCTATTTGCTGTGCATTTTTGCAGAAGAACATGTCATAATTTGTAATCTAAATCCTCAATCTTGTGAGCATTTGATGAGCACGTGGGAGGTCTGTTTGTCTGACTGCTCTCCCTGAATTGAATGCATCCATGACTTTAAGAAATGTAATGTTGGCTTGTTTAAATGTTCTCGGGATATAGATTTTGTTTCAAACTTAATATGGGAAGTTTTTCAACTTTTTCCTATTTGTGTTAATGATTTCTTGTTAATATATAGATACTATCACAAGGGCAAAGAGACAGGGATACTGATTCAGATGGGATGTGTAAGTAGTTTTCAAAAGTATCCAGAAGCACATGTCAAAAAAAAAAAAAAAAAAAAAAAAAAATCAGAACNNNAAAAAAAAAGAGTAAGTGATATTTCCCCCATGAAACAGAGCTTCCAACTACTTTCATCTCAGAGAATTCCATGAGTCTGATGTGGTTTTTCTACTTGGTAATCCCCAGCAGGTCTCTCTAAAGCCCTGTCTTAATTTCCCTTTTAACCCAGGAAAGCTTTCTACATCAACAACCTCTGGCAAGCAGTTCTAAGGTTCAGCTGCCCACAGCATGAGGAACCATCTCTTCTTCCTCTGTATTAATATTGAAATGTGCAAATCCACACTGACCTTCTTCCCTATGTTTGTTGTTTGGGTTTTTCTGGGTTTTTTTTTTTAAATGATGGATTTACCCTGAGTTCTCGTGTCTTTGCCACGTTATCACATGGCTTGCACACAGATAATTTCCATGGCTCGGGCTGTCACTGTCCCACGAACGCTGAGGGAGGCTCTGGGCTCCCTCTTCCACTCCCCAGCTCACACTCCAAGGACAGCGAAAGCAGCCGGATTCCTCGGGGCGGCTCTAGCAGCTTTTCACTTTCTGCCAGGTTTTCACGGGAGGTAAAAGTGGCTTCAAGTCTTCTGCCAACCTGCTGCTCATCCCTGTCGCGCTCTGCCACCATGGCTTTGCTGAGGGCAGCTGTGGGGCAGATCAGAGACCGGAGCCAGGAAAAAAGGAAGGGATGCTGCTCCTCCTCCCTTGGGCTCCATCAGCTCCGTGCTCGGGCTCAGAGCGGAGCCCCCGGCGCAGGGGGTGCAACCAAAGGAGCAGCTCGGGGTGAGGTGAGGGTGGCTTAAGCTTTGAGGAGGTTTCACGTTACGTTCACCCTGGAGTCAAACAGCAGCTCGGAATATTTTTATCAGCAGGGAGCCTCGAGTACTTTGGCTTTCAAAAGCCTGAAGAGCATAAGCAATAAGCCAGATGTGCTTTCTGTCTGCTAAATGCAGCCCCACCGCCGGAGTTTCATTCTGTGTCCGTTTGCAGTCCATGTGCAATGGGGACTAGAGGGCACGATGCCTCTGGAAAGGGAATTAATAATCAATTACACATTTATACTGGCAAAGAATCCCACCATTTCAATACTTCAACGAACAGAGTGGGAACAAGCTTTGATTTTATTATATTACTTCCTACTGCCCTCTGCCAGGAAGAGCTGCTTGGCAAGGCAGGGCAGGCAGAGCCAGATCTGCACCCAGCTCAGGCAAGGACCAGGGGCAAAGCTCTGTGCTGAAACAGAGCTCCCAAGCCCAGGGTTGGTGGATTCATGGGCAAAAACTCCTGGCAGGAATGCTCAGGTTTCCACAGCAGCCTGATCCAGCATTAGAGCTGCCCTGCACCAGGGCTGACCCCGAGCACCTGCAGCCAACAAGCCCTGGGAGGGGCAGGGAAGAGGCTGCAGAACCTGTCGGTGCACTCAGGGCTGTGACAGTCACCTCCTTCGCCATCTCTGTTTGTGTCCCCACACCTTGCAAAGGTCCTGCTTTGGAGGGGCAGGTGTGAAAGGCTTGGTGCACAGACACCGTCCCTCACAGGCCCAATTCTCCCCGAGGTGTCCAGGGACACCAGTTTGGGGTGCAATGCTGTCTAGGTGCTCCCAAGAGGCTCTGCCTGTGCTGGGATCACACCAACGGGGCAGCCAGCAGGGCAGTGACATGGCAGGGCTTCTGTCCCCTCCAGTGACCATCAAAGGGCCACAGAAATGTCCTGAGGGCTGGAACTCCTCTGCTCCAGAGCCAGGAGAAGAGAAGGCTCCAGGGAGATCTTAGAGCAATTTCCAGTAGCTCAAGAGGCTCCAAGGGTGCTGGAGAGGGACTTGGGACAAGGGATGGAGGCACAGGACAGGAAGGAATGGCTTCCCACTGCCAGAGGACAGAGTGAGATGGGATATTAGAAGAAATTGTTCCTTGTGAGGGTGCTGAGGCCCTGGCCCAGGGAAGCTGTGCCTGTCCTGGATCCCTGGAACTGTCCAAGGCCAGGCTGGACAGGGCTTGGAACAACCTGGGATAGTGGAAGGTGTCCCTGCCCATGGCAGGGGTGGGACTGGATGATCCCTTCCAGCCCAGGCCATTCTGTGATTCTATGAAAGATGTTGGCAGTGACTTCATTCATTTGGGGTTGTGGCTGGGGGGCAGAATCCTGTGTTCAAGGCATTGCCCTGATCCTGGGAGTGCAGGATGGGGCAGGACAGAGTCTGAGCACTCAGGTGCTGCAGTGACCTGGAGGGAGATGGAAATGCAGGTGATGACCCATGAGAGCCTCCCAGTGTGGGCTTGGTCCCACAGCACCCAGGCAAGGAGAGCACAGCAGGCCCAGTGAGAGTGGCCAAGAGCCCAGCAGATGCCAGGCAAGTCCAAAGCAGGATCAGGTTCAGCAAGGCACAGAGCAGGGCACAGAGAGACCTCAGCATCTCTCAGGCAAGGGAATGAGCTTCAATGC
Source organism: Chaetops frenatus (assembly GCA_013400775.1). Taxonomy (NCBI): domain Eukaryota; kingdom Metazoa; phylum Chordata; class Aves; order Passeriformes; family Picathartidae; genus Chaetops; species Chaetops frenatus. The sequence continues at coordinate 22,249 of VZTR01007981.1, read as the reverse complement.
AGCTCCTGAAATACAGGAAAGAGACCTCAAACAGGTCCTCCCACACACTCACAGCACAGCAGAAGGACCCAAGGCCATGGCTGAACCTTATGGGAGCTCCCCTCAGCTCAAGCAATAACAATTCCAGGAGAAGGAGGAGGCTGTAGAGCTCAGTGGTGCATGCAAGGCCCTGATGAAGTCTCCTCTCTCCCTCTACATCCTCTTGTCATGCTGCATTAACATTTAAGACCAGACACAGGCCAGGAGCCTCTGTAAAGTTACAGGTTTCTGTAAATTTTGTTAGGGAGCTGTTCACAGCTTTGTGCTCCTTAAAACAGAGCCTCCCTCTCTCTGTTCCCTCTGTTCCCCCTCCTCCTGTAATTCACAGCATCTTCAGGCTTTAAAAATTGTCAGCAGCTTGATATTGGAGAGCTTTTGTGTTTCTTGGGAATGAACAGGTCCCTCAGCTCTGGATAACTGTTATGACAGTTCTTCCACTAAAGAGCCATCATTGGTCCTCCTCCTCCTCCTCCTCCTCCTCCTCCTCAGGTGGTGCTGTGTCATCTGAAAGCACTCACAGGACACGGTTTAAAAGCTCAGGCATTTTTCTGCCCCACAAATAAGCTGATTGACTGTATCTCTAGCTGTAAATAAAGAAGGTCAGAGTTCATCCTCTGACCTGAGAGCAGGGCTCCTGTTGATGCAGCTGAACTGTGCTCCTGTTCTCCACCCCAGGACAGGCTGGCTCCTTCCTTCTGCTGACCAAGGGGAGCTGCTGCTCCAAGGCTCTCTCAGACCACGCCTGGGTCAGCCAGGAGATGCCAACAGCATCCCAAAGCAAAGCCAACAACTGCCCAGTACAGCCACAAGTGTCCATCCCAGTGTCTGACCATCTCCACTGGTTTGTAGGTGTCCATGTAGTACTTGGAGTGCATATATACCTAATTCTTTGTAAGATTTGATCCCAAAAACTGTCTCGTTTCCTCCTCTGATTCCCAGCTCATAGAGGGAGAATTTTAATGCACCTGCCAGCCACAAGTTGCTGACTTTCAGTTCCCTCTCTTACATGACAATTTATCAGACTCCATGGAGAAATACTTGGGGAAAAATCCAATCCCAAATGAGGTCAGATGGGACAACTTCCTCATCCCTTTTAGCTCTCAGTATCTACGGATTTGGGTGCTGATATTTCTGCTTTTTCCAGTTGTTTTTCTTTCTGCCTGACCTGTGTCACTGATCAGTCTGGCTGAGCTGGAGGTCCAGCTTTTCCCTCCGTGCCAGCATGCAGGAATGCATCACTTCAAAGAGGCAGGGATGACCTTGGTTTGCAGCATCTCGCTGTCCCCTGTGGCACTGTCAGACACCAGATAAAGAGCCTCTGTGCTTGATGAGTGCTCTTGCTTTCTCTGAGCCAAAAAAAATATTTCAATTTCACAGCCCGAGTTCCTTTTCTTAACCCTTCCCCACCTGCTCTCAGGGTATTTTTATTCTCCCCATCCTCCATGATTCAGACAGCAAGTTATATTTGACTAATTAGCAGTAGGCAAATATGCAGTTTTATAATGTTCAAAGAACCTTTTTTTCCCCCTGGGGATTTCTAGGATTAGTGATTTAGAGTAACAACATCATCCACCACACAAACACACCCTGCTGTAGCACCTTCACGCTGAATGCACAGTAATGGAGAGCTGCAAATTTTAAAAAAAAAGCTTATCAAAAATGGCCAGGGATAATTAGAGGGGGAATTGAGGCCTGGCAGCAGCAGCCAGGAGCACCAGAGCTCACAGCCCCTCTAAAATGCTGCTGTTTAGTGAATCCTGGGGGCAGGATTAACACAGGAGGAGGGACTGTGGCACTTCCAGTGACACTGCTGGTGTAGCACACCCTGCTCATCCAAAGGGAGAGTAACAGTGGAGTTACTGCTCCCTCCACCCCTGCTTCATGTCCCTGTGCACAGGGATTGCAACCTTTGAGATGTGTCGTGGATTCATTGGATCATTTAGATTGGAAAAGACCTCTAAGATCATCAAGCCCAAGCATTAACCCAGCACTGCCACATTCACCACCAAAACATGTCCCCAAGTGCCACAGCCACCAATTTTTTTAACATTTTCAGAGAAGTGTTTTACTACAGTGTGTAAAATACAAGGTTTTAAAGTTTGAAATTCTGGGGTAATGGGAAACCGAGGGAAATCCCAGCTTGCTTCCCAGAGCAAAGGTAATTTGTAGATATCACAACAGGAGAGCAGAGCAAAAATATAAATCCCTGAAAGCGTTTTTTAAAAAGCACCTCAGGTGTCTTTGCTTTAAAAATCTTACAGGCTTTAACTGAGGATTATGATTATTTGGGGTTGGACTGGGGGGATGAGCATCTGGAGGTGATGTCCCACAGATACTCCAGAAACTGTGCCATGGGCAGGGACACCTCCCACTGTCCCAGGCTGCTCCAAGCCCTCTCCAGCCTGGCCTTGGGCACTGCCAGGGATCCAGGGGCAGCCACAGCAAATCTGGGCACCCTGTGCCAGCGCCTCCCCACCCTCACAGAAACTTTCTCATCTTGCTCCCTCATCCTTTAGAACCTCACTGCAGCCTGATCCAGAGAGCTGCTTCCTGAGTGATGCCCACACACCCCTTGCATCCTGCAGGGCAAATATTTGGTGGGTATTAAGGAGGGAAGGATGTAGAAAATGACAGTGTGCTCGTATTTACACAAAGCCCAGAAGTTAGCGGGGGCAGGCTCAGGCTTACATGTGGTTTCAATGTTGTTTTCTTAATTTTCCTCCAAAGAGCCCACATTTCACTGCTCTCAGCAAATGATGCCTCTGCTCACAGATATTGTTTCTCCCAGAAACCTCCCTTCTAGGACAAAGCTCATCCAACCGTGGCACTACAGCATTCCCTCACATCTATTCCACATTAACTTGTCTCTGTTTTCACACATCAGATACCACCAGTGCTGGTAACAGCCCATAAAACTGCAAGGGAGAGACCAAAGCACCGGGAAAATTATTCAGAAAGTCTCCTCCATTAGGGAGAGAACAAACCAAAAGAAAATCACCCGCCTCTGGAAGAGAAAATGGGCTGTGTCCCTCAAACACGATGTTTGCTGGGAATAATGTGGCATATTCATGCTGACTTTTGCAAGAGCTGCAATTACTGTCTGGCTGCCCTAAATAGTCACATTTATCTTGGGAGATTTTCTCTGCTCTCTGGGATTTTTCACGGCTCTTCCTCGGAGCTGTTTGCTCCCCAGCAGAGTTGTTTACATACTCGTTATTTTTATGGTTTTCCCCTTCATTTCCCTGTAAGTAGAACAGCAAATAAAAGGTGTAGAGAGGGTGGGAGTGAGTTCCTGCCAGGGGTCAGTGGCAGCTCAGTCAGGCCAAGCAGCAGAAGGTGGTTCTGACAGCAGGTTCATCCCACAATTGTTTGAGACAAGTGAGTGGCTAAGGTTGACTTTAGGGAAGGAAAATGATTGATGTGGTGCTCTGGGCAGGAAAACAGGAAGAAAATTGAGGCAGAGACACAGTTTTACTTCAAGAAATGAATTGTTTTCACATCAGAATTAAAGGATACATTATTCCCATTTATAGCACCAGGAGAATTCGATTCAGCCACACCTGACTTGTCAGTGCCAGCAGGGCTGCAGGAGAAAACGTGGCCATGGAGATGGGATTAAATACCCTTTAATGAAGTTCTCCAATTATTTTCCTTGGTTCGTATGTTTTAATTAGACCCAGGTGCATCCAGTGTTAAGGTCAGAAATTATACCCAAAACATTTTTTCTATTCTGTGGGTTTCAGTTTGGTCAGCTCTGCAGATGTTGGTCAGTAGCACTGAACTGGCCAGCACTTTATGGAACGTGGCAGAAATATTTCCTAGAGTAGCCAGGGTCTAAAAGCCCAGGAACAGAGAGTCATAGAATGGAATCATAGAACTGTTTAGGTTGCAAAGTTCTTCTAAAATCAAAATTAACTATTAAGACTGCCAAGACTACCACCAAACCATGTCTCTAAATGCTACATCTACACATCTTTTAAACCCTTCCAGGAACGGTGACTCCACTTCCCTGGGCATCCTGTTCCAATGCCTGACCATCCTTTCCATGAAGAAACCTTCCCTAATATCCAACCTAAACTTTCCCTGGTGCAACTTGAGGCCATTTCCTCTCGTTGTGTCCCTTGTTCCCTGGGAGAAGTGACCAAGCCCCACCTGGCTGCACCCTCCCATCAGGGAATAGTAGAGAGAAAAAGTTCCCTCTGAGCCACTCTTCCTCTGGGTTAAACAGCCCCAATTCCATGGGGTTTATAGACAAACCTATCTTTATGATTAAATCTGATTTTTGTGTCAGAATCTGAGGCTGAATTCATGCAGCCACTATTGTATTGATCCTGATTTATGTTTATAGACATCGTGTGATTTTATCATTCCTTCGTTCACCCACATCCATTCACACTTTCACATCTGACTATCTGATCAGATACCAACTGGCAGCAACAGCTTCATGGCTGGATTTTCCCTCATTCTGTTCCTTAATTCACCATTAAAACTTCATTATTATTGTGATGGTAAAAGGCTTAGTTATTCATTATTGCTCTCCCAAAGGCCAGGTAGATCCCGTGGACAAACACTTGGCAGATTCAAGCACCAGGACTAAATCTAATAGGGTGATGCAGAATGTAACAGAAATGATCTCCCAGCTGATCCATAATCCTCCATCAGAGCAACATTTATCTGTCTTTGACTGACAAGAACACATGATTTGATCATGACACCCAAGCTGCAGGTACGGGATACCTCACCTACATGACACCGGCAACAAGATGATCTTTTAAAGATCTGTTCCAACCCAAATTATTCCATTATTTTCAAAATCTCTGTGAGGTTTCTCATGTGGCCAATCCTTATTTCTCACACTGGGAGGGAGGTTTTGGCATGCACTGGAAGGAAGCAGGCTGGAGATTGGCTGCTCCCAGATTCACATTTTATTTACATGTTTACATTCAGGTTTTACTTTAAGATCCTGTCTTATCATAGGGCAAACTCTTCCTATGCAGAGGCATAAACCAGATTTTCACTACATCATGCCAGAGTTTTATATATCCCTGTCCACCAAGATATCTTTTAGTATCAAATTAAGTGAGGCACTGAACTCCCAGCCCAGATAATTTTGCTGTTGCTGCAGGAAAGAGAAATGGTCATTCCCAAACAGATCGATGCAGTTTCCTGTCTCTGACAGTGGCCAGTGTTGAATGTTTCAGAAGTCAATATAAACCCTTCCCTTCTTCCAACCTGCTCTGTCTGTAAGTGCACACACTGCACTTAATTGTTCAATCCGGAAAAATAATATCTTCCTAACCTTAGCTGACTGTAATTGCATAGAGCTTTATTTATATCAACATCAATATTCCTCTGGATGGTTATTACCAGCAGTGCTACCAGGAGGCACTGCATGTTTTATTACTGCTGTTCTCTAAAGGCACTTTGCCAATCAAGGACTTCTGGCAATCCTTCATTCCTCCTGTAGAAACCACCAACTTCTTTGCTGGAACTCCCTGCAGGAATCCATCCTTGCTGTACCCTCAAGCCAGAATTTCACAGGCTCACAGAATCACAGAATTATTTGGGAAGGAAGGGACCTGAATGATCATCACGTTCCAACTCTCCTGCCATGGGCAGGGCCACCTTCCACTATCCCAGGGTGCTCCAAGCCCCATCCAACCTGGCCTTGGACAATTCCAGGGATCCAGGGGCAGCCACAGCTTCTCTGGGCACCCTGTGCCAGGGCCTCCCCACCCTCACAGAGAATAATTCCTTCCTAATATCCCACCTAACCCTGCCCTCTCTCAGTTTGAAGCCATTTAGCCTATTGCTGTCACTCCAGCCCCTTGTCCCAAGTCCCTTTTCAGCTCTCCTAGAGCCCCTTTAGGCCCTGGGAGGGGTTTTGAGGTCTCCCCAGAGCTTTTTCTTCTCCAGGTGAACACCTCCAGCTCTCCCAGCCTGCCTCCAGAGCAGAGGTCTTCCAGTTCTTGGAGCATCTCCGTGGTCCCCTCTGGACCAGCTTCAACAGATCCTCATCTGTCTTGTGCTGAGGACTCCAGAGCCGGACAGGGCACTCCCAGGTGGAGTCTCATGAGAACAGAACAGAGAGGGAGAATCACCTCCCTCAACCTGCTGACCTGAATTTTTCAGTGCCCTCTTTAGTTACCAGGATTCTCTGTTCTTTCCTCAGGTTCAGGCGCAGGGAGCTGTTCCCTTTTGCCTACTCAGATCCCCTGTGAATTCCTCGCCTCACTGCAGCCACGGCTCTGCCAACTGCTCAGCTTTCCCTTACTGGCACTGCTTTTGCTGTTATTATCACTCTGCTCTGGAGCCTCAGCTGCAGATCCACCACTTTTAACACCAGAACAAAGCACTGTATCCATTAATTTGACCTCCAAGCTCACAGGGGCCACTACATTTCACCCAGTTCCCTTCGTGCTGTGCCTTGAATTCTTTATTTTTAAAGCACTGGCAGCTGTATGGATTTATCCTTCCCCGAGATGGCTCTGTGTGGAGTCAGCGTGGTTTCCATATGATTTAATGGTTCAGGATCAGCAGTGCATACAAATGGAGCTGAGCTTGTTCCAGGGCCAATTTGGGGCTGGGAGTGATGCAGAGCTCAGCTGGTTCTGCTTGGAGCCAGCTCCAGCCTCTCTGTGCTACGTGTCACACACCCCTGGAGCAGAAAGTTTGGGACAGTAGTGACAAGGTGTCCCACCAGCACTAGGTGAAGTCATTTCTGGCTCAGCACAGCAAAGTGATCAATCTCTGCCGCTCTGCAGAGCTGCTTTGATGGTCCCCAGCACAGGCAGGGCCCCGAATCTCTGCGTACATTTGCATCTCAGCTAATTAACAATCCCTCCTGCGAGCCACGGGGCTGCAGAAGCTGTCTGAGCTAAAGCTAACAAGCTCTGAAGCACCTGAGCTGACTCAGTTTCAAGCGTTTCGAGCTGCATAACAGAGTGTTCTCGGATGGTGCTGGGTGAGAACATCGAGCTGGGTTTACATGTCTTTAATAATGCAAAGGCAAAAAGGTAAATTAAACTTCAGGGGAAAAAAGAAAAGGAAAAATCTGAGGGAGAGGAATCCGTGCCATGTTCTCCTCAAAAAGCTATTAATTAAATATTAGTTTGAATTGGAGTGATCCTGGGGATATTACACTTCATACCAAGCCTCTTACAGGGTTGTGTGGCTGCCTCCAGCAACACACACGAATTTTCCTTTTCTACTTGCTCAGTACCATTTTTTATTTCTAATCTCTGCCTCGGTGTCACTTCTGAACAAGAGCAGGCTTTTAGGCAAAATTGCCTTCTCCCTTTTACCGACAGCAGACCGATAGAGGTTGTCAAAGTCCCTACCAAAAGCCCTCTGTTGCCACCTATTCCGAGAGCTCGGGATTTAATATGAGAGACACGAGGCTCAGGGAGACAGATGGGAGATGGCAGGAACACAGTAACACAAACAGTCTAATTTTATTGGGAAGGGTAAAAACTCCCCTGTGCTGCTGTTCTGCAGCGTGTCCCACTTACTGGCTCTCCACACAAGACTCCACATGCAGAAGCAGCCACAGCATCGTTAACCTCCACAGTCTCCTGCGGCACCAGGTTCCACTGGTTAATTATACGCTGTAATAAACGAACCTCTTGTTTTTGACCTAGTTTGAGTGTTACTGAATAGGTAAATCATGTCTGATATGAGGTAATACACTTCTGCCTTTGCACGAAGAATAGTTTTGATTGCTAGCAAGACATCAGGGTGATTTTTGGGGTTTTTTTTTTATAATTTTGAATTATAAGCCCCTGAAGTAAATGAAAAAATAATTAATCACTTCAGGGTTGTGATCAGGCCAAGTGTGATCTTGAGATATTCACAAGACACCGACCCACACATCAGGCACTTATTAGTTAAGGAAATGTAAAATTATCAACCCCTTTATCTCCACACAGTAGAATATTTACAAAACGGAGGTATTTTTGTAAAAATACTTGGGGAGAGCTCACACCAATGCAGGCAGAGGAGCAATTAAGCAGGTAGGTAGACAGGAAGGTTGTGGAGGCAGGGATCATCCTGCAGCAGCTCAGATGAAATGTGAATTTCAAGGCCGGAAGAAGCCACAAGCACGGGAATTTTCCCTGCCCCATTAAGCAATTCACACATCACGGATTAATGAGTTGCTGATATTTCTATCACGCTGGGGCAGTCATTAACAAATTCTGTTTACTGCCTGGATAGCAGATGGGGCCACCTACTCATGCCAGGGATGGAAACACTCCTAAAGCTTCAGGGCAGGATGGGGGGATGCTCAGTAATCCCTCAGGAAGTGTGTTAGTGGTTCAGGTATTTAAGTGGGTTCACTGGAAATCCCAGGGGAAAGGGAAGCCTGAGTGAAGGGAACCACAGGCAGCATTTGGATGTCTGAGGTTACAGATATCCCTATACCCTGTCCAAGTGTGTCCCCACATCAGTGCTCCTTCCCAGCAAAAGTCCTGGGATAAAAGTTCTGCTTGAGATGTGCTATTTCCTCCCCTTTAGCTCTCAAAACCCAAATGCTGACCTGGGGATTTTTTAATGAAGCCCCTTTTCGCTGCTCCCATTTGCTTAACAGATAAACTGCCTGTCAGCCTTTCACTTTTAATTTCATGTGTGCTCAGCACTGAGGCCTCTCATAATTAAAGCCCCTTTTCAGATATTCTGGTCTGCAATATTTACTTTCCACAACAAATACCAAAGAAATGGCTTTTGCATGACTGACTGATTGAAGGAAACACTCCAGGTGCTCATCTGTTCTTCAGTAACACAAGGTTTGTTGAATTTAAATGTAGAATCTTCTGACTCTTTTTTTATCTTTCAGTGCTTAAAACCTCGGTGACCCCTGTGAACAGCTCTGAGTCAGTTCTTCTCCTAGTGTCAACACTTTGCATCTTTCCTGGAGCAGAATCTTCATGGAACAGTGAAGAGTGAGATTTTGAACATGCAGCCGTCAATTTGTCTCACAAAAGTATTTTGAGCACCAACCCCCAATCCCAAATGACCCAAATAATGCAAAGCTTCGTTGGAAATTCCTTCTCCTCTTTGAATAACAAACTAGGTAGGAAGACACCTCAGCACCAAGGAGCAGAACAGAGGTTTTGCAGGCACTAGGCCCTCTACCAACAACTTGTTGCTCAGAAAAAACCTCGTTTCCCATTGCAGTCTCAGGTTCCACGTATGGAATTTGCAAAAAAGATAAGGAAAAGCCTCTGTAAATACCTAAACTAAAGCTGCTTAGTTCAAGCTTTCACGGCCACATGGAGACTAAGAGTTATTAAGGCAATCAAAGACACTTTGGAAACGAAAGCCTGTGCCCCAATTCAAGCAGTTTTACCCCAAAGTGCCCACAGGCTCTGTAGCTTTGCAGCCTCCTACTTTTCAACCTCCCAGACCAAGAGGGCTCTGTGTCAGGAAAGAATGCAGCTTCCAGCCAAGATTTGTCCACGTGGAATCTTAGGCATGAATTGTACCACCAAGAAACCTCTAAAGTCAATTTGAGATAGGATAAAGTTGGATCCGCAGATCTCAGTGTGTGCAAAAGTTGTGTCTTGGACTGGAAAATAACCAGGAAAAATTTATCCTGTAAAAGGAGGGTGTTTCACAAATGTATGGCTTATCAGAAACTAGAATGATACAGAAGCAATTATTCCTAACTGTGCTGAGTGTGATCCCCCTCACACAGCCCGGAGCCACTGCCATCAAAGGGGACTTTGTCACTGCTTTCAATGGACACAGGATGTGACCAGAGCAGCATCTGCAGCAGCTCCCAGAGAGGAACACAAGGGAAAAAAAAATCTTCATTTGTAACTCAGTGTTTCATCTTGCCTCAGATGTGCTTTGAAAACTCTTTTTTTGGGTATCTCTTTCTTCCACCAAGCTGCATATTTATCAGCTCTAGTGCTAGACATGATCTTAAGAGCTTATCTCCCAAGGGATCAGAAACTTCTTTCCAATTTGCTTCTTTATTAAAATAATCAGGGCTTGAAATCAACTTCTTTTTTTTTTTATTGCTCACAATCTTTGCTATTTTCATCAAGAGCAAGCAGCACAATTCCATGTCTTTTTTGAGACGTTTTGCTTATTTATTTGCTCATCTGCCTCTAGCAAGTTCATGTTCTGAGGACAGAAAAGCAAGAAACTGCAGGTGAAAGGGAATTAATAATTTATTTGAAGATTAAGGAAACCAAGATGATGTGCTTTCAAATTTTAATTCTGGGAAGGAATTTCTTCAGACCTCCTGCAACCCAACTTCTCAGTAGCTTTGTTTCTCAGCTACCACGGAAAAGTGAGGCAAATAACACCCTTCTACTTTGTAAGAGCATTTCACAGCTAAATAATTGAGGACCAGACTTGCAATGTTTTTTCTGTCACATTTTTTGACAGCTTACCCCGAAAGTATCCCCAAGGACCAGCAAACCAGTGTGACAACTCCAGTGACAGGATACCTGAGGGACCACTTGCACAATCATGTGTTATTAGACCTAATAAAGAATGACAGAATCCAGCTGTTAAAACTTCAAGAGATCCTCAAACCCTATCGTGACAGAAACCATTAAACTATAGATAAATTACATCTAAAACAATCCCACTTTGCTGCATTCCCAACTGCTAAAACATCCTGTGATTTCAGCATTGCTACTTTATCCTCAGCAGGGTTGTTTTTTGTTTTTTTTTTTATCTAAAACCTCTGAATTTCTCCTCAGACAAGGACATAATTGCAGATACTGCTGCCTGGTAAAATTACTGAAGAGTTCTGGTTTGTAAAACTTCTGGGAAGCACTGGAAATAATTTGCTTTTTTGAGTGCTGAGGACTAAGTGTCTTTACTGCTTAGAAAGAACCAAAACTTCTTTCTGGAATTACTAAAGATACTGTTACAAGAATATTTATATAAATTAAATTAATAAACCAGACTTCTAAGCTTCTGGACACCGTTGATGTGGAGTAACTTGGCCTGAAGGATGTGTTAGGCTGCGGATTTACAGTTTTAATACTCCTTCCTAAACAGTTTGACACTTCAATTTCTCGTTACCACTTCCACACTCCAGCATGGTCCAACATCCCCAACGTGGAATAAATAACCTGCTGTAATCATTAAAATGCCTTTGGTTTAAATTTTTTTGGGGTTTCTAAGATGCAGCAAGGCTGAGGCTGAGCAAGGGGCAGGATGATCCCAGGCTGGTAGCAGCCACGTTCTCATCCTTAGGGGGAACCAGGGATGCACTACAGAGAAAGTTTTCCATATATAATCTTCCGAGGGCTTATTTATACTCCAGAAATGTTTTTCTTTAATGGAGGGTCGTCTTAGACACCTCTATTTAAAGGGATGAAGGAGCCTGGGGGTCCCTCAGCTCCACAGCCCTGCACGGCCATAAGGGTGAGGGGTCAGGGCAGTGAGACACTCCCACCATAGGGTTTATTTATTCTGTAAAGGTCATTTATTCTGTTATTTATCACTATATTTGTTCTGCAAAGGTTATTTAGGATGCTATTGATTCTCGTTATGTGTTCTGTAAAGCCCCTTCCTCCTCCCCGAGCCGCGTTCAAAGAGATGCTCAAGCAAATCTCCACTCCCATGTTTTACAGAGAGGGGAAAACACCACGGGGAATCGAGCCGCTATTTCCAGGATTAAAACTCACAGCCAACCACTTACAGGCAATTACACTTCCCATAGGGGGAACGCATGAGTTAAGAGTTGGATTTTTATTTATTTAAATTTTTTTTTAAACACTCATCGTTTTAAACGCGTCAACGGAGGAGTTCGGTCACGCCATGTCTAAGAGGGAGCGCAGTCCTCACCCCCTCACGGCGCCACTCCCTTCCCTCACCCCCTCCCCCCCCATCCCGGCAAAGTATTACTTAAGAGTTGGATTTATTTTTCACATCATCATCATTATTATTATTATTATTATTTAAACATTCACGATTTTAAAGGCAGCACGGGGGTGGGGGGAACAAGCGTCCCTTCCCG
>VZTR01007981.1:0-10196 GCA_013400775.1 Chaetops frenatus | reverse complement strand
CGGCTGGAAGGAGGGGATGGGCCGAGCTGACGGCACCGAGCCCGGCTGCGTGTCCGCGGCAGGAACCGCTTCCCCTCAGAGCGAGTTTCCCCCCGCCGCCGGGGTCGGGGCTGAGGCGGAGCCGCCCCGCTGTAATTGAACCCCTGGGTGAGGAGGGAGGGACGGAGGGAGGGACTGCGGGGGCTCCTTCTGTGCTTTGTGTCCAGGTGGCGAGGCCGAGGGGAGGCCATGGGGGTGCAGGACCGGCCCCAGTGCTTCTTCGAGATAGAGATCAACAGGGAGCCAGGTAAGGCTGTGTTTGGGGCTTTTAAATCACGTTTTTGCCTGAATTGTGGGCCCAAGCCGCTAGCAGTGAGTTTGGCCATTGATGCGTTATTTCTGAGTTACTTTTTAATAACTTCGGATGTTTTCTGGGGTGCTGGATGCTTCTCGTTCTCCCTTGAGATCGATTTTTATTTGCACACGTGAATATAAAGGTTCGGCAGGTCTGATAAACACTATTCTGAAGGTAAAAAGCCGTCTGGTGATGTATCGTACCTTTTCTATTATCGCTTTGTTTTGCCACTTCTATAGACTGTGGAAAATCGGGGCAGGCTGTGCGGAGGCTGGATATTTACTCCTATAAGTATTTTTAATTATACAGTAATTAAAATTGAGAAGGAACTTAAGAGGTCATCTGGGCTGAATCTTTCCTTGTCCTGCTCAAAATGCGTCTTCTGAATGTAAAGGAAGAACTGGGTATTCAGTCATAGAAGCACAGAACATCTCACCAGCTGGCCTGTTAAAAAAAAAACCCCGATAATTACAATAAATCCATCTTTTAACTCATATTTTCCCCATGCAAGTGTTATGCCCAGAAGTGGTAGGCTGTGAGTTTTAATCCTGGAACAGCAGCTTAGTTTCCTCTTGTGTTTTCCCCTGTCTGTAAAGATGGGAGTGGAGATTTTCTCACCCATCTCTTTGAGCACGCATTTATCAATGCATATTAGTTGTCTCACACACACTCCGTGCTTTATCTTGCTACCACTTGTCTCCAGAAAAATGAATGTATGTGATGCCTTCATTACGCTTTCACTTTCATTTTCTACTCCAATGTTTCTCTGAAAACCTTTGAATTAAGAGCTTTTATCTCTGAGATTCCAAATTTCAGTCGCATTCAGATGCAACTGAAACCCTTTTAGTGTTTTATTTTTACCACGGTTTCAAAAGAGAGGTTCTGTTCGAACTTCAGAGACCTGATAGGGCATATCTACAAATCTGCTGCTGTTGTAACGCCTCTCTGAGTTATTTTGATTGACACTGTGTTTTCTGAATACTTCCAGTGAGGAGATAAGTGGGGCTGTAAATGGAGTTTTAACATGTTCCGTTGCTTTAATTTCGGGTGGAATTTACTATGGAGTGAGACAACTAAAACTAGTTCAGGTTGGGTGGGTTTCTAGTTAGGAATAGTAGCTTGATGGGATTGATTTAGGGCAAAGGCAACTCATTCTTCATCTCATTTGCTTTTCATCTTTTTAGGTTTGGGGTTTTTTATTTATTGTTGTTTTTCTGACTCCATCTGAAGAATCCTCCCTGTGCTGTTTTCTCTGCTCTCCCTGCACAGGTTGCTGCTCCCATTTCATAATCTCTCTTCCTGCCTCATCCCCTTCTCAGCCTTGAGCTGTGCATCCTGAGTGAAAGTGGATTATTACCTTGTTTTCCCCCAAACCCATTTGGGTTTGGTGACTGATAGAGCTGTCAGGGAGGAATTGCAGCGTTGGTGTTCTTGGTGGTGCAGAGCTTGGGTTACCTGGAGCAGACCCAGGGCTTTGGCTCTGTCTGTGTCTGTCTGCATTTATTTTTCTCTTGAAAGTAACAGGAATCTCCCAGCTGCACATCAAACTTGGAACCCTGCTGGTCTCATTGCACCTGACTAATGGCTTGGATTTTTGCAGGAAAAATGCCAGTTTGTAGAATTGGTGTTGGGACTTGTGTGCTGGCTGGTTATACTGCTTTGTTCTGGTACTTGTTCATTAATTTGCCCTGCAACTCTGTCTCTGGATTTAAAGATATATTTAAAAAGCTTAAACGTTGCTCTCTTAGCTCTAAGATGACCTTCAAAAGCTGAATCAAGTGGTAAATCAGTGTTCCAGATGACACCAAGCACTAACTCTGAGAGATGTGCTCTCCTGCTGGCACAAGTGAGGTATTCATTTTAACTTTTAAGCTGCCAGCAGATTCCCAAATGAACATTTTGCTTATTTTGACTTCAGTAAATAAGCTGATGTGCTTGTTCATTTTTAGGAGATGCAGGGAGAAGTGGGAAGCAGAGTTTTGTTGATAGCCAAGAAAAAATGCCTTGCACCCACCCTGTGTGCACTGAAAAGCTGAACCAACATCTCCACAAAATGCAGAGAGAAGGAGACTCGCCTCTCACAGCACTGGAAGCATCTTTTTTGCCTGCAGAACACAAAAGCCTGTCATTTTTTACACTGGAGGTTGCTGGGAGTCCAAAAATGTTCCCCCCACACAGCTGCCAAATGTTGGCTCTCCCCCTCCAGGCTTTGCTTGCCCAGGGTGTGCCAGGATACCTGTAGCAATTAAAAGTCGGGTCAGTTTGACTCTTAATGAGATCCCTCAGAAAATTCAGGACTGATCATCTTCACTTTGGCTCTGCTTCCAGAAGCTTTATTACAGCTTTTATGTCCATATTTTATTACAGCTACAGAATCTTGGAATAAAACTCAGTGCCAGCTTGTACTTGCCTCTTGCAGTGGGGCAAACTTTGTTGGCTTGGTGTTTTTTAAGGCTAAATTTAGGCTGCTTTTAATAAGTTGCCTGTTAAGCATTTCTTTTTTATGAATGCAGGTTGTGGCTCATAATTTTTAAAGGGCAAATGGAAAATAAATCAGGAGGAAGCATTTATTTTGATACTGGCGCAAACAGTGCTTCTCCCTTCTTTTGGGCCCCCCACCAGTGGATTTGGGCACACGGAGTGTGCACACAGGATTAAACTGCTTACAGTATTCCAAGAATTTTGGGATGGCAGCAGATGCCTATTTAAATAATTCTGTCTTGACTCTTTGAGGCAAAATCTGTGTGAAGCTGCAGCATTTCAGGTACCGTGGTAATTGGAACAGATGTCCCACTGGCATGTCACAGATGCAGTCAGCTGCTGTAGCAGTTCCTGTGGCCATCCAAGATCTTTTTCCCACATCCCTCTTTACCCCACCTCCTGATTGGCTTTATCCATCATAAAGTATGTTAAATTTACTCATTTCTGCTTTGTTTTATTCTTATTCATAGAATAGTTTTCTTTATCATACCTCTTTTTGTTTGTTTGTTTTTTTAACCCTTTCCCCTCTCTCTCCAGCCTTCTGTTACTGTTTGACCCCTGGCTCATTGATTTGTTCCACTTCAGTTTCTTTCATTCCTGGGGTGTGTCCCTCCCCTTATCAGCCAGTCTGGTCTTTCCTTGCTTCTCTCTTTCTAATCATTTTTGCCTGAAGTTTGTTGTTTTTTGGGATTTCAGCTGCTGTGAATTGATGTGAAATGAGCTCCCCTGCAAAAGTCACTGTATTGTGCCTCCAGTAATAGACCCAGTGGTGCCTTGTGGGGTTTCTGTTACCTTTCCTAAAGAGAGAACTATTCTCAACTGGCTTCACATTAAGTCTTCAGAAGGAAAAAAGTTTGAGATTGGCAGAAAATAGAGCAGCACGAACCCAGAACTTTGGCTGGGAACCCATGGGCAGCAACCCCCACTGTGTGTGGGACAGCAGGAGCCAAGGGGGAATCCTGTATGGAGAAAACATACACCAGGGGTGGTAAGCTGGAGATTTGAAGGGAACTGATTCAATCAAAAATTTATTCAGAATAATCATGTGGAATTGTTGTCAGTGCAGATTGAAATACCCTGAATTCTCCCCTTGAGGTCTGGAACAAGTTGGATGAGTAAATGAAAGAGAAACTGATCAGCTTCCTCTGCCAGGAGAAGGCCAAATGCTGCCTCTCACTTCCAAATATCCCTGGGAAACTGAACCCAGGGAATGTTTTGTGTGTGCAGGACTGAAATAAGATTGATTTTGTGGAGACCGTGGAAAGAGGGAATGGAGGCATCTGCAGGTGGTATTTGTTGCAGAATGGGCTTAGAGAGCTGAGGAGAGAATTTTATGGATGGTTTTCCTTGCAAAGGGTGCAGGTGGAGGCACGGAGGTGTTGACAAAGTGTTGATGTGTCAGGGCTACAGATCCCTGCTCAGGGGAACTGGGACATCCACTCTTGAAACTCATATTTTAAATAAAATGTATCCTTGTTCCACACTTAGCTTTTATTTCCTTGAAAACTGTAGCCACATTTCTACTTTGAAGCAGGTTTTTTTTTTTTTTTTTAAATCTGTGTGCCTTAGCATTCACAGATTTAGGGATAAACAAATGAATAAAATTCAAATAGGGTCCTTTTAGTGAGCTGTTATTTAAACTTGTATGCAAATCTGTCTGAGCCTTTGGGCCCTTGGCAGCCATCCTGGGCTGTGCATCACTGTCTCAGTGGTTGTAATCCCTGCTTTCTCCTTCAGCAGGATATTCCTGCTGATAGGCTGGGAAAAGTACCTCTTGTTTGCTTTTCTCTAAGAAATTGAGGAAAGAAAATCCAATAGATACAATTTTGAAAAACCAGGTTTGTTTTGGGAGCGTGTAGCTGAACTTGATACCTGTGTGCTCCAAATGTAATAAAATCTAGCAAAGCAGTTCACATTACTTGGAAAATAACTTGGAACAATGTGTATTTGGTTCCCAAAGTTTTGGAAAAAAAGTTAAGCAGCTAAATTGGAGGATTTACCTTTGAAACAATAAACATCTGAAATCAGTTATTATTTTAATAAACTTTGCTAGCAGGAGCACCGATTTCAGTATAATATGGATATTCCTACCTTGAGTTTCTACCACTTAATTTGAATGAAGTACTAGTTCTTCAGCTGGAAATTTGTTAAAGAGTTCAAAAACAAAAGAAAAAAAAATCATCTTTTAGTTTGAAGGCAGAGTTCTGAAATTGGATTATTTCTGGTCATTTTGCCTTCTGGTTTCTCTGATTGGTGCAGCTCATTAGCTGCAGAGAGTACTTTATCAAATTTCCAAACAGCTTAAATTTTATATAGGCATCACTTGCTGTATGTAATGTACTTACTTCTTTCACCACTCACTCTAATTCTTTAAAAAATAAATTCAAAGCCTGCTTACAAATAATACTTTATCAAGTTATTATTTAATAAATAATAGGCAAATGTAATCCAAGCAGTTTTGACTTTAGCTTGGAAATGAGGTGTCTGTGCAGGCTCATTTCTTGGTTAAAGCCAACTGAGGACTCTGGGTAGGTTTGTGAGCAGCTTTTTGCCCACTTGACTGGCTCTTTTTAGCAGTTTTTGTTTGTTTGTTTTAATTTACTCTTCAAATATTATGGTTAGTCACGGAGAGCTTGTTCCCTCATCAGATCATTTAACCTTTGCATTGGGGAAATGAAGCTGAAGAAAGCATTGGAAATTCTCTCTGCAGTGAAGGTGGATCATTTCAGGGAAGAGGTGTCTAAATCTGGGGAAATTAGTAGCATCTCAAATGCTTTTTTTATCTATGTTATATCACCATATACCTCAGCCCCAAGTTTAAAATGAGATTTCTCTTTTTTTTTTTGTGAGGGATGAGGCAAAAAAAAAGATTCATAGGTTCTAATCATACGTACTTTTATTAATTTTTTTTTTATTAGCACCTCATCTTCCATGCATCTTTGACTAAGGTGTGAAAATGTGTTTGATCTCTCTCTGGCACATTTAATTGCCTGTTTGTCAGTGGAAAATACAGCCTTTCAGTGATAATGGCATTCATGCAGTTGCAGTAAAATGCAGACAGTAACCCAGCAGATGGATACTCAGTGTGTGGTTTGTGTCTCAGGAGCAGGCAGCAGCATTTTCAGTGCCTGGATGGAACTGGGTAAGCACTGGTCCAGGTTTTATGGAGGAGACAGCCCTTATCTTAGAAACTAAATCTCTAATCCTTGGATGTTGGATATGTGCATTACAATTTGTAGGAGTTGAAGGGCATAAAAAGACCAGGCTGGATGGAGCATGGAGTAACCTGATCTAGTGGAAGCTATCCCTGCCCATGGAAGTGGGTGATTTAAGGCCCCTTCCAGCACGAACCATTCTGTGATTTTATGAGCACCTGGCAGACTTTGTTATTGACAAAGCACTGCTGAAAAGGATACCTTAGTTATGAATGTCTCTTTCCATCTTCTGCCTTGTCATCTGCAAGAACATAACATGAGTTCTGGCAGTGGAACACCACAGTGGTGGTGTCTGCTGCTTCAGGTGCTAAATGTGCTGGGTTTGTAAGTAGGGCTTGCAACCAAAATCCTTCTGCAGTTTATGCCTCAGGGTGGAAGTCCCTTCTGGAGCCTGCAGGGACTAACAGCCCTCAGTTACTTGGCAGCTGGCACCTTGGTGAAGCAGCAGCTGGGCTGCAGAGCAGGATGGGGGTAGTGACAGCTTTTTCCCTGGAAAGTGTCGGGTGTTATTTCACACAGGGAATGCAGGAGGAATCTTCTCCTGCAGAGACAGAGAGCTGGGGCTGCTCAGCCTGGAGAAGAGAAGCCTCCAGGGAAACCTGAAGAGTCTCTTCCAAGGACCTAAAGAGACCCAAGAGAGCTGGAGAGGGACTCACATGGACATGGAGTGATGGGACAAGGGAGAGTGGTGTTAAACTGAAGGAGGATGGGTTTAGATGGGATATTAGGAAGAAATTCCACCCTGTGAGGGTGGAGAGGCCCTGGCACAGGGTGCCCAGAGAAGCTGTGGCTGCCCCTGGATCCCTGGAAGTGCCCAAGGCCAGGCTGGAGAGGGCTTGGAGCAGCCTGGAATGGTGGAAGGTGTCCCTGCCCATGACAGGAGGGTTGGACCTGAATGACCTTTGAGGTCCCTTCCAACCCAAACCCTTCTGGGATTGTCTTCCATGGTTCTGTAAAATCTGGATGTGGCTCTCTAAAGCACATGGTTGCTGTTCAGTTCAGTGCTTTTGCAGCAGAAGAGTGGGAATGGGACTTGTGTTCTCCTGAATTGCTGGGCTGTAATGAAAATTGATAACTCTTCCACTAAACTCTCTTCTCTGTTGTGATCTTTGTAGGAATCTTCAATCCTCACAGCTCCTTATGGTTTCTTCACTTGCAAATAGCAGTTGTGTCATAGTGTAGTTACAGAACTGCAGTTTGATGGGGGAATCTTTGAATATTCCCTACTTCTTCATTCTTTGGACAATCTCCCTACTCATTTCCTTTAGATTTTCCTACTGTAGTGATGAATGCTTAGAGAACATTCTTACTGCAGTTAATGAGGTACAGACATTTTAACAGCTCAAGGCATCTTGAATTTTTATCTAAGATTATCAAGTACTGATGCTGTTATTTTATTTCTTCCTTTCTGAACCAACAATTCACCGTGTTATAATTGTATATATTTGGACAAAGCCTTAAAATTGAATGCAGTTTCTTAGGAGCCTCTCAAATTTTTTTTGGTGTTTAAGTTTGAGCTTCTTAAGATTTGAACTTCTCTTTTTTTTCTTTAAAGGAAAAAAATGAGAAGTTATTCCTGGAGTAGTTACTTTTTAAAATGGTTAAGTCTTACCAGTGTACACCACTAGAGTGTAGTGCTCATTGACAAATTATTGCTGGTCTCCTTGTAGTCTTGCCCAACAGTGTGGCTTCTATGGATTATTTTACAACCTGCAGAGATACCAATTTTTTCTTTATTAATTATGTATTTTTTTAAGATTTCATATATTTAGGAATGGTTTGTTTTGGGGGTTTTCTTTTTTGTTTTGTTTTTTGGGGGGTTTTTAGTACTATACATCTCAGTATCTTAGAAAAGAAAATAAAAAATGTAAATCAGTTTTTAAAATAGTTTTCTTTATATTCAACCACTTTTCAGCTGTATTTTAATAGATTTGGAAGGTACATAGCACAACTACCACTGGTAGCAAAGAAAAAATGTTTGGCTGATAATATCTGGCAAGTGGAGCATTAGTCCTGCCTGCCTCCCATCTTCCCTGTTTGGTTCATCTGGGTTTTTGTAAACTGAAGGATTTTAGGCCAAGAGTGCCAATGCAGCTGTAATCCTCAGCACAATATGGAGCTAAGCCAGTTGGACTTGGTAGGTAATGATCACAGGGAAAACTGTGGAAATGTGATTATTAATGTATTTATATAAACACAGTAATTGGGGAGGGAATTGCTCCAGCTCTCTGAGGACCTGTATTTATGGGAAATCATTTTCAAAATGGAAAAGATCTGACATGATAAACTATTTTAGTAAATCAGCTTGGCTTTCCAGGTTCAAATCACAGTGGAATCTCTAAGACTTCTGATAAATTGGATGCAATGATATTGCTTAATGTTCTTTTTTTTTACAATTTTGTTATTCTTCTTTCTTGCTGCTTGTTTTAATATATGCATACTTAAGATGTTTTCTTATTCTGCTTGATAAAACAACCTTTTCTCAGAAAATTTTTAAAACATGCAGATTTATTTATATGCAGATTTTCTTCTTCCAAACAATTGTAAAACTCTCATTATCTTTTTTTTTAAATTATTTTCTAGTTGGTCGAATTATGTTTCAGCTCTTCTCAGACATTTGTCCGAAGACTTGTAAAAACTTCCTTTGCTTGTGCTCGGGTACGTAGCTGATATTTCAGATTTTTATTGTTATTTCCAGTTATTATTTGTTTATACAAGTACAAACCACAGGCAAGTGCAAGGCCTGTGCCCATCTAGGGGGTAAATTATAATGGAGAGGGGATGCTGTCCCATTCTGGACCATGTAATCTGCATAAAGCCATCACCAAGGCAGGGGATTTTTGTCAGGACAGATGGAGGAAGACAGGGTGGTTCTGGCACTGCTGTCAGGAGTAGATTTGGCCCTTGGAAAAGTCCTTTCTGCCCAGACAGAGAGAGGCTTTTAAATTCCAACAGCTGGCCTTGCAGCCTGGCACTGGCAGATGCTGCCCACCTATGGAATAAACACAGGCCCAGCTGCTCTGGTGCTTTTTCAGGAGCTTCCCCTCTGATCTCAAACAGGCACCACTTGGCACCCGATTCAAGGTGGGTCCTGCTGAGCTGCCAGTCCCTGTGTTAACAGGGCAGCTCAGTTCTCCTCTGCCATCCCATTCCCAAGGGATTTGTAGTGCATGGAAAGAGCTGCTTAAGTAGGAAGGGTGCAAGGAGAAGAGGCTCAAAGACAATGGTTTTTCTTTTCCAGACAAAATTCATGCATGTTTAGAGCAAAAAGAACAAGGCTGGTATTTGGCCTGAAACAAAAGGGAAGTTGAGCTCACAGGCATTGTACTGGTTTTTGTGGAAAAGTGTGTGAGCTCAGGCGAGTGCTGCAGCTCTAACCAATGGAACAACTGGTATGGCTTTTGCCTGACTGGGAAAGTACTGGCAGTACTGTAAAGGGGAGTGAAAAAAGGAACTGTGACTTCTGGCCACAGCCAAAGCTCCCATCTCAGTGTACCAGCTCAGGGGCCATGCAGGATCCCATTCTCCAAGGGGATTATCCATATAGCCCTGCGGGACATCCTGAAATATGACCAGAAATGCAGGCAGATATTCCATGGTGTTGTTTGATGAGAGGTTTTCAGTGCTGTAGCAAAGAGGGGCATGTTTGGGGGAGAAAAGGAGTGTGTCCATCCCTGCCATAAATAGCTTTGCTTGCATAACTCATGTGGAGAACAAAAGTGGGGTAGGAGGAGGCATGGATTGGGATTATGGGTGTGGAGAGCCAGGGAAATAACTTGCATTCTATGAGTGAAGGATGATAAACAGCAATGCCCTGAGTGCCACAAACTGTCCTTTGCCCTCATCCTGGCAGTGATGGGCATGGAATGGCAAATTTGGGATGATTGAGCTGTCAGTTAATTTGGGGTGGCAGAGTAATTGCAGCAGGGGAGTGTTGGCTCTGGGTAATGAGTGTACCTGCATTCCTGAGAGTGCAGGATATTTGGTGAAATGTCCTCTAACCCAGTGTCAAGGACCTGTTCCATAACCAGTGATGGGGAGAAACTGCACATTGGCTTATTTGTCCTGTTACTTGTCCTGTTGGTTTGTGTTTCATTACACAGCATCCCCTGTACACGTGGAATATGTGGGATTTTTACTGTTGCACTGTGTATATTATTATTATT
>VZTR01007970.1:415900-464287 GCA_013400775.1 Chaetops frenatus | reverse complement strand
TGGATTTTTTTTTTTTTTAGGTTCTAGACTTGAACATGTTCCTTCCACTTTGGAGACCAACAAGATTTCCTGTGTGCATTATTCATGTTTATTGTTTCAGAAACATGAATCTAGTGACACAGTGTGTTTTGCAAATGATGAAATATAAAGACTTCACTTTTCAGCCTTATTTAGACAAAAAGTTATGTATATTCTAATTTTCTCATCTCATGCAGAATTTCACTCTGCTCTGTGCTCCAGGGCCCAGATTATACTCACACTTAAATCTCACTATCTGATCTCCAACTGCAGAAACCTGCACTAGAACTGGAAATTGTTTCACAATTCAAGTGTGCTGCGTTCCTCTAATGATACGATCAGAGACTATTTTAAAACACTTATTTTATGCCTCTTAGCATCACTAAGTAATCAAAAAAAGTACTTCAGTTGGGGATAATACTAAATTAGTGGCAACAGTTTCAAACCAAAGAATGAAGAAACCCCCCTGCTGACTCTGCATCACGATTCACTCATGCATACAAGGTAACAACAGATTGATTACTTTTGGCCTCTTGGCACATTTACAGTTAAATTGCTTCATTTGTAATGAAATCAATATTTCTAATTATGTCAATTATAGTATTAAAAATACAATGATCCACAGTAGAAGTGAAACAAGGATATAACCCAGTATTCTGGATCTACTCCAGTACAGTTTTCAGCTCAAAATACATTCTTTATGTAAATAAAGAGAAGCACAACAATGTTGGCTTCCAGGGACCTTGGGCAGTCATCTCACTCCAGCTCAAAGGCAGGCTCAAATCCATTCTGGTATATCCAGACATTCCCAACAGGTGTTGCTGATGCTTTTTAATGCTGATGCTTTTTAATGCTCATTAAAGTAAATCCACCACCTTTTTAACCTCTGCTTCTGAACTGGTATCCCTAATTCCTCATGTTCTAGAAAGGCTGTTTTTTGAGGTGATCTTGTGCAGCAGCCTTTTTTAAATTGCTGCAACTTAAGAAGCCCTTGATTTCTAAATGCAAAAATGTACAGAATCATTTGCTGTGAGTGATGCTGGAGGAGATGGCTATGGAGAACTCTGGGCTCTGTCATGGGATTGTTGTGTCACAGAGCACCTTGGTGTATACACAGCCTGACAGCACTTTTTTATGTGTCTTCCAACCCTGCAGGCAAGAAATACATCTTGATGGTTCCACCCAAAGTGGTTTGACTGTAGGTGATGTATGGCCAAGGACTGAGAAAATCAGCTTGGCTGCACAGAGGCTGCAGAGGACTGACTGAAGGAATTGGTTCAGGGACTGTCTGTAGGTCTTCCCAGAAAGAAAGCAAGCCATTATAAAAGCTGGAGTTCAGAAAATCAGCCCGAGAAGCACATGTAGCATGAGCATATTGTGCATCAAAGTCATGCTGCCAGAACCAGAGAAATTGCAGATACAGGTAAAGGAGAAAAACCATCAGAGAGCAAGCCACACTGAGGCACAGGGATCCCTTACTTGCTAAGTAACATCCAAGAGCTGAAAGGGAACTGAACCAGGGGGAAAAAAAATTGTAAGTATTATTTATATATATACATATAAGTATTATGAGTACTTATGATATTATGAAAAAAAATCATAAGTATTATTTTACCAAAACCTGTATATTTCTAAAGCTAGTTTAAAGATAAATGCTTTTGTGATCCTTACAAAATTGATGTTTACAATTTTTACAATGACAAATTCCCTAAGAGAAATGGTAAACAAGGTGTTGAATGCCCACAACTCTCCTGGAGACAGGGATAGAAAATATATGCACTTCACACTGAAGAAAATTAAAGCATACTTATGTAATGGTAATGGAATTCACCAGTCTGCTGGGAAAAAATGGGTATTCCTTTGTAAATCTTTCCTCTGCCCAGCCCAGTGCTCTTTCAATCCTGCAGCATTTTGAGCATGGATTACAGAGCTGATTGTGGAAATGCACCCCCATAAACCCAAAACTGGTAAGTTCTGTGTCCCTTATAATTGTGGAGGAGAGCATTTACACACTGGATTTAGTGTCACACCTACACCTGGCTCACTGATGCCTCACACTCCATGTCCACATTCAAAATGAAAATCCATCCAAGGGACTGATCCCAGATAGCCTGATGGGGAAACACTTGGCTTGGCATAATTATTTCCACAACATATAGATTAATCTAAGGACTTAAATTATGGAGCATCTAACTAACATTACTCGACTGCAGAATTTCTAATTACAAGCATTACAATTTCCAACCTCCTGAAGTTCTGCCTGCTGTGTCTGCATCTGAGTCATCACATTAAAGGGCCTCTGTTGTCTCACTGCATTCTTCTCAGGCCTTCAAATGTTAATAAACTAGAATAACAAAACTGGAGGGTAACAGTACGTCTGAGTAGGGTGATAATACATTTCAAGTTAAATTTAAGGCTTTCTAGTAGTGGGGGGCACCTGAGAACTCATTTGGGGTTTACACAGGCAGCTCTCTGAAAATAATAAGATTTTCTGATCACACAATGAAGAAACTGAACTGAAGAAAGGAGGGAAGGAAGAAAGAAAGAAAGGAAGGTGGAGATCACCAACAAATTTGGATTAAACATAAAGATTAGAGTGCCACTGAAATAAACATGACACACTCCTGGAGCTCCCTGCTCTTTGCCACCCTTCAGAGTGATCTGCCACTCACACCAGCTTTTAGGTGCTCCCAAAACCAAGAGATAATGAAGTGATATGAAACAGAAAGCATAAATTACTTTTGGAATTTGTGACAGTAAAGCTTTATGGTATGAAAATGCAGTAAGGGAAATGCAATATAATTCTGGCACAAATCAATAGAGTCTAACTGCAGGGAGAATTTTAATATTATTACACAGCTAATCCATGGCTGAATTTGTCTTAGTGAATTGTTAATGTTCTTTCTAAAAGAAACAGGCCAGGTAATTTTGCTCCTTTTTTACCTTGGCAAGCTCCTTTCATTACATCTCCACATCTCTCTGAAAAAAGACACACCATGACTAGTTTTTAAATCTATAAAGCTAAAAACTGCTACAGTGGGGAAGAGGAACAGCAGAAAATTATACTTCACATGAGTAAAATACAGCCTGCCAAGGGGAAAAATGTTTTAATTTGTCAATGCTGGGTTGTGGATTTGGAGTGCCAAAATTATTAAGGTCAGAACGCTGCAGTGAGTGGCAGGTTTAACATCTACTCAGTGCACACTGACTGTACACAGCACTGATCAAAGGCAGCCTTGAGAGGGCACATAACAATGAGATTGTCCTTCAAAGAGGAAAGAAGAGAACTTGTGAAAAGGAACTGGCCAAGTCCTCCATTATCAAGAAGAGAGAAATGCCTGATCCTTTGATGACAGGCCTGCTTGAACTGGGAGGGAACTGAGAGCTTCTGCAGTGCCTCTGTGTTGCAGACACCTTAGGGACAATGCTGCCACTTCTACTCCCCACCTGTAGAATTCAGGGTTACCCAGCCCCCTCTGGGGACAGGGAACACTGGATAAAAACATAGCTGACCCTGCCTCAGTCAGTCCTTGCTGAAGTGATTTCCAACACTGGAAGCCACATTCAGTCACTAAAGCAGCTTTACACAAGTCACGCCTGGGGCCTCATCCTGGTCTAACCACAGCTGCAGCCCTTAGGAACCCCCTATCCTGCAGCTGACAACCCAGGAAAGGAAGCTCAGTCCAGAAGACTAGAGAACTGGCCTCTGGTGAAGGAGGAAAAACTAGGGGAAAATATCAGGCTGTGTGATTTCATTTGTCCTCAGGCACCCTTGCATTGTAATATACAAATACTGAATGGGAGGGATAAGGTAAGGCTGTTTTGACATGCTTTAATTTGGCATCTCTGTAACTAAATAAAATTTTAGGTATTCTTTGAGTTGACCTTGGATTTCTCAGTTTTATTGGTCTTGTTTTCTAAAAGCAATATTGTGGCTTCAAGATTACTTACACATGCTTTCAAGATTTAAAACACTTTACTATTCCCATCTGTATAGAAATAACAGAGGGAGGAAATTTACGCTTCGAAATTCTTGATAAAAACAGTGAATATGTCCAAATTCCATCTTTCTTATTTTTTAACTACCACTACTGCTACTACTACTACTAATGTTCTACTGGTGCCCTTCCTGTCCCCCATCCCATTTCTTTCCTCTGCCTGTAGGATCTAACATTGTTGTAGGTGTATAATATAACATATTCCAGGTCATGCAAACAAAAGGAGCACAAAGAACACAAAGAAAAAGTACACAGAAGTTTTGAATCATTATTCACAAATAATACTAACAAATCATCTTCCAAATGAGCTTGATTTTCACCAGCACTTTGGTTGCCTATTATGCCAGGTGGATTTTTGGGTTTTTGTCCTCCAATTGTTACTAGGCAGTCACCTGGACTCTGCTGTTCAACATTTACACTGCACTGCCTTCCCCTGATATATTCTGCTTCCTTCTCTCTTTTCCCACTTCATGTCACTCTTTGTTCTGCCTGGAGGCACACAGAAACCCAGTAGGACATGCCTGGAGGCAATAAGGATGGCAGTAAAGCAGCAAGACTCCATGTAGTAAAGTCTGTTGCAAAGTTTATTGCTTACCCAGGTGCCACTTGGATTGGCTCAGAGAATTCCTCTCATCCTTAAATCTCACTGAAGGCCGAACCACCTGCCTCTCATGAAGCTCCCAAAACTCACCCTTGGCAGCTTTGGATTGAAATTTGATGGAATTTGCTTTGATAATGAAAAGAGGCTTGAACTGCAATGTAACAGCCTTTTCATAGGGTTTGAAGACCTGTTTGATCATTTACAGAGGGGTGTAAAGCAGCCCTTTGTATAAAAGAAACATCTTTTCTAAGTGCCCAGTTTTAACTAACAATGCCTGCAATACCACTACATGCTCTTAAAACCTTAATTGAAAGCAACAGAGCTCTTCCTGTTTGTGCAGTTTCCCATGCAACTGTGAATATCAGGACTATAAACTTGAGCATAGCAATAATATGACAGGCTTCCTCAGAACTTCTGAGCCTTCTGTTACCTCTCCCAGACCTCTCAGGTCATGCTGAAAGCCATTGATCTAGTTCTACTCTTTTCCATGAAGAAGTGGAAGCACTGGTCACCATAAAACATCAGTAATAAACTCAGTCCCAATAATGCCCATTTCTTCCTGGAATCCCAAAGAATTCCTGAACCACCAATGAATTATATCACACCTTTTCCTTTATAAAGTACCCAGATATTACTATAGTTGTTACTTCTGTAGATGACACAGAGAACTAGGCTGGGGAATATCAACAGAGAGAATGCATAGGCTAAGGTGTCTGTCCTGAATAGCTACTGGGATCAAGCAGGATTTGGCACTGTGTAGCCATACATGTGTTTTCCAACCCAGCAGAAAAAGTTGGTGTCAGAGGCAGGAACTGAGCCCAGACTACTGAGAAGTTAGTTTATATGAAATACACTATAGAAAATGGATCTGGAAAACCTATATCCAGTGGAAAACGTGTTTGAACTATGGATCCTTTTGCAAGACTGTATCATTCATAGACTCCGATTTGGGACTTAAAAAACCACTTCCAGGTAAGTGAATGGCTGGAGCTGTGTCAGGGGAGGTTTGGTTTGGATATCAGGAAAGGTTCTTTCCCCAGAGGGTGCTCTGGCACTGAACAGGCTCCCCAAAATGGTCACAGAACAAGGGCTGAGAGAGCTCCAGGAACATTTGGACAACACTCTCAGGCCCAGGATGGGGTTGTTGGAGTGTCCTGGGCTGGCCCAGGAATTGGACTCAATGATTTTGATGGGTCGCTTCCAGCTCAGGATATTCTGTGATTCTATAATTTTAATAAACCTCAGGTGGGATAAATTCTGCCAATGTATCTTAACTAAATAAGGCTAAGGAGCAGAAAAGTAATCTGAAATTCACTCCAACTTCTTTTCTAGACATTTTACAGTTATTTACATATTGTCCTGTAAGGATCTTTAAATATCTGTGCTTTCCCTGCCTTAAGTCAAAAAGGTGAAAGCTGATTTTTCTACTGTTATGCCAAATCAGAGATGATTTTGGACTCTAGTTGGAGATACAAGTGTGTGAATTACAACAGTTCCGTTCTTGTTCACAGCTCCTATCAACATCACTGGAAAGACAAATGAGCTTGGAAAAGGAGTGTTTTCTTCAGCCAAAATAAGATCATGTAAATCTACTGTCCATAATAGCTATAAGCAAAGCAACACCCGTGGAGGATCTTTTACTTTAGACGTTCAAAATTACAACTGAACTAATACCTGAACAGCCATTTAAAAAAGTAAAATATCTTACCTGATTTAAAAGCTGTGTTTCCTAAAGCTGTTTTTGCTCCTTGCTGCCTAAAAAGTGTAGCTACATTGCCCTGACTGTTTGTGAGAGGCTCCATGGCTACACTCACTTCTTCATGTTTGGAGCTAAAGACACAGCAGCACACACTGACTTCTTTAACTCCCACTGTCAGACTTTCAAAACTTAGCCACGCTAATTTCTGCTAGTTAAACTGGAATATTTAATAAAACCTGTGCTAGCAGCTGCAAAGCCTGTGTGCTGAGGAGGGGGAGGAGAGGCTTGTTGGCAGCTGGCACTTGTATTACAAGGCATTCAAAAAGCCTGACAGATAATGCACTTTCCTAAGACACTGTGAACTGCGTGCCATCAGAAGAAATTGTAATAGCTAGAGAGGTTTGGGGTTGCTTGTACATTATATTCTCTGCTTTCCAGGGAGATGGATGCAGCATTTGATATATCCTCTTTGTGCAATATGAATTCAGATGGTGGCTGACAGGGTAGATTTAGAAGTAAGATTTATCTCAAAGCATGTTTCCATGTTTACACACTCAGCCTCATTTTTCATACCCACCTTTAACCATTAATCCTCTTTGGCAGTAGAAGTCAGGTTCTTAATTATATGAAATTTTTCATTGTAATGAAAGGAAACATAAAGATCCTTGTGAACACACTCATTTATAACTTATTTACAATGTATTTTCAGAGTTCCAATAATTCATAGTGCTAATGGTGGAAGACTCCACACACTAGCTGTAGTATTAATTCTTTGAAAAATTATTAGCCAAACTAGGAATTTTATTAGTCAGCTTTTCATGTTAGATGTGCTCTGCTGGGATTTTGCTATATTGATACTTACTTCATGCTCTGACAATTTTTCTAACTAGCCTAAAATATTATTGTATTAGATGCTGATTTACTCATTCTATTAAGCCTTGACATTAAATGCATTTAATCCTAAATTAGTTCTTTCTTAAAAAGACTTTCCTCCTGAGAAAAAAGTCCTGTTCCAATTAAGAGACAGGCATCACTGCCTTTCTCTGGACATGCTCCAGCCCCTCAGTGTCCTTCTTGTAATGAGAGACCAGAACTGGACAGAGGATTGAAGGTGTGGCCCCAGCAGTGCCCAGCACAGGGGACAGTCAGTGCCCTGGTCCTGTGGTCACACCACAGCTGGCACAGCCCAGGTGCTACCGGCCTCTTGCCCACCTGGGCACACCTGGGCTCACATCCAGTTGCTGTGACCAGTACCTCCAGGGCCTTTCCCAGATTTCCAGCTGCTCATCCTCCAGCCTGGAGCTGCAGGGGGTTGGTGTGACCTAAGGGCAGGACCTAACACTTGGCCTTGCTGAAACTCAGACCACTGGCCTCAGCCCATCCATCCACAGCCTGTCCAGATCCCTCTGCAGAGCCTTCCTGCCCTGCAGCAGATCAGTACTTGTACCATTCCAGAGTTCCTCTCAAACATGCAGCTGTCCATCCTACTGAAACAAAAAATCTCTTCTCTCCTACAAAGTCATACTTGTAAGAAGTTACAAGACAGAAAAGGGTCTGAAGTTCAAAGATTTCATGGTCAGCAGGGATTGTTTATTCTCACCTTCTACCACCTGAGCAAACATCAGTCCCACTAAAGTTCCTGCATCTGCTAAATAACTTCTGACTGGGCTCTAGCTCTAATTCCCAAGCAATTGGCCCAAATTCATGGTTCCCTGGTTGCACCAACAATCCACAGCTGCTCTGGAAATCATATTTCTGAAATTTATTTTCAGCTTGAAAACAAAAAGAAGTTTTTTATCTGCTGAAGCCCCAAAATGTTTAGGTCTCCTCATGGTAGGTGGGACAATAAGGTATAGGGAGCACTGTCAAGCAAAGTGATTTTTAGGAAGATGTTCAGTCTCCAAGGCAATGTTCAGAGGTGTAAACACCTTATGCCACAGTCAGAGCTGAAAAAGAGAGACGACTTCTCACTGAAAAGCGAGACCCAGGGTTTTGGCTTATTTGGCTATTGATGCACTCTGAACTTAGGTTCTCTCATCTTGCCAGAAATTCTCCTGCTTCTCAGCTGTGGCCATTTGAACCTAGCTGCACCCAAGGACTGAACTGCTTGTCATCACCTTCCATATATTTCCCCACAATCCATGTATTTCAGACTAATGACAAAACTAAGAAGTCTCACTTTATGCAAATTATGGCAATAAATGTATTCTATTGTGTTCTAATTGTATGGTAAGTTCATGTTTTTAATTTTTTTTTCATATTCACTTTCATTTCCTTTTAGCTGATCTAATTTATTAATTTATCAGCTGTCTTGAAACATAATGCAGCCACAGTGCATTTCATTTAATGCAATTAAAACCTCTGAATGTTTTGTGGAGGGAATGTTTCTCAAATGGAGTATATCTCCCCTCTGGGAATTGCTGAAAAATTTGGAGCAATGTAATCCAGGGAAGACCAGTCTTACTGATGGGTAATTTTGCTTGTCAATAATTTTCCCATACAGAAGCTCTTTTCTGGGCTAGACAAAATTCTAAAATCTTTATTCAGTCATTGAGTAAATCTTTCACTGAACTTGTCCTCGAAGCCCTCAGTATGTTGTTTCCTTCTCAATTTGCACTCAAATTAATTCTCAAGGATTTCAAAAGCATTTCAGAGAAATAAGAAAACAGTGAAATTCAGCATGTGCAGGAGGCCAGTTCTCAACCTGATTTACTATGTCAGTCCACTTCCAGCCCTCAAATTCTATCTTAAATTGAAACTGAGTGGTGAATTTGGAGCCTGTATTAAAGACATATGAAACAAATATCATCAGGTTGCCTTAACTGAGGGACTGTGATCAAATGAAACTTAAAAAAGATCATGAGTGTTTATCCAGACAAAGCCACTGACTTTTAAGACACTCATCAGTACAGCAGAACACTGTAATATCACATGGACCAAAAGAGTTCAGATTATGCCACAAACAGTGGGTTTGGGCCTCAGTTGTATAATAAACATCAGGATAAAGTTGTGAAGTACAGAAGGGAAAGAAGATAAGATAAAAGATAAAGATGCACTAGTCAGGTACATTTGTTCTGTCTCTGGCTTCTCTATCCTGAGTCACCAGGTTGTAAATGAGCTTCAGATGCAATTGTCAGAGCACAGCTCTTTGGTGGACCTGTGGCTACCAGCACACTCACAGACTGCAGCAACCAGAAGGCTCAATCCTGCTTTCATTAAAATGGGGACCTTTTTTTTTATCCAAGATCACGAATGGACCAATAAAAATAAACCTCTTGTACCAACGTGCAGAAATCTACAGCTTTTCAATTTGCTGTTCCAAATCAGGGTCTGCACAGTCCTTACTTACACTGCAAACAGAGATTTGACAGGGTCACACTTTGTTTCTTGTCAGCCAGTAGCTGAATTGCTTTAACAGTAGATATTTTCATTCCCAGGCATCACTAAGTCTCAGAAGAGCTGCTTTTGAAATTGCTTTACATTGTTTCATAGGTATTACCTGTTCAGGACAAGGAAGGCATACTCAAGATTAACACAGGTATGATTAGTATATTATTTTTGTAGCCACTCAATTTTCAAGCTACCATTTTCTCTACAGAAGCTGCATTATCATGTTGAAAAAAAATCTAACTTGTGGCATTGTGGTCAAACTCAAAAGTCCAACATGCAGAAGATTCACTTAGAGCTGCTAAGTATGTGGTAGGGGGACAATCTGATCCATCTTTTCATAGATGCATGAATTAATTATTTACCTGTTACACTCATGAGCCTTCTGCCTTTCTATTTTATTCCTGCAGTCATCACTAAGTTCCATTTAAATTGGAGCTGTCATTTCTAATGCATACCTTTGCAAACATAATTCATTTAATTAGCAAATTATCTACTGGGGCTTTTAAAACTTTTTTTTCTCTCTAGACTTATTAAACATTTGCCAGGAGCAGCTTTACAGAAAGCACATCACATGGATGACAGTTATTTGAAGATCTCAGATTCACATTCCTTATTTCATAACCCACCTGTGTGAGCAAAGCCAGGGAAGTACAGGCTTCATTTGGCACCTTTGCTCATAGACTGGGGTGGAGTTCCCACACTGGACACTTCAGTGCTCTCAATGGAGCATGCAAAACTTCACAGCACGGTCCCTCCACGATGAACTTATTAGCTTACAAGGAGGTAATGTTAAATATTTCACAGTTTAACTAGCAGCATGTCAGAGAATCATATAATCACAGAACTGTATGTGCTGGAAAACATCTCCAAGACCACCATGTCCAGCCTGTGACTGATGCCCACCTTGTCACCCAGACCAGAGCACTGAGTGCCATGTCCAGTCATTCCTTGGACACCTCCTGGGATGGGGACTCCACCACTGCCCTGGGCAGCCCCTGCCAATGCCAGACAAGCCTTTTCATGAAGAAATTACACCTGATGTCCAACCTGAGCCTCCCCTGGCACAGCTTGAGGCCATTTCCTCTCATCCTACCCCTTGTCCCTTGTTCCCTGGGAGCAGAGCCTGACCCCCAACTGGCTGGACCCATCTGTCAGGGAGTTGTGGAGAGCCAGAGGGTCCCTCTTGAATCTCTTTCTTCCAGGCTGAGAGACCCCAGCTCCCTCAGCTGCTCCTGGTGCTCCAGACCCTTCCCCAGCTCCATTCCCTTCTCTGGACACACTCCAGCTCCTGAACACAGGATCTGCAGTTTGGCTTCACCAGTGCCCAGCACAGGTGAACAATCACTGCTTGCCACTTCCTCCACTACCTAAAGTGTAAATTTCAATCTCAAAGGGATGTGGAGGGCCTGAATTTGAGATCCTTACATTGCCTAAACAATTCTGCTGAAGTTGCTGCCAGGGTGGTACATGAAGGACAATCCCTAGAGTGTGGGGCCACAGTTACAAAATGCTTCCCAAAGCCATTCTGAAGGCCAGACTTGGTGCCATTGGAAAGAGCAAAACTGGAAGCTCAGATACAGACATGATGTGCCAAAACATCACCTGCCTGGCCTGAGCCTTGTGTGAAACAGCTTTGGGTCTCTGCAAAGTAGAACTCCCAGTTTGGGAGACACCACATGGAGGACACCACGAGATCAAGACAGCTGCTTTGATTGCAGCAACCTTCTTGTGCTCAGTCCAGCAGGTCCAGCCATGTGAGGACATGTTGGTGCCAGTGGGTACCTCACTGTCTGCCACCAGCAAACTGTACAAATCAGCCCTCTGTGCTGTAGTGGGGCTGGAGGAGCCTCCTTGTCTCTTACAGAGGTTGGGATGGCAGGTGGGAGCAGCTACAGTCAGACTGCAAACCCCAGCATGGAATTTGTTTTCACCTCTCTCACCCACAGGTGATCCTACCATCAAAAGAACGAAGCAGAGAACTATTCATATCAGATCACTTTGTTGGAGATATGAATAGAAGATCAGTCTGCAGCTATTCTTTTGCAAAAAGCAAACCAGAACTAAAGGTAGGAGCTGGAGCTAGTGGCAACCAAGTTTAACTCAATGCTGACTCCAAGGAATATCAGTGTCACTGTCCACTCAAGAAGCCGTTTACCTTCACTGTCATTTCTCATGGATTGAGAGCACATAGCAAAAATACTACAGACCTCTGGATGGTGTATAGCAAGACAGAATGCCTGTGATTACATTTGAGGCCAGATCATAGGTTGTTTAGCACAGGGACCTCACTTACTGTATTAAATTCATGCCAATCTTTTCTGTGTAGCTGAAGACTGGACTGCTACAGAAGCATGCACAGAGACGTCAGGAGTTGACCACCTAACACTGAAAATCTTATTTGCAGGAGAAAACAATTAAATACTGCAGCCAAGTTCAAAGCCCAGAAAGCATAAAATGTTTCTGTTTGCCTTTAAACAGTTCTTTGTGTCCTTGCCTGTACATGACAGCTGCTTATTCAATTTAACCATCTTAGAGTAGACTTCATCATACAAAGTAATGATGGCATTCACCTGCAGAGAGCTGCTAGTTTGAATGCAGTGCTGAGAGACAATCCATGTCATGAAGAAATCTGAATGCAAGGGAGAAGGATGTCAGCATTGTGCAAACAAGAACCTTTGTCTGTTACACACTTCAGAAATATCCATTCAAATAGAAGGATGAGAAGATTTAAAAAAATAAGTTCAATTAAAGAAAAAAAAAATTCTATCTGATCTCTGGGCTTTAAACATGGCATAAGACCAAGTGCCTGTTCTTTGTAAAGAATGTCCTTTGCTGTCCCTTAGAAATCCAGCAATTCTCAAAGAGCAAAAGCTGCGAAATGATTGTGAACATGACTTGTTTGGATGCTAAATAGTGCTGAGCACCGGAAATGCCACTGATTTCACTGGAAGATGAAAGGCTCAGAACTCCATGGGAACAAGGCTTTTTCCTTTTTAAATGAGAGACCACCTCCCAAGAAACAACAAAGATTTCTGCTAAGGAGGTGAGGGTTTTAATGAGGTTGGCAAAGTAGGAAGTGAAAAAGAAGAAGGGAAGACACTGTGTGTTTATCTGAGCTGCCAAACATACTACCCCAGGGAAAACCAACAGGGTCTGTTACTTCTTAAGCTAAGCTTAGAAGACAATGTGATTAATGGGAGCTCCACCTGGCCTCTGGGCACAGCTGTCCTGTGGCAGAGCTCCTGGAAAAGCACTGGTTCCCCTAGCTAGCTTATACAAATATTTCTGCTAGAAGGAGTCGGGTTGGATGTCATGTAGACAGACTACTGAGGAACCCAAATCCTGCCATGTTACCCAGGAGGTAAGCCTGCAATAACAGCTGTTCCCAACAGCTTTGTTATAAATTTATGAAGTAGAAGTCCTGACACGGAAACTCAAGATGAAGTCAACTCCCTTATCCTGTCAAGTGGATATTTTTCTCATTATTCAACACTTAACAGGGATGACAAGATTAAATAGTCACTTATCTTCTGTGCCATTATACCTCCTGCATGACTGCTTCAAATTAAATCTAACAGTCAATGAAATAGTCAATATTTAATTTAGTCATTGCAGGTGGCGATTTAGGTCCAGTTACAATATCATTTAGTGACAGAAATATCAGTATTTATCAGTTTTTATGACTCTTCAGAAGATATGGGTTCTTTCATTAGGGAAAATGTCCATGCAGCTTTAAGTCATATGTTACCCTCAGAGTGTGGATTTTGATCACCAGGGGCCAGTTCCTTTTCTCTGCTTTCCTGGGTTCTCACTATCAGTGAAGAGGCACAAAAGGACTGTGTGAGTTTCCAGAGAACCAGTAAGGTAATTGAGACACTTCTATTCCTCTAGGAGCAGCCACTGCCTAGCTAGTGGTGCAGAACATTTGGATTCAGGAGAACCTGACATACCAGTGACAGTCCAGGGCAATGAGGGCTAATTCCCACTCCTTTGACCTTGCTGGCTTACTTACATAAAAGGCATTACACAGGTAGAGGGAGGGCAACCAGAAACATTTTGGTGACATTCATTTCTGCCTTTTTTACCACACAAGAGTTCAACAACTAAAGACAGGTAATTTTTGCCCCATTTCTAGAGGAGGAAACAAGAAACAATGCTTTAATGATCATGCTGCAATCTTTTGCTTTTTGTTATCACTGTTTGAGGTGAACAAAAATATACACTTCAACTCCCTGATCAGACAGACTTTACATTGAAACCCCTTCCTCCTGAAAAATGGGGCTTCTCCATATAACTGCAGTTACTGAAATATAGGAGACCTCATTACTGTCCTGCCATGGTCAGCTCAGTTTTGCTTAAAGGTCAGAAATTAGAAAGAAAAGGTACCACTAGGCTGAGTATTCAACCATCTCATGCTGAGAGGGAACTGGGGGGGCCAAGTCTGCCTTAATTGCCAGAGAGGTCAAAGGAATATTTGCCTGTATAAAGACTGGTGTTGAAGAGACTCCCCAGGAGGTGATTGAGGGAGTGTTTGCAGGAGAGGGGGAGGCAAGTGAGCACCCACTGAAAGCTAGAACAGAGCATCAGCAGGTGAGCACAAAGACTTCAGACCCCATGAAAAGCTACAGAAGCTCATCTGTGTTTTGGACCAAGGCAGCTTTGTAGGGGTATGCCTCTAGATGACTTCTTCCACTCCTCAGTTTGCTGGGACTTCTGCCTGCAGAAAAATGCAGCCCAGCTGTTCCTCCATTGCTCTGCACATCCCTCCCTCCTTGCTCCCCACTGATGCAGCCACGGCTTCCAAACACAGATGGGAGCACACAAAAAAGTGTCCCCTCTACCCCCTTGCACAGCCAGAAACAGCTCAGCCCCAAGACAACAGTACAACATGTGCAATTACACAGTGGATACAGAAAGTTTTGTGAAATGCACTTTTGTTTCCCATAAGTGGTTTAGTGAAAAATCTGCTTTCAGATTAATCTGGGTAACAATCTGCTTTGTTAATCATGTGTTTGTATATACTTGTTTGGAAATCCATGTGTTGTGTATGTCATTGTAGAGGACACAGTTATCATACTTTGCTTTCTGTTAATGTGTAAAGATCTGGTTGAAAAACAGGCACACTTAACAAAAATATCTCTGAAATTTTGTCTCCATTTTCCATCACAATCCCCTCAATCCGTTGGTCTTGTCATAGGCATTTGTGCCAAACAAAAAAATTTTTCTGGTCTTCATTTAGAAATTTCTCTCTTCAAATTTTTGAACCAGACCAAAAGTATTTCTAATCTTTATTAAATTGACATAGTGGAATAACAAGCTTGATACTACAGATATTTTATGCTTCACAACACCAGAGAATTCTAATAGTTTTTATGGTGCATTGAATTTCCAGGTCTAAACACAAGGTGGGGGGGAGGGGAGGCAGTACTGCAGAATAAAGGAGAAAGAGATTTTGTAGCCATATGCTTATCCTCATAAAGCTGAACAGTCAATTAATGAGTTGAGTAATTTCATATTTGTAGCTTTTTGAAAATAAGATTGTGCCCATAGCTGAAGAGCCTTCTTTCTACTAAGAGATCAATTTTTATTTACCTGCCCTTTCAATGTGAGTCCCTATAAATCCTGGATTTGTTGTTTACATTTATGCATGTGTTAATGATCCCATGTGGAAACCCCAGCTCTAACAATGGAGAGCCAGATTGGATCTTTGCCCCAAGCACCGTGGATATTCCTCAGCATCAGTGTTGGAAGAGAATCAAATCTCAGCCTCCCCTTTGCTGCCAGAAATTTGCTGCTGATCTATGGCAGCAGTAAATCCCAATGCAGCAGCCCCGCTCCCTGAGCACCTCGCATGACCCAGGAAAGCCCCACTCCTCCATCCATCTGATGATGGCCCTGGGAAGAGGCAGGAGGAGCTGCACCACACCTGCATGGCTGGACAGAAGCGCTGCTCCAGGGATCTGGAGGTCAAGAGATGATTTAGTAAGGGTTTGCTCTGCATTTCTCATGTGTGCATTTCCAACCTGACCTGGTGCTGGCCCATGGGTTTGTCTGTATGTTGACATTTACTGCACCTCTGGACATTCTGTCACTTCAAACTGCTCCAAGATGCACCCAAGCTTTGCAAATGCTTGGAATATCCCTCAGCAAGTGTAGCACCTGCAGCACCCGGGCACCAAAGAAGGACATGGTTTCACCACAATTAACAGAACAGCCGAGGCCCCCAAAAAGAGAGAACCATTTATTATGGATACACAATTTTATAGGGTTTGCAAAGTGGGAGAGAATTGGAAGATGAAATCCCACCTCTCAACCAGACTGGTGAAGTGACCAGTCCATCAGATTCCCTTCTCCAAGAAGGAATGGCTGGTGTTTTTAGTACAATGCATGAAAAAATCTGACTCGAGAATATAAACTTTTCAGAAGGCTTTCAAAAACAGGGCGACAAGCAAGTCCATGAACATTGCACAGAAATGTAGGAGGTGTGAAAATAGTTGGGCAAAACTGTGCTTTGAGGATGTTGAGCTGTAATGTCCCTTGCCCCAGCGACAGAAGAAGAGAAACCTTGCTTCCAAAGAAAGAAGACTCTTTGCTTTTCTACTAGAACAGCTCATCCTTAAACCAGTGCCCCATGAGACAGAGATGAGCCCTCGAAAGCAGTTGCAGGAAGAGCTGTGTGTCGAGGGAAGGGACTTTCACAGTGCCAACAGATTTCCTTTCCAAGCAGCTGATTTGCTGTGATAGTGAAGCCATGAGAGAACTGTGTTCTTGTGGGAAAAGGTCTCCATGGCATGGCAGGAGAGACTCCTCTCCCTAACTGAACTATTTTAGAGGTGGTAAACTGACTCAAAGTCACAAGTTTTGTCTCTTTACATTGTTGGTGGGAAGAAGAAAATGAAGTGGGGGGAGGAGAAGCGTCTGAAGGTTTATTCTGGCTCTTACTATTTTTTCTTACTTTGTTAATAAAGCTTTCTTTATACCTTTTGAAGTTTTGGGTCTGCGTTGCATTTCTCCTAATCCTTATCTCACAGCAGAAAATGGGTAAATAAGTTTAGTGGATGCACTGGTGTTTGGCCAAAGTGCACAACTCACTACATTAAATTGGTGCTGTGTGAGGATGGTGAACTAAAACCACTGCATTAATTGGTATTTCTGCTTGGCTATCGAATCTAAAACCACTACATAGGGACAAGATGAACTCTGACACTAAGTTCCCACCTCACTGGCACCAGAAAGAATGCCTAACCTTGACTTTCCAATATTTCCTAGCATTTCCAAAGGCAGAATCATTGCATATACTACAAAGAGTACTCTGGAAATTACATCTTAAAAGGAGTTTATTTCTCCAAACATCACAGGCAGAAATAGCAAACTGAATGCAGTAAATTGCTGTGGCTGTGACTGCAATTTGAAAATAAAAAGCTTCAGTTCATGTCTTCTCATTAACTTACTTCCACTTCAGGGAAGCCTTCAGAATAGACAACATAGATGATTCTAAATTCTTTCAGGGATTTCAGAAACTTTTCTTTCCCTTCAAAAGAATCTTACCCCTTACATTGCTTTCAAAGGAATCATCACATGGGCTGTGAAGGAACAAGGTGGTATGAAGATGGAGATCAAATTTTGAAAGGTGCTTGTTCTCTTTGACTTCATTGAGAGTTAAAAGCCTAAAAACCTCAGATTACAGTCTTGCAGTGGTATATAAGAAGCACCACTGGCTGCTCCAAACATTCAGAAATGCAAGACCAAGCCCCTTCCCACACACATAGGAACAGAAATTAATTTGAAAACTATAAGCTGTGAGCAAAATACTTACAGGAGGGCTTCTGCAAAGGAATTGAGTTTTTGAGCTTCTCTCCACCATCAGATAAGCTAAAAACTTATCTTTGTTTAGAATGGAAATTTTAACTTCTGCTGACAAAAGCTAGCTTTAATCTGCAAAGTATTCACCATTGTAAGATCTGTGATAACACCATGAAGGCTGCCAGCAATAAAAGCCTCAGAGTCTCAGCATTTTAAATAAGGGCTTTGGTCTGGGTATGACTCTTGGGTTAAATCACAAGCAGTAAAATATTTGTTTCATCTCATTTTAATCCCTTTTTGTCAACAGAGAATCACAGAATCATTAAGGTTGGAAGGCACCTTTAAGACCACCCAGTCCCTAGACCCAGTCCCCAGTGATCAACCCATCACTGCTGCTGGAACCCGTAAATCACTAAACCATATCAGCCCAAACATAGTGGGACAACTTGGAGTATCTCCCCAAGCAACTCTTGGAATTGCAATAACAGGATGTCTGAGCTCACATCAGCCCAGGACAGAACACTTGCTGGACATATACCATGTCCGAAATAAATGTGACTTTTCCACTAATTCACTTCAACAACCAAGAGACCTTACAACAAAAACAAAATTAAAAAATCCCAGGTGGTCTTGGTGATGTCTGTAAACTATAGTAGGAAAAACCATGGGGCAAATATCTGAAAATGAAAGGCAGTGCTTTGGGTGTGCACAAAAAGAACCCCAGCAGCACCACTGCCCAGTCACTCCAGCAGCTGATCTTGAGGTCATGCTGCCCNAGTCATGGGAGAGCCACCCCTGTGACAAACACAAGCCAAAATTTCTCCAAATGAATTTGGGGTGATCAATGAACCATGGCAGAATTTGTTCTGTTCCTAGTCCTGCCAAAAACTCAGATTAGAGATGCTCCCTTCTGGAACTGACCCTGAAAGTCCAGAGAGAAGCAAAAGCTGATTCTATTCCCACCAACGCCAATCTCTTGCTCATGCCCTTACATCTCATCAGAATCCCCAGTAATCCTGCAACTCATGCCAATAGGACACGGGATAGTAATTCCACAGGAGTGTGTCCAAAAGTAAACCAAGAAATTCAGTAGAAAGAATGACTAAACTCAATATGATTAATCAACACATTAAATTGTAATGATCAGGTAGCTTGGACCAGTATTCACCAGCACCTGCTGTTGAGTTGATCAGAATACAGAAGTCTTTGTGCATGGAGGAGATAGTCTGTTATCATGCTGCAGCTTGTCTTTCACACCACATGCACCACTTACTACACAACTGAAGCACAGCTTTGTAATTTTATTCAGCTGGTCTGCCATAAAAATTTAATTTAAAAACTGCATTATTGTAACTTGTGGATATGGATTCCTTGTCACTTCCTATAAGGACCATTTCTTCACATTTAAGGTACAATTTTAGTAGGTGCTTTCCTTTTCTTCCCCCCGCCAAGCCCCTTCTCTCTCCTGTTATTTCAATCTAACTAAAGTTTTCCTATCTGCTTCTCTGTACTTTTGTCATCCTTCTGGCATTCTAAGACACCTTGTACATTTTAAGAACCTGTTCAGTCACTGGAGAGGCACATCCTTGCTCAATATGAAGGAAAGCAGGGAAGAATCGCTTCAGGTACCATGGAAGAGGTTTAAAGACATTTTGTTGTTTTCCCTGATTCTCCATTACTCAATAATACAGCATGAATGCTAAATAGAAACTTCAAAAACTGGCTTTCTAAGGTCCTCAGTTCCAGACAGATAATTTCATACCATCAGAAGGTGAAACATGAGCCTCCTTGAGCCTCGAGTATCCTCTCCAGGGAGGAGGTGTTTATACCTTGCTGGTTCCTGCACCATCCTGTTACCTCTGCTCCCCTATCACCTACTCATCTATCCGGTCCTTTTCTGCAAGAGCTGAAGCTCAGCTCCATGCTAAGGCCATTGTCAAACCTCTGTCAGCCTTTCCCTTCCAAACTCTCTCTTTTTCCAAATCTTAAAGGTCTATTTCCACCAATTTAAAAACAGACTTCTCAGAGCTGAAAACATGGGAAGCGTGATTGATCCTATGATATTTCCACCAAATATTAACTTGTTTTGTGCTCCAAAAAATGCACTTCACCACAGTTCTGGCTCATACATACACTCAGCAAGGCAGAGTCTGTGCCCTTTTCAGTTTCCAGCTGGGATGGTGGCCTGAAGGCTGCTTGAACTTGCACCATAGCCTGAAAGCCAGGGAGAAGCAGAGTGTCAAAGTGACCTACATTTTTGTCACAATTCCTTAGCTTGACAGAAAATCAGCCAGTCTTGCAGCATCTCAAAATCCTCTGACTTCATTCTGTGCTCTCAGAGAACCACAGTGCTGAGTGGAGAATAATAAATAAGCAAGAGGCTCTGATAAGGGATGTCCTAGCAGGCAGGTTGCACAGGCTGGAGAGTTTGTGTGAAGGGCAGGACTTAATGCCAGATGGGGCTTAGTCCCTATTAGGATACTGCTGGCATTTTTACAGGATGTGTATGAAACCAAAAGTAATGGAGTAACACAGGTATTTCTTTGTAATATAAGATTACATTTGCAAAACAAATACTGTTAACTGAAAGCTGCGTGGTTATGGGGAATGCCTCATTCATCCTAATACACTATCTAAAGTAACAAGGCCAGTAAGAAATCAGTTTTGAGTCAATAATATTCACTCTTCCTACCATTTGCTTCTATTTCACTCAGTTCAAGCACTGAAAAATCAATATCCAGTTACTGACATGCTGTCATAATGTTACTGGACACTGGAACACACCACTAAAGCCATGTGAAGATGTGCCAATTCTGGCAGTTACTGACATTTCAGTTCCAAAAGATCATGATATAAGAAAAAGGGCAAACAAAGCCTTGACTCTAAACACTTGATTACTTTGAAATAATTTGAGTATTACCTAGCTATGCCTCACTTATGCCCGTTTTTAAGGACTTACACAGCTCAAGAAGGAATTCTGAGATTGCTGACCCAAATTTTCTCCCCTAGCATTTGCTTTGCTTGGGTAAAATTACTGTTGTCAATAGGGCCGTTCCTAATTTAATAAAATTGAAACCAGAACCATGCATTCTGTTACGGTCCTAAGAAAACTGTGCTTAAGCAATGAAGACATTACATATGGTGTGTGGCAAACTGCAAAAAAAGACAAAGCCAACTCCTCATTGTTAAAGTTCATTAAATCATGCCAGTATGTATTTGTAATTGCTGATGCCACTGAAGAGCTCCTGAAGATCTGCACTGACCTTTGACAGGTGACTTCGAGGTCTTGAAAGTCCAGAAGTTATTCAGGTATTACAGTTATTCACAAGAGTGCAGCTGGACTTTTATTTGCCCAAGCATCATAGCCAACACACTAACAAGCTTTGCCACATTTGTAAGACAGACAAGTCACAACTTCCAAGTTGCCAGCGTGACTACCTGAGTGCCTTAACCAAAATATCTACTCAGTTTTGAGAGGCAGAAAATGCAGAAAACACTAACTACTGTGGCACACTGCTCTAGGGAACCCCTTCCTTCTCATAGCTTTTATCTCTCAGAAACCAGTAGGTGAGATTAAGCATTTTCTTAAAAGACAAAAAAGAAAAGAAAAAAAAAAGACATTGTAGTACTTTTAAAAAGAAATTATCAGCTCTAAAAGACACTGTTTGAGCATAAATATTCCTTTTTGCAAAAAACTGCTTTGATCTCTTCGCGGCAGTTAATTGATACATTTTGTCATGTCTGAGCAATAGGGGGTGGGGGGGAAGGGAGGAATCAAAAACAAAAGACAAACAGCCTGAAATTCTAACAAAGGCCACAGAAAACCATTTCTTCTTCCACATCCTGTACTTATTCTT
Source organism: Chaetops frenatus (assembly GCA_013400775.1). Lineage (NCBI taxonomy): Eukaryota > Metazoa > Chordata > Aves > Passeriformes > Picathartidae > Chaetops > Chaetops frenatus. Next base: position 442,921 of record VZTR01007970.1, on the reverse strand, counting down.
TCCACACTTGTCCTGAAAACAGAACCCCAGTTTTCAAGGCAAAGGACACCTAGGGGGACTTTAGAGGCAAATTATTTATCTTCTTGAAGCTCCCTTTCACAACATTAAACCAATGTGTAATATTAATTAAGCTATACAAACCCCGCTCCAAATCTATTCCCCTCATCAAACCACTACAAAAACAAACCATTGCTATATTCCACTAATCTTTGTGAAGGTACACAAAAAGGCTGAGTCTTGATACAAAGTTTGCTGAGATTTTTCCCACGTAAAAATTGCAGGGCTGGAGCCTCAGTTATCAATGAAAATTGCAATTTGGAAGTGAAGGACATGCAGGTTTGGGCTCCTGGAGGGAACATGCCCCAGCAATCAGACTAAAGAACTGCCAGGGCAGATAGATTGCTCTGCCAGGGAATCTATTTAGCAGTTTTACCCTAGCCTGTCTCTAGTCCAGAAGACAGTTCAGAAAAGGAAAGCTCTGTTTTAATAATCCTAATTCTCTGGGCAGTTAAGAGGATGCATAAAAATGTTGCTCTTTAAAATAGAGTTGGAGATTCTTTTAATTTGGCTATTAATTAAAGGAAGGCGAGGAGAGTATTAGATGGGAATGAAGCAGGCCTGTGGGGATGTGACTGGGAAGTTGGTATCTTCCATGCACCAAGTCAGTGGATGGACCATGACCAGTGGGATGCTGCAGCACTGGCCTGATTTACTCCAGCTTCTGCTTCAAGTGGTCGTCAAAGCAAGTTCAGGCATGGTACATCATTATTATTTCATCAATTAAATGCACTATGCTCAGTTGGCAGCCAGTGAAGTCAGCTGTCACAGATGCATCCAAATCCAGGTCAGAGGGGAAGTTTGTTCTTAAAAAAAAAAAAAATAAAAAAATCCACTGTGAATGAGATGTTGCATACTAATCAAAACAGAAATGGTGGAAAACCCAAAATCTTAAGATCTAGCACAAGTTGACCAAGGGGAAAAAATAGCTTCCTTTTATCTCTCTTGTTATTGACTGGAAACACTTTATCTTCTTGGATTCAAGGAAACTTCCATTAGGCAAAAATTCAATACTCAGCACCACTTCAGCAAAATACCCTTGTTGAAAAAGGCTCTGAAAAAATCTCAGGCATTTGAAGAATTTTTTCTTCTCCAGAAATCTTATTGTTTTGTTTTGAATGCAGGAGACAAAGGAACAATACTGCCCAGTCACTGGAATGCCCTCTAAACCTCCAAAGGCACTGCTCCCAGCAGTTTGCTCTCCCAGGGTGCTGATGGAGGTGCAGTGACCTCAGCAAACACAAATCACAGGGGTTTTCTTCTCCTCTCAAACAGCCACCCACAAAATTCCTTTATGAGCCAAGCCACCACAACTGAAGAGTGACTCGGACTTTGCTGCTGTTTTAAAACACACCTTTCCTTTGCTCCCCAATCCTTTTGTAAACAGCCTTGATCTTACAGATGTGTTGAGTGATCAGTACTGCTGGCTGTTGAAATCGCAGAGACTTTTCAAAGGAGTTTTGTGTATTTTGTATCTCAGTTCTGTTAGCTCATACCATGATATTCTTATTTGTTCCAAGTCACTATATGCATGGCTTTATACAACATTGATTGTAGGGGTGAGTGACAAATATGTTTTCTTTTCAGTGGTTATCAACTGAGAAATAACTATGATTAATCTTGGCTCTCCATGTAAGACACAGGGATTTAGCCCCACGGCTTTCAGAAATTTATATTGGGAAGCAGTTCCGACAAGAAATGGGTGTCTCCTTTGTGGAATGACAGCCAATGAACTCAGATGCCACGCAGGAGGTGGAGAGCACAGCCAGCAACACTGAACTAAAGCCCAACCCACACAGCTGACAGGGCTTCATTTCATCAGGAGAAGCAGCTCCATCTTCCCTGCAGAAGCAGGAATGCAGGCCAGAGGCTCTGCTCAGCATTCCTTCTGGACTATCTTTTTCCCAAGTAGTAAGATAATCGATACTGAAAATGACAATAATCAATAACGGTTGCAAACCTAATTACAAGCCATTTTCCATTCATACTGAACTGTCAGGATCATTAATAAAAGCATAAGTGCTCTGAACTAGCTCCCCTTTCAGTTAATAGATTCCCAGCCATAACATGTTCTTCATCCTTTATTTCTCTTCTTTCATATAACTGATGGAATTGACTACCTACAGAAAAGGCATGCCCACAAAAATTTGTGATATACCAGGCATCTCCCATGTTTAAAGGGGAAGTAGAGCATGATAAAATAACTTGGATGGAAGCCTTTCCTACACAAGCATCTCAAAGCATTTGCACATTAAAGCAGAGCTCCACTATCCTCAGCAGCAGATGGGGACACAGAGACCAGAGACATGAAATGATTTGCCCACAGTTACTGACGAGAAAATGGAAGTTGGACACAGTGTTTGGCTGTAAAGTGTTTTGCTTGTGGTATTCTTGGAACCACAAGAGCCACTGGAGAGCCCCACCTTTCACATACATATAATACACATTTGTCTTATGTTTAAGCAAAGGATTAACATGAACTTTGCTCACAAAATTTGAGCATGACCCCTCTTGTAATGATGTATGTGAAATCAGAATCTTCTCTTACTCTGCATTCCACAGAATAAGGGGTTATTCAACAACATCTATAGAATAGAATTGAATAATATTTTTTTGGTTGAAAGGAACCTTGCACAGTCATCTACTGTGACCACTTCAGGGCTGAGCAACACTTAAATGCTATGAAGGATGTTGTTCTAATGAGCATCCCTCTGCCACCACTGTGCCACCTTGGTCCTGCCAGGACCAGGAAGGACAACCCTGCACTAACAAGGCATCCAGAGTTCTGGGAGCTGACAAAGAACCTAGAGCACCAGGAGAGCTCTGACTAGCCCATGCCACTTTGGGAAGTGGAGGATTGTTGGCTTGGGTTTACTGGATGACACCCATGGGTGCAATGGCACCCAAGCACTAACCTAGCCAGCAAATTTGAGGAGCTGGCCTCTGCCCACTTTACAGTGGAAATATCCCAGGTCTTACTGACACAACTTAATTCCTAAAATAAAAGCCAGTCTGCATGGTTACATTTTGGAAAAAGACACAGAGTTTGGGATGGTTGCTGTTGCTCCTCTGCTACATCTTCACTTTAGGCAAAACAAAAAGACAAAACACAAAATGCTGCCATGACATGAGAGTGTGGCTCTTGCTCCCCTTTGCAGCTGGCACTAATCAAAGAAGTGAAATGGGAGCTGAGAGGCTCTTTGCTGTCAGTAAATAAAAGCAGTATCTATTGAGACTTGATTATCCTACATCAGGACTGGATTATTTTAATGAGACAAGACTCCCATAGAAAAAGGTCCCTAATGACTACTCTCATTCTCATGTCTCAGTGCTGCCTTAGAGCAGATGAAACTCTGAAAAAAGTTTAGAGGGTTTCACATAGGATCCTCAAGCACTTTCTCTTTCTACACATTGCATACAGTGAATGGAGGAGGTAGTCTGTAGGAAAGCTGTAGGAACACACGTGCCAGTGCAACACTCCATATTGACACCAGGGCTACTGTCACTTTAACAAGCTTCTACTATAGTGCTATTATCATTCAAAGCTCCTTATCACGCCAAGTGCAAATATTGTGACTAGCTGAACATCTACAGTAATCATTGCTGTAACTGTGTATGTGTACTTGTGTTTAATATTGAGGGCTGTTGCTGTCACCAGGCTATAAAAACCAAACTGGCATTAACACCAGTGCTGAGGATTTGCATACAGCTGACAGGGATAGAGCCTGGCACATTGCTGGGAGTGCACAATGCAGGCACTGCCAAGGGAATGTCTGACCAACACCAGCCAGGACAGGGGGCTCCTCAGCAGCTGCCACTGTGACAGCCAATGGAGCAAAGGGGGGCACAGCAAACAGGCACTGTGCAAAACACTGCTGCCTCTGCACAGCCAGAAATTGTCTTGTGGTTGCCCCACCCAAAAGAATCCAGGCTGGGGCTCCAACATGTCTGGGGCTCATTCAGGTGGGAAGCAAGGACCCTGTGAGGATGGGTCGCTATCAGATCTCACCTACAGCTAATGCTGCCTGGGAAGATCTGAGACAATACACACTCAGCAGCCAGACGCTCAAAGGTGAAGTGCAGGTTCTTATTTTCTCAGAAAGACCTACCAATTGGACTTTGGTAGATTTTCATAGCAAGAAAGCTTCCAAGCTGTAGTTAGTCACAGCAGACTGACACTGGTTCATTCACCCTTGTGAGGTTACTCGGGGACTCAAGTCAAGGGGTGCTGTGCTTGCTGCTGACACGAAGCTTCACCTTCCAGAGTGGCCAAGGGTTCCCACTGATGAGAGCAGGGCATTCCCAAAAACCTCTCCATTGATTTCTCAGTGCCTCAATGTGTCAAATAGTAACATCTTACTGCCTGGGAGACTGCAAAATTCAGACAAGGTAGAAAAGGAGAAGAGGTACAGTAACTGCAGTGGGTCCCAACTATTTCTGTAACAAAAGCAGAGCAAAACTGTCCTAAACATGCAGAGGTGTTGTTATTACTGTTCAAATGGTGAAGTATTGCAAAGGCTTGTGTCAAATTGATGGCATAGTTGAATGCACTAACTTACATCAGAGGCAAACCCACTGTCATTAACTAGGCTCTGCTCACAAATGTGGATTGCTGCAGTTCCAATTTCTCACAGAACAAAGGAAGCAGAGTGTTCTGTTAACTAATTTTTAGTAGGATCACAAAAAACTACATAGTGGGCACATGATCACTTGAGGAACACCTTCCATTACTTACAGTAGCATGTTATTACAGCTACATGGATTTTCAGGAACTTGTTCTTCAGAAGGAAAAGGGCACACAGTGAAAGAGCTGGACTGGAACAGGGAGGAAGGAGAATGTGCACCCTGGGTATCTGTAACAGAATATGGTCTCTACCACAGAAATACTTGTTTTTGCTGGATTGTTTCAGTCTTGATTTTCACTGGCACTAAATTCATCAATATGAATGGACAAAGTCAAGAGCCCTCAACAGCAGCACTAATTAATTTTTTTTCAGAGACATTAAACCCTAAATCAGATTTTTCAAATTGCTACTTGGATCACTTGTGCTGGTACCAAACAATCTGAATTATTCATAACAATGGCGCTAATCAAATTCTGAAAAGCCTGGTGACCCCCTGCTCTTGCCTGTTAACTGGGAAGCAGTACTAGAGAGGGCAGGAGGTTGCAAGATTAAAGTTAAAGAGGTTCGGGAGGAAATTGAAGCCAGTGATGCTTTATGTGGCTACATTGTGCTAAGAAAGTAAGCCAGCAGATAGGGTCTCCTACAAAAGAAGGGGGAATGTGCAGAAGTTTCCAGTGCACAACATCCAGATAGAACTGCTCAGGTGTAATATATAAAAACACAGTTCTATTTTGCTAACATTTTTATATAGACAAATCTTTGGGGTATGTAGGTGGATATTCACAGTGCTAAAACACAGCTGCATTATTTCCAGTGACTTTGGGCACATAATTCTGAGCATAGCAGTAACAAGTTCTAAAACACAACCACCATTGCTATATTCCCTATTCATGAACAGTAGCAATGGTCTTCTCCAAAGGGTAAGGTCAGGCACTTCTAGGGAAGTTTTCATTTGCAAATGGATAGACAAAGCTGCACTGACTACAAGCTCCTTTCAATTTTCCAATACAGCTGCACACAGGAACCAATAGGTACCTGGCTGCAGCCCTTCGTGTCCATGGTCATTTGGCCTGTGATATTACACAGGGTGACCTAGCAGAGGACACTGGGAATCAAACAATACTAGAAAGTGCAAGAGAAAGAAAAATGGCTCTTTTAAATACAGGCAACATTCCATTCCACCTAGAAGGGCACTTTAAATCAGAATTTCCTAGCTATAATAGTCATTGAAATTCAACAGGGCAAGTATTATATAATAAACACCATTAAGTATGTTTTATATAAAGATTAGATCTAATAAGATACTTGTCATATATTCCACAACCACCATGTGATTTTTCAAAACAGATTTATTGAGGGTGACCAGCTGTATAAGAGACAGTGTGACCTGCAATACTGTAGTTAAAGAAACATTATCAGCTTCAAAAAACAGTGAAATTTCTGTATCTATTACAGGTACAAGTGGTGACTAACTTTTATAACTGAACTACAGCAGCAAAGGGAAAACTGCTCCTTTTTTAAGTGAGCTTTGCTGTACATTTGACAGCAGCTTGTGTCAAGATGTGTTGAGAGTTTTGCTTTTGATTAGCTGTCTCAGGCAGCAGCTATCTGGGGTAGTTATGCTCATATCCATTTACTTCCTCTTGGCAAAAGACTTAGAAGCATCAGTGGGGATGCAGAATAAAGCTTTTATATTTTAAAATTACATATTTTAAAATAACTCAGTTGGGGTCTCTATTTTAAGGATGTTCTGGAAGCCAGTTTCAAAGACAAAAATTTGCAGGGATGCTAAAGCTCTGTTGTGCTCATGCTGAAATTACATACATATATACATAGAGATTACATACCTATATATATACACATATATAGTGTGTATATACACATATATACATAGAAGTTAATAATCAAACCACAAAGTGCAATCTAACTTCAGACTTTGGTTGTTAAGATACCATCCTGAGTGCTAGAGGTACTGTCATTTGGCCAAGTAACTAAGAAAAGATGTAGCTGTGAAATTGGGCTCTGAGCTGATCTGGTTTCTCCAGGCTTTCTGATTGCTTTCTGCAATTAGTACATCAGGTCATGACAGGCCCTTAATGCAACATTCTTATCAGTGCAAGAAACCAAGTAATGGTTTCTAAAAACACAGTTTTTAATAGCTTGGCATAAAGCTGTCCTAATTTAATTTTTAGGCATGTGTCTAATTTTTGTTTCATTAATGAAAATTCACGATCTTAGGTTTCATAGCTTTCAAAGAAACAGTTGCCAGCATTGATCACTATAAATGTACACTGTCAGCATGATAACATTATCACCTTTTCTTAAATTAATATTAAGTAGTTTGCTCCATCTCTAGCATATATCCCAAGACAATCAGTTTAATGGCCTGTGCAGGTGACCTGCCAAAATCAAGACAAATTGAGCATGACAGCCAGAAGTTTACCTTATGTCTCTTCTAAGGATTTTTTAAAGTTACATTTAATTCCAAAAATCCAAATTTTCCATATTCAAAACTCTTCATAGCATGATTAATTTCACCTACTCTTTTTTCTCTTTCAATTAAATTTCCTGTTTCAGCTGAGCAGTAAATTTGCCACCTTTTGTATAATTCCAGTAAAGGAAGTTTTCTATGGACTGTTGTCATGACATTGTAGTTTACATACAAATGCTCCAAGGAAGCCTTGTGTTCACAGATGGCTTTCCACTCATTATGACAACCAGCTCACTTATAAGCTTGTAAGGCTCAAGCTAGAGAAAAGTATTCCATTAGCACTGGGAACATGCAGACCTCACACACTATTTCAAGAGATACTGTGCAGCTCCTTTTTGCTACAGCTGCAAAACCACATGGGCGTAATTATTTCAGTAAAACGTCTTCTGCTGACTAGGTAGATACCACAAAGACAGTGCAGCTGTTCAGAATAAGGTCCAGATCCATAAACATATCTATAAGCTTTTGACTTCAAGAGGCTATTAACTGCAGAACGTCTCTGTGAGTCTGCACACCAGTAAGAAGATCTCTTGCCACTCCTGCACAATCGCTTACTGTGACTTTTGTCACACCACTTCAGCCCCATATTTTTCCTCACCCATGTGTGAACAGAGGAAAAGGGAACAAGACTTATCTATAACAAGGGCTTGGGGAGTTTGGTATTAATTTGTGCTTATTAATTGCTTGGAGAGCTGAGGAAGAGAGGGAAATGCAAAAGCCAAGTCTTTTCATTACAGGAAGTTGGATGACAAGAAGTGGGACACCTTCTGTAATCCTGAAGGAGGGTTCCCAGCTGGGAAAGGGTGTTCAGATGGAGGCACTGCCCGTGGGAGGCAGAGCCACGGTGGAGTTGCCATCAGGCCTGTAAGTACTCAGCCTCCTCCATTCCTGCCTTCTCCACAGTCCCCCACTCTTCCTTACGTATTCCTCAAATTTATTTCATTTGACATTCTTGCCCCAACCTCTGTGATTGTTCTCTTGAACTCTGCTCACTGCAAGCTCTGGACTCAATCCTGAGCTCCCCTGGGAAATGCCTCACAGCCAAAAAAGCCAGCAAGCACCAACCCAGGTTGCCCAGAGTTTTGCAGAAGGGCAGAATCCCACTGTCACAGAAAAAAACTGAGCAAACAAATCTCTCCTAACATTTCTTCACAAGTTAGGTTAGCTGATCCTTCCCTACTTGCCATACAGTTACCCTGATTTTACATTGCAGGATAACTACAAGCCCTAAGAATCCTCCAAAATACAAGTAACACAGTGACCCCCAGGACATCATAATATAGGAAAATCCTTCAGTGCTCAGTATTATCAGAGCAGGTGATAAGGATAGGGGATCTGCCAAAAGATACATCCAGAAATACAACCTTATTAGCAAAGGACATAAACATCTCATCTCTAGAATAAGACAGACTTTATATTTTATCTTTCCTTTTTAAAGTTTGCCTCATAACTTCATCCTGCTGGAAATACACACATATTTCTAGAAGAGTTGATGGCCACAAAGTCTCCACTCAGGTAGTATTAGCAACCTAGACCTTTCATACAGAGCTAGCTGTCCAGCAATCTTCTAATGTTTTCCACGGTCAAAGCCAAATGTTTAACCTCTGGTTTTTTCTGCCATACTGACAAGTAACTGTGTCACACATCTAAATGATCCCTTTTTCTGTGACCTATCATGTCTGCCCAGTGATAGAAGCACTTTGTAGAGTTTGTGAACCACTATTTTGAAGCAACAAGCAAAATGCATGCACAGTAACATAAGATGTATGTTTTGGACAAACATAGAAAACATTTGGCTTGCACAAATTCATATTTCTAGTTTATCTCTCCCCAAACAGCTCACAGACAGTGCATAGGTCTATATTAATACATACCATAATGCACTTTATTCTGGATGACTGATAATGTGAGTATTGCTCATACACCAAAAGCAAGACATCCAAAACTGTATCCTTTTATTCCAAAGGAATAGGATGACTGTCAGAGCCTAATGTGTTTATCAACATGAGGGTGAGCCAGTGAGGTTAGCTTGATATAGTTCTTGGAGAATATGATTGTGCCAAATGATCCACAGTCAGCATTCCACAGAGCAACTGTCTATAACAGGGACACCCAATCTGAGAGGTGATTCTCTTGGAAGCAGTACCTCCAATTCACAGGGATGTTTCAGGACCTTGTGGCTAACAGAGCAGTGAATCTGAGGTAGGTTACAGACCATGAACTGTAGCTCCAGAATGCTTGTTCTCCTTCCTGCTTGCTCCTCAGTCAAACAGCAATTAGGTTTCCATGTTTCCCTGCCACAGGTGGACCTGACTGAGCCAGTAGAAGAGGCTGTTTCTTCTCTGTGGGATACAGTCCCCCCAAAGGGTTTTATTCTCCCTAATCTGATCCCAAGGAGCCTCTTTGCTACAAATCCTGACACTAGCAGTCCCTACTGTGTGTTACAGAGACCGAGGCCTGAGCCAGCAGAGAAGCCAGATTCCTCTCTCCAGGGAAGGCATCTGATCCAAAGTCTTCTCCAGTCAAAGAAGTAGCTCTTGTGGTATTTCATGAGGGTTTGGATCAGACTTGAAGGACAGGGCTGATGGGCAGTAGCAGGGATGCTGGGCTGGGCTGGGCTGTGATCATTTCCATGGAGAACAAGAGGCCTTCTCTAGGACTGTCAAGCAGCAGTACGAGCACAGACATCACTATTTCCCAGTTTAAACATCACTTTTAAGAGTATTTCTATTTGTCAAACCACAAATTGCAGTAGCCACAGTGGAGATTTCATCAGCAAACAATGACAAGACAAAGGTAACATGAGAAGGAATGCCAAGAACCACCACAAGGGTAAAGCACGCTCCTCTTTCAGTAGTGCACCACAGAAACACATCTGTCATACAGTGTTGCAGTCTGAAGTAATCAGTGCAACTAATTATCACTAATTGTAATATAGTTTCTGTCTTGCTGCTAATACATTTAGACTTGCTAATCAAATCAAACTATTCCAACTTGCTGTGCTGCTTCCAAATAAATATTTCATCAAGGATAAAAAATGAAGCTTTGTTTTCNTTTGCTGTTGTTGTTATTGTTGTTTGGAGAGGCCAGTGGCCTTTTTTTTCATTTATTTCACACTGCAACAAAACTAGTAGAAAATGCCACCAGGAAGGCTATTTGGCACTCTGAATGTTAAGGCCACATGTGTAGCATGCTGCAGGTACAGGTCTAAAAGACTGTCTGTTCTTCATCAAGTTCACTATCTATGCCCTCCATCCAGCTACTAACTCTGAGTAAGGGCAGCAGAGCAATTGACCACTTGATAGCTGTGCAAAAGCTTAATTTACTTGTGACAGTGACAAAGAAAGGGAGGAACAAGGTATAGAGAGAGCCCAGTGTTGATGCAACTTGAAAAAAACATTCTGGTTGCTGGTGTGTTGGCTTGGGCCTTTGCAGATGTGAGATCTGATCGTTGTTTTGGTGGGTTCATGCTATGTGTACTTCAGCTGCTTGCCTAAGGCATCTCAGCCTCCTTTCTCATCTTTAAATGGATGAACTGGCTTAGGGAGCTGTCACCCAAAGCTAACTTCTTCTGGGAAGGATGTGAGCATGCTCTGGCTCCTAAATGAAAACATTCAGATGTCCCATTGGTAAAAACAAGATTACAGGATGGCAAAGAGCAAATTTCAACTACCCCTGACCCCTGTAAATATTGTGGTCAGTCTGAAAGCAGTTCCACATTACAGCACTCTGCCAACTTCTCTGCAGTTATTCCTGCCATACATCAGAATTAGTCTCTACATGTGACAGACACAGAGGAGATAAAGAAAGTTTTGCATCAAAATTATTGAGGGAAGGTGTCATCTTTTTCAGTTACTATCAATACCCCTTTTTGTCAGGCTGATCTGTCAGTGTATGTTGCACCAAGATTACATCAGACTTGCTTTCTTTTCACTTTTCCCCTCCCGTATTCTGTGCCATCCAAATTCAGAGAAGGATAGGAAGGCAGACAGACAGACAGACTGAGAAATTCATAGATAACTAAGCTGGACTTTACTGCTGTCCCTTACTGGCAGAAGGAAGAAATTAGGATTTAAATACTGCATGTTGCTGCTTTTCTTTACGACAGTGTTAAACACTCTACCCAAGATTATTAATAGCAGTTTCACAAGCTCAGTCATTCACTTTCCAGCACGCATCTGTACAAACCATGCCATCTTCTGGTGCTTCCTGGCAGCTAAAAAAGAAATACCAGTGTCAGAACTTAAACTGTCACCTCTGTCTCCATATAGAGAGTCCTCTCCTTTTGATCCTGTATCTGAGTGGAGCACTGTACTCTGAAAAATGTTTCATGGTTCTTTCAGGTACCACAATCCCAATGAAAAATGAAGTGCCAGAAACAGTATGATTTACTGTGAAATAACAATTCTGTCTGACAAACTGAGTAATCTGTGCCTTGAAAGTCTCTATATTCAACTTATTACAGAAACACTCCTATGACTAGTGCCATTAGAACTAGAACAGAAAATAATTTTGAAATCAGTTTCTTAATAAGACAGAAGCATCTGTACATCAAGAAGTTTATGACAGCTGGAACCAACTCCCCACATGACATAAAACAGAGATTGGCTAACATGTTGAGCTACCCTTTCAGTCCTTAACATTTTTTTTCTGTATCCTGCAGAAACAGTTCCAAACATTATGGCCCCCAAACAAGTAGCTGCTATGTGTTTTCTTCTCCTGACAGGGCTCCTCAATATCTTGGCATGTTACAGATTCCTCTGGATAATAAAAGATTGGTTGTTTGCTTCCACTTTCTCTATTGGAAAGTTGTTCCAGAACCTCATTCTTCTTGTCACTTTGAGACTAACACAATGTCCAGCCTTCATTTCTACTGTACTTGCACTAAGAGGACCACTATAGAATGTACCTTTACACACCTTGTACCTCACAAGTTTTAAGGAAATGTTTGTTACTCCACAAGAACCCCACTACACACTAACCCCTCAGCATCCACAGTTCTCCATTAATTCTGTGATGTAGCCATGTGTTTCTGTGCAGACTCTTTACTGTGGAGTGTCATGCCACTGAAAAACGTGCTGACAGCAGGAAATCGTGACTGTGTGTCAGGCAAGAATGGTATAAGATCAGCCATACCTGCAGCAACTGAAGAATTGCTGGGTAAAAACCAGTCACTTATATTATCACAGAATCACAGAGTGGTTTGGGTTGGAAGGGAGCTCAAAGATCATCTTGTCCCATCCTCTGCCATGGGCAGGGACACCTTCCACTATCCCAGGTTGCTCCAAGCCCCACCCAGCCTGGCCTGCAGCACTTCCAGGGATGGGGCAGCCACAGCTTCTCTGCGAGACCTGTGCCAGGGCCTCACCCCCCTCACAGCCAAGAATTTCTCCCTAATATCTCATCTAAACCTACTCTCTCTCAGTATTAAGCCATTATTCCTTGTCCTGCCACACCAGGCCCTTGTAGTCTCTCACAATCCTTCTTGCAGGTTCCCTTCAGGTGGAAGGCCACAATTGGGTAACCCTGCAGCTTCTGTTCTCCAGGCTGAGCAATCTCAATTCTCTCAGCCTTTCTTCACAGCAGAGCTGCTCCATCCCTCTGATCACCTTGGTGCCTCCTTTGGACTTGCTCCAACAGCTCCATGTCCTTCCTGTGCTGGGGCCCTGTGCTGGAGGCAGCTCTGCAGGATGGGGTCTCAGCTGAGCAGGACAGAGGGGCAGAACCCCCCTCCCCTGCTGCCCAGGGCACAAACCCTGTACCATTAGGCCACAACCCAAACCAGCCTGGTGAGAGGAAGCAACATTGACATTTTGATCCCCTACCCAGCTGCTACACAGCTCCTTGTAGCACTGAAGGTCAGCGGTGGTAAAATTCTGGATGAAAGAATGCTACTGGTTTTTTAAAGAGAATGTTGGAAGACCACTCATTTCTTCCCTTGTTTTGTAACAGCCAATGTTATTTAGCATTAAAAAATAGCACTACTATGCTCTCTTTTAATTATATTTGCTGACTTTTCTATGGTGAGCAAAACATTCAGAGCAAACTAAGTCAAGTAAGTTTCAACTGTGTTTATGAACCTCATTGATTTTTTTGGGCCTTGTGTAATGGATAACACTACAAACATCAGGAATCAGAAAGGGGAGGCAATAATTCCTACTGAAAAAGGGAATTGGTGGCATTTTCTTAAGAAATATAAGGAGTTCCAAAGTGCCTCTCTAATGTTCTGTTCAAGCAAGATAGCAAAATCAATGGACATGAACTTCTGTTAACACAGACAAATTACTATAATTTATAGTAATATATACAAAATACTATCATGCTGTGGAAGAGACTTTCACCTTGCACGACCCTGTTCCCAGCCATAGTGGGATATAGGTCTTATGTCCGAAATAAGAAAATAAAAGCTTAAAGTAGGATTCCAGAATTCCATTAGACATGAAATGGCCCAGATCTTAGGGATATAAAACATTACTAGCCCTCAGAATAATGTTGGAAGAGATAATAGGGGTTGGTTCTTCATCCCCATTACGCTGAATACAAAGGAGTGCAGTTGATATAGCCGTGCCCACAAGCAGGGAAACTGCCTTCCTCCCGCTCCTCCATTCATAAATCCCATTATAAAGACAGAAGGGCTGCAGATGAGTAGTGCTGTTTTAAGTGTCAGAGGAACACATATTGGTAAATCCAAATTAATCACTGCTTCCAAGTCAGGAGCTCATTTCTGAAGTGTTCACCCTGTGATCTGATGAAAGCAGATCTTGTACTCTGTTTCACACTGCAAAGTCATTTAGGAGTGGACCAAGTGGATTCTGTTGGGATTAAACACAACAGCAGAGCACACTTCTGGAGCACACGCAGCATTCCACCCAATAGCAGCCTTTCAGTCCTTGGGATCAGACCAGGGATGGTTATCCTGAACCCTTGGGATGGGTACAGTGTTCTCAGCACCCACAGTTCTGCTCTCCAGACCTTCCACTGCACTGCAGGGTGGCACAACCACCGCCTTCCTACGAACTCCGTAAGACCAAATAAAGTATCTCTTTGTGTTTCAAACTAAAAATCCTTCAGGGTGAAAGAGCCAAAGCCACACAGCAAAGACAGAAGCCAGAGGGGAGCCAGTACAACTACCAGTGACTGGCAGAAGTTCAGTTTTCACTGCACAACTACTTGTCCTACTCAGAAAGCATTATAAACACCCACATTAGAAACAGATCACCTTAGTCCTAAGGAAGTGACAATATTAGATGCCACCATCTCTCAGCACTTTGTATGTTCCTCCTTGCCCAGCTGAGGTGAGTTTACCTACCTAAACAGACACAAAGAGAGGTTCCCTCATGCATTTTGCTAAATCAGCTTTATGTTACACCTCCTGGAACACAAGTGAAGGAAGCAAAGGGACACATCCATTCTGGAAATTAGAAGTAAGTTATTTCAATATTGAAATTTTTGAGCTTGAAACTACCACTCTGAGGTGGGACATCATCACTCTAAATAGAGGGTTATTCAAACATTTTAATATGGACAACTGAATACAGAAATGCTAGTAATGACACTCCAGCAGAGGAAAATCAATCACACCTCCAGTTACAGCTGATAATTAAAAATAGATGCAGTATATTAGCCTTGAGAAATAAAAATGCACAGCATTTTGACAACTACTGATTTGATCTTACTGATTGACATTTTGACATTACTGATTTGAATCACATTAAAACTCAGCTTCCTGCACATTTCCTGGGTACACATTCAGCAAAAGCTTGTTCCACGAAAGACCATATCAACTTCAAGCAAATAAACAAAAAAAGAGTGAAAAGTGTGCACAGAAGTATCAATCCTCATCTTAACAACCCTCCTAGCACCAAACTTGCAGAAGATAATTCCTGCCTATCATCATTAGCTAATTAATCTTAAAATGTTCTCTTCTATTTCTCCTGGGAAACATGGAAATGTGGGAAAAGGAGACTGCTCAGATATATGACAACTGTGGGTATCCATAAAGTCACAGTTTGCCTGCCAGCAGTTCCTCCACAGAAGCTCCACAGCCTCTGCTTTGCTGGGAATCGGGAAAGAAAATCATCTTCCCATCTCAGACTTTGACCTATCCCTCTCTATTTCTCATCCGAATACCGGGACCTCCCTGCTGTCTTCAAAAAGAACCTGTAAGCTTCAATTTTAATCCCTTTGTTCTAGATATCACCTCAAATTCCTTTTCTCATGCTCTGTGTGTTTTGATCTCCGTACACGTTGTACACCACTTCTACCAGGTGGAAGGGATTTTTCTCTTTAAAATATGAAGGGTGTTTGTGCCGACACCCTTGAGTTTGGCAGAAATCTGGCCCTTGAAACATAAATCCCTGTGTCTGCTTTGTCTTCTAAGCCATTTCCACTAAAAACATTTGGGATGCTCTTAGACAACAGTCAGTTCCCTCAGAACAACACTGCACAGGCATGTAAAGCAATCAAATTATTTTTGTTTAAGGCTGATTCATTGCACATTCAAGACAGCAAATCAAATTCCCACAGAAGTCCAGCATCCACTAAATCCAATTTCAAGATTTTTTAAGTTGAAAATAGTGTAATGTCTTGGGAGGAATTGCACCTACCTAGTGGATCCATTAACCAGGAAAGGTAAAATTCCTTCAGTGGATAATAACACAACAGACTACAGGAGTGCTGAATTCAGTCATGTCAAGAAACTGCATTTTAATAAATGCCAGGTCCCATACATGTCTAGTCTGCTGAGAACTGTGCATTTTGAAAACTTTATGTATTTATATGATAGATTGGAACAGGCCAGCTGATGAATACATAACTATCTAATGATCAAAAGATCTTTTTCAGGAACAGTGAATCATTAAGTAAATATGTAGTAATTTTCAGCATTATTATTCAGATTTTGTTCTGAAATAACATTTTTAAAGCTATTTTTTGACACCAAAATCTAAAAGTCTAGCCACAGCCTTTAGAGAAAGTCCATCAGCAAACCAGTGGCTGATGCTAACCTAAACTGAAGCCAGCTTAATGAAAGAGGAAGAACCTGGGAGATCAAGACAAATGTATCAGTGATTGGTCAATTTTGTAGTTTGGGGATGGCGAGGGAACTTAATTCCACCTGACCCAGATTTTTGGGAAGTATAAACAGGCACAGCTCAACTGAACCCAAGGAAACTACAAAATCTTAACGTGACAATCTCAGACCAATTTTTTTTTTTTTCAAACAGTGAAGCAAAATACAAGACACTCAGAAACTGTAATTACAGACAGAGCTTATGCACGCCACTTTGCCTAGCTAACACTACTAGAACTCATAGGGGCCATGCAGTAGGAAAATCTTTAGAAAATACATTAGTCTAGCTTTCAGGACACTGGATCATCTTACAAAATCTGTCATTATCATTTGACAGCACTTAGTTTAATAGGAGGCAATTTCAAAGAGCAACCAGGGATTGAACTGCAAAATAACCCAACAACTCAACTTTGAGAGAACCATACAAACACAGAATAGCTTAGGTTGGAAAGAACATCTTGTTCATAACTATATGCTATTTCTCTACAAAATAGGATGGCAAGTTCCTAACAGTGGGTGAAATGAGCCACTTCAGGTGGCCCAACCCAGGAAAATTCCAGCTTACTTGCTCTGTATTTGTAACAGTAGGCAGAGTCACTCAAAGATGAGTTTTGGGGAAAGTTTATTCTTCCACTGTGTATGGAAAACATCAGCTACTACTGCCTTCACTGCTTGCATTGCCTTGTGGTCTGTGAATCCTGGAGGAGAATCTCGTTAAGCCAAACCCTAAATACACACAGGATAAAGACTGACCCAGACCCAAAGAGCTTCAGCATATTTAGGAGAATTGCTTTAATTAAGAAAGTGCAAGAGGAAAAAAAGATAAAATAACCAACTAGGGCCAAAATTTTTCAACCGAAAGGCCTGAAATCCAGAGCTTAAATCCAGATATAGTCTCATAAATAAAAATTATCTATCTAAAGATGCCAGAAATAGGACTTCATACCGAAGGCCACAGAAACTCTGTGACTTAAAAATGCACAAATGCAAACAGAATCAACCTCCCAGCCAAGGATACAGACTGAAGCTCAGACTATATTCTTAAAACAGGTCTTCCACCTTTCCTCCACCTACCTCAGACTCAGTGCTCGCCTACATCTCAACCCAACCTCCACTAGTTTTATAAATTTACACCTGAGCCTCAACATCACTGCTGGGAGCTGCTGCTGCCTCCCCTCACCAGTGCCAGGCCTCTGTGTGTGTATGTTTGCACATACACATGGTGGGGAGAAGGGATGACTCTCCAATGTCAAAAAAATCAGCTGAATGCTGCAATCCCAAGCTGAGTTTGGCATACAAAAATCATAGGCTTTTCACAATCTCCAGTTATATTATTCATGCAGAATGCACTCAGCATTCTATTGTTCCTGCTCTCATTGTTTATAAATGAGTCTTTGCTTCATCTGGGGATGGAAGTTCCTTCAAGTTTCCTTTATTAAAAGTACTTCTGTAATGAGACACAGTGCTAGCACTCAGACGGTTAAAGAAGTTTCTGGAAATGTTTGTACTTCTGGAAAAAAAGAAGTATTTTTTTCTTTATTGAAGGAAAAATGAAACACTGGATCTTGCTGATTTGTTTTAGCCAATCTGACACACAGTTCCTAATTCCTTCCTAAATGTTTCAGAAAAAAAATTAAGTTCTTCATTTTGTTCTCTCTTACTGCAACACTTCTGAAGAAAATTTCCTAGTATGTTAAGACTCTGGTTTTTACACCTCACTTAAATATTCCCAGCTCTATCACATTAAAAAAAAATTACCTAAGACATGGTCTTCAAATGCTGTGCTTGGCATAAATACTATTTCTCATGACAGGACATGAATTGTTCCAGTAATGGCAGGTCCCTTTCATTAGGGACCTACAGCTACAGAAAAAGATGTAAGCCTTTATCTAGCAATATTGCAAATTTCATGATTTAGCTTGTTTGACAGTTCAGACTGTCACCATTAATCCTGGTGATTGTGCACGATTCTAGTGCATTCTCTCAGCTTAGAGTTTTTCCAATCTAAACTGAGTTAATAAACAGTGGGCTGAATTGTTAAAGAAAAATTTAAGTTAATCACATGGCAACTGAATCACTTTTGGTTCCAGAGGACATTCTTCTGTTTTAAAATCAGTATCACCATGGTTTAAAGGGGAATGGGACTGCATCCTTTACCTCTCAATTCTTTACCTCTCTTACTGCTTTTAAAGTTCAAAGGACTTCTTTATGCTGCTACTAAGGCTGAGATATTGCAGATCCAAAAGGGACAAGAGGCAGGCTGTCACCTGACATACTGAAACCAGAAAATGGGAGAGATCCATCCATCCATATTTTGGAGTGAAAGAAGGAAATTGTATTTCTTGAACTAAGGACTCAAGAAATGTAATAGTTTGCCAGTTAATGGAAATGCATTTGTATTTCATTAATGTTAAGCAGAGAAACAATTCCATCTCTTTCAAAAACTATCTCCTGTCTATTTGCAAATATCAGCGGACTTTATGAAATGGATAGGTTTTGTCTTTTTAATATCAACCCCTAATATATTAGTGCTTAACTGAAGTTTAATGAAGCCATCCCCAAGAGCAGCATCTTTAAGCCAACAATCTCCATCTTCTGTGGGTTCTTCTAATACTCTGGACCGCCTTCATCTGCCCTCTCCCCTACTCACCTGCTTTTCTCCCTCTGGTAATATTCTGATTTTCATTACACCCGTGCAAACTCTGGGTAACTCCAGTGAACTCCAGGGAAATATATTTCTGGACTTACACCTGCCTAGCCAGCAGAAAATGTAAATTGAGCTGAATAGTATTTAGTTTGCTCATTAAAGGCATTTTTCCCCTTTAATTTATAAGAAAAAAAATAATGAAGTCAAGATTGTATTGCTCATCCTCATCTTCAATAATATTACATTCCTCCAAAGACCCTACTGAAAAAAGCTACTCACATATTTTTTCACTCCAAACATATGAAGAGAACTTGGTCTGCAATTAGTAGTGGAGAGAACAAAAAGTATTTCTTTCAACAAAGATAAGCCCTGTAGGTCATTTGAAGGAGGGACAGTAGTGCAGAATTTCAACTGGTTTTTGAAACAGCAGCTTTTTTTATATGTATTTGCAGTTTAAGTGCCAGGTTTTGTCTAAGAAGACAAAAAAACAATTGCAAATGCTTCTTTCACTCCTATATTGCAATTAGTTTTGGAAGGGTGAAAGATGAGAGATTAAAACAGTTCCATGTAACATGGAGAGTAAATAACCTCCAAATCTGGAAACTCCTTGGTGTGTGCAATGAGGACGAGTGCCGAGTGCAACACATTCATGGGGAGAAAGTGCACTGGAAAAAAGCTGGGGTTGTTTTCCATTTAAATCCATGCCTATTCAAAACAGTCATATCTGAATTTCTAAGAGCAAGCAAAATCACTATGCATTTACCATAATAAATGCCTTTTTCATCAACTAACAAAACAGAACAGATACAAATGAACCAATCAGGAATTTCAAGTGAGCTATCAGTGTTAGAAAAGCTACTCTGCACATTCCAGTTGAGTCACCACAGAGGAGAAAAAAAAAGGGGGGAAAGGGGGAAATAAATTACTGTGTGCAACTCCATCTGCAAACTGCTTCTCCCGCACTGGTATGTAATAAAACGTGTTGCTAAGATACAAGCTGCTAAAGAAGTTCATTAAAGGACACTTTAAACAAAGCTGCCAGACTCTTTTCCCTTTAAAGACTGCTTATTTGGTTCTGTCCCTTGTGTTTATAATTAGATCCTCTGTACGAGAGATTGTGTTCCATTCAAGCCCACTCAGCAAAGAATGTTAATAAAATAATGTAAATAAGGCACTGGCTTAGGTTGTATATATTTACGGGCTGTGGAGCTGTTGAGAGAAATGCATCTGGATTCCATCTGTATTTTTAAATGCAAAATAAATGCTTTTCTAAATAGTTTCTCTCTAAGCTGGAGAACAGAAGCAGTAGTTTCTGCACCCAGCACTCTGACCTAACTTTTAAAAAACACTTTCAAGCAAAGAAAACTGGCTTCTTGCCTAAAGTTTGGAGTTTCTGAGGTGCCTCTCATATAGGCTTTTATATTCGAGCCTTTGTTATCTACACTGAAATAAAGGACAAAATTGTTTATGTCTTTCCCCTGGCAATCCTTCTCTTTTTCCATCTGTATACAAGTTCCTAGATGTGTGTTAATGATTTGCAGAATTTCCTTGATCTAATATATTCACAAGTAAGTCTGTTTTCTGACATTTTATTGCCAGGAAAGATATGTTATCAAATAGGTCTTTATCTGTCTTTATGTAAAATACTTTAAGTCTCTCTTGCACGGTAGGTGTATTTTGGCTTTTGTTTTGGTTGAAGGGAAGAGAATGGGCAAGATGTAGTTTGCCTTCAGTCATTGTGGTGAAATGATAGCTAAAGAAATAATTTCAGCATTTATGTTTGGCACTTAATAACACACAAGATACATAAATCACAAATGAGAGTTATATCAGTGATTATATAGGAAATGTTACTTGTCACTTCGTAACCTGCATCTCATACTAAATTCTGTATTGCAGTCCCCAGTATGTATATATTTTTAATTACATTTTCAGGCTCATTTACATGCATATATTGGCTTTCTGCCTGAATGATATCAAAGAGAAAGACCTTATGCTCATACCCAACCACACACACAGGGACAACACAGAAGCACACTTATACACAGAGACACTCAAGTCTGTGGAAGCTTCTCTCTTCCTCATTCTTAGAAAAGGTTCGACTGACTAATAAATCCTTAGGCAATCTTAGCTGATTTGAAGCGCTTTAGAAAAATAGAACGTTGTAGAAAATGTAGGTTAATCTCTGCTGCATATCAAAAGTATCAATGATTCTCACTTGACTCAATTATTTGAAATGTAATATACAATTTCACTTTCTGCAACCTTATAAGATTTGTCATCCATAGCTGAGTTGCACAGAAAGGCAATTCCACTCCTTCTCCTTGGATAATACTTAAGCTACATCCCAAAGCATAAACAGGTTCAAGTTAAATCAATGTGGAAATGAAAATAACTTATACACAATATAAACTTAACTTCTGTTTCAAGGCAAATTATATGCTTCTCTCAATTAAACACAAACAATCAGACCAGCCTTCAGGAGAACACACTGTTCTGGCCAGAGCCTCAATGCACAGGCCCTTAAAACTGAATTACAACTCCGAAAATAAGATTGCCTCTCAAAAACCTAAATTAACACCACCTTCATATCTACAGAGTTACCAGGTACTTATTGTTTTGATTTTACTGCAGCTGCACTTATGGTCAGTTCTCTGGTTTACTTTAATTCAGTCAAAGGATTGTTCTATAGTTTAAACTTGAACATATACTTAAGTTCTCCATGGGTTTAAAAAAAAGAAAATACATGCTCGTATTTCCCAGTCCTCTGTCTATTAACCAGAAGGGTCTGCCTGTACATGTGCAAAAAGCCCTGTGGTATATATTAGATTTCAATAGATGCTTACTATTGGCAGTTGCAGGTTGGAGCAAGAACTAAGCCGCATCAGCAAATTCATATGACACTCTGGAAATTGCTACTGCATAACAATAAGCAGCAGATTCAGAAAAAGAGAGGGGTGGGGGAGAAAACATTTTTCACGAAGTACATTTCAACTCAAGAAGAACAATTCCAAATAAAAAAGNTATATATATAAATACATGTATATACAGACATATAAGAGAAGTGTGTGATGAGGACTGGATAAACCAAATATGAGTCTATTACACTGAAATAACTGTCTACTTTAATGACAGAATGAAAAATTTGCATTTCAATTAGGCCAGTTCTGGTTCTTTTTTGTTCTTCTTTGTTCTTCTCTTAAACTTGCAGCCTATTTTCATACTCCCCTTACCTCCAACTCCTCTGCACATACCAGTTGCCCTCCTTGACATCGTGGCCACATATACACCATTTACCATGGCCTTGTCTTATTGATTTGCAAATTTCTATCCTTTAACTCTATTGCTTAAAAATTTTGTTGGTCCTTCAGATTTAGTTTTGGGGGTGGAGGGGAGAGGGAGGTACCATTTTATAATCAAGTACAAAAATGCTGCATATTTTCTCTTTGATCACAAAGAGAAAGGCATAGATGGAGAAGTTAAAAGTAACTTTGTATGAACATGTCTTTATATGCCTTCATGCTTTGAACTTGAACATCAAATTTGCAATGAGATGAAAAGGGATTTTCTTTACTTGAACATAGCAGAAGTGTTTAGACTGATGCATTATCCCATTGGAAATGTCATTTAAAACCACCATTCAAAACTCTTATTTAGCATCATGCTATGAAAAGAAGACATTCTCCTTTTCTCCCACAGATAGGAGGAGTCTGTGCACCAGATCCTGAAACAAGATAAAATGGTTTAAACCTCTGCTGTGAAATACTGTTCTGAACGAGCCACAAACATGGAACTAGTGGAGACTTGGTCCCCTCAAACCAGAGCTCCTGACGAAGACTCCTGTAGATGCACCACTTAGCAGCTACCCAAGTGTCTACTTAAAAATTAAAACAAATTCTAACTCCAAGACACAGAATTCATCCATAGAACTAAAGTTCCTTTAAAGGAATCTCCCTACTAAAGTATTGTGTACATCTGAACAAATACCTGTTTGCTGCAAGTATAAGTTAGATTTTTTACAGTGTGTAACAGGTAGCAAGTGTCATTAGTGTAAAACCAGAAATGAAATAAAAAGGCATTGTTGGTGTAATTCCTTTTTCTGAATAGACAAAAGCATTGTAAGGAAAAAATTGCTAAATCACAGGGATAATCATCATAGCCAGCTCCTCTAATGAGGCATCATGGGATTACTGGAGTTATTATAAGAGTCATCTTATTGAAGAAATTCAAAGTTAATTGAAATCAATTGTACTGTTCTGACAGCAGGTGTTTTAAGTGGGTAAAATATCAAAGTGAACTCTTTAAAAAGGTTAGAATGAATGTAACATTCTCTTTTCAACACTTAGCCCTGCCAAGTGATGCGCTGTACAAGTAGAGAAAAGTGTACGGTCAAAGAAAAATGCTGGAATGAAATAGCATTTCTCATGCCAGTCCAGCAGCTACCAAACAAAATGGAGTTCTAACCCCTCTAGTACAAATTTTTGTTGCAGATGTGTGAATTCCATGAATCTTTATAAGGGCAACCTAATGGCAGGCTGAAAGCCATATTTCCATTCCTCCATGGAAGTGTCCTTTATTACCCTTTTTCTCCAATATGACATGGGAATCTCAGTACGCTCTTACTGAAAGCACAAACAGAATGCTAGGATTGTCATTATGCAAACTATATTCCTAAGTTTCTCCTCCAAGGAGCTGAAGGTAAATCCTTCCCCAGTTTTTTCCCCTCTTTCTACAGATGAAAAAACGAGCAATACATTGCCACCTGATTTTGCAATTAGAAAAAAAAAAACCAAAACAAATGGAACCGGAGCTTTCTGAATTACAGAATAAATCTTTACTCTGATTCAGTAAGTTCATTTTATTCTGCAATTGTTCAGGATTCCTAGCAAAGTCAGCAGGATCTCAATATGGAGAAAAATGGCAAAGTCGAGCTCATATTTAATACCTGTTGTCTTTGTGTTTACAGACTCAGTGCAGTGATAGAAAAGTTTAATACTCCACCTGGGAACCCATCATCCTGCCTCCCCTGACTTCCAGAGCCAGACATGGATGCAATGCTTGCCACAGCAATAGGGAGGGCTGTGCATACCTTGGGTCAGAGTTTGACATCAACTCAATCAGGAAATGCCTTTCAGATTTTACCTGAGTTTTAACTGAAGCTTTTCATCCTTATTTTCCCTTAATCTTTTGAAAGAACCCAGCCATATGAAATATTGAGCTCTGGCAATATCAATAATTTACTCTTTAATTCGTGTAACAATGCTGCCATTTGCAGGTGTAGCCCAGCATGAACTTCAACAAACCCAAAATCCCCTTCCTCCTCTTCCACAAAACAGAGAACATCAGCACAATGAGACATCTTGAGCTAAACCATCTCCAACACTTGCACAAGAATTGCACTTCAATTTTAAGAAGTCCAGCACTTTCCACAAACACGATTTGCTGGTGATCACCACAGGCAAAATAAGTCAGTGATTTCATTTCAGGTATACTACCCAAAAAAACCCCAAACCAGCAATAATACAGGCTGGGAAAGTCTGCCTGAAACTAATGTTGATTTTTTGCACAGATAGTAAGTTATGGTAAAGAAATGAGGCAGTGCACAAGTGAATGGTATAACCTCTTTCAGGAAGGTGTATTTTTATTGCTGTGCTCCAGGACAGGGTGTCTGAATTCAGAGATCATCACAGTCAAAAATAAAGTGGCCCACACATGCTCATTATTAGTTTTTAAGACCTAGCTTGCCACCTAACCCTTATGTCAGGAAGGAGGAACAAGTAACAAGGAACTTCCAATAGAGGTTAGAGTTTTGTTCATTTTTTTATCCTGATCTATTAATTAATAAGAGACAACTTTCTAGAATTAAAAGACCCTTAACAACACTTTAAGGACATAAAGAGCAAGAAACACAGGCAGCAGAACACCTCTGGTGTGCTATTAAGGCCAATGCTGGCTTTTATGATGGCTCTTTTATTTACATATGAATGCTTGTTGCTTGATAATTTAGATAAAAATGTTACTTCTGCTCTGCATGTGCTATAGATTGAAGGTGTAGAACCACTGGAGTAACTAAAGGAGTCTTGACATATCATATCTTGTTAAAGAAGAGGCAACCCACTCTCAAATGTGATGACAATTAATCAAAACTACAGCATCTGAAAGATGTACTTGTGACAGAAGTCTAACTTGTCTTTCTGAGTTGGATGCCAAATTAAGAACTGATTGAAGTTGTTGCCTTCCAGTAATGAAAATGATGGATCTACAGTACTTATATGAAGACACTGAAAAATTTTAAAACTATGCTAAATCCTATATTTCTCTAACCCACCAACATAAAAGAAATATCAATGACTAGCCAGGGATAAAATTCTGCTTCATGAATTTCCCTCAAAAGTTGAGTTTTTCATTCAGTTCTTTCTTGTCTTCATTTGTAACTTTCAAGAAAAATACACATTGCAACAAATGCCATTGTAGCTATCTACAATGAAAAGTAGTGAATAGGGGCTCTGAGAGATAACACTCACTCCTCCTATGTCCCTAACAGGTGTAGATGGGGTTTTTTTGTTTGTTTGTTTTACTGTTTCATCATTAGCATGTGCAGTTAAATTGGAATGCAATTTCAGGGTCTTTTGTATTCAGTGCATGCATAATCAAAGGTATAAATTATTGAATTATGAATTAGTTGTGCCTAAACAAATCTTTGAGGGGATAATGGAGTAAGGAATGTAAACATACATGTAAAAAATTACTTCCCTACTTGAACTCCCTATTTAGGTTTACACTGGTGTTTCTGTGAAAGTGAGGGCTTGAAACCACCAAATTGCTCCACCATTAGCCCATCTGTGGTCTCAGGAGTCCTCAGTGCTCCTTCTCTATACCCTCAAGGACACAGAGTTCATTTATAAGCCATTACCTAAGGAGCAACTACTAATTATAGCAAGTCTGCAAAGTTATGTGATGGCTTTGTGACTTGGAGCTAAGACCTCCAAACTCATTTCACTTGTGACTCCAGAAAGATTTCGGTGTAGATCTCTGGAAGTGGCAGCCTGCAGTACGAGGACATCACACCACCAGCCAGGCTCTTAAGTATTAGCTCTTGTTGCACAGGATGTTGAAAACAGTAAAAGAAATATAGGGTTTTGCCTAAAAATAGGAGATTTCCTGCTAGGCCAAATTTGCTGTTTACAGAATTTAGGTATTTTATGTTTAATTACTTCACGGTAAATAGATTTATTTACAAGATTATGAGAATGGCAAGTCATAAATATACAACGATTGTTTACTAGTTAGTTTGGATTATACATAAATATGCTCTGCAGGCTTAGCAAAAACCTTTTTCCCCAAGCTGAATCAGAATACTCAAACTGAATTTTCTAATGTGTCTCTCTGCCTTATCTAGATTCCAACATGACATATAATAAATAGCTTCTCATTTACAATGATCATAAAAATTTAAACAGCCTTGAAATAGTTGCTACAATATAGGGGGAAATGATCAAATCTATGTTCCAAATACCCACTTAGAATAGCAAAACTATTTTGATATTTAAGAAACAACACATAAAGATGTGCTGTTGCAGGAAAGGCTTTTACCTTATCTAAAGGAGGAAAAAAAAAAAAAAACCCACAAAAAAACCCCAACAAGGTTCTACCCTATATAGTAGTATTATAGTCAACAATTTGCTGTTTTACACTGCAAAACAAGGACTAACAGCCCTCACATATCACGTAGTGTCAGATTTGCTTTAAAAAAGAAACTATCTGATTTGATTCTATACAGTGATTAAACATCTTTGTGCTCTGCTGAGTAGGGTATTCTCTCCCCTCCCCCCTCCAAAAATGGCATCAAAGCAATCAAAATGGTAATGTTCAGCATGAATGGGGCCCCATCCCCCACCGGCAAACTCCGCAGACTTTTCTCCATGTTAGGAGGAACCAACACCCCTTCCTCACA
This sequence comes from Chaetops frenatus, assembly GCA_013400775.1. Classification (NCBI taxonomy): domain Eukaryota; kingdom Metazoa; phylum Chordata; class Aves; order Passeriformes; family Picathartidae; genus Chaetops; species Chaetops frenatus. The sequence goes on along the minus strand of VZTR01007970.1, from coordinate 416,077 downwards.
AAATGGAAGCTTCCACTACCAAACTGAGAGTGCTGACAAATTCTCATTACAATCAACTAGGAGAAAAAGAGTGGCATGCAGCCATCGCCCGCAGGCACGCGTCACACGGGCACTTTGCAACTTTAACCATAACTCCAGCAAAACAAAACAAGACACACACCAAAAAAAAATTAAAAA
>VZTR01007970.1:319278-412355 GCA_013400775.1 Chaetops frenatus | reverse complement strand
GAGGGGCGGGGCCGGGGCCCGGGCCCGGGAGAGATGGACGGGCAGGGTTAAGAGACCGCGATAGGAGACAGCGACAGGGACAGCGACAGGGACAGGAGAGGGGGACGGGGAGAGACACGGGGAGAAGGAGAGACAGAGGGGGATAGAAGATAGAGATAGGGACAGTTGGGAGGGAGAGGGATAGGAGACAGGGCCAGAGATAGGGACAGGAACATAGAGAGGGGATACAGAGTGAGGATGGGGACAGGTACAGAAATAGGGAGAAGGATAGGGACTGGAGCAGGCAGGGGTTGTTACAGGGATAAGGCTAGGGACAGGGGAGGGGAAAGGGACACGGGGAAAGGACGGGAGCAGGGGCAGGGGATTCGGCTTCCATTCATTTCCCTTCCGTGCCCGCCCCAAGCGTGTCCACTGGGACTGCCCTGGGGTGAGGGAGGGAGGGATCCCCCCTCCCAGTTCCCCCCCGCGCTCTGCTCCCCGCGCTCCCACTCAGCCTGGCCCGCGTTCCCCCTCTCCAGCCGCTGGATCTCCTCTGCCCTTCTCCGTCCCTGCCCGCACGGGGGGAGCAGCCGAGGCAGCCGCACCTCGCTCCGTCCGCCCCGTCCGGGCAGTGCCTCCGCCGCCCGCTCAGGGGCCGTGCTCGCCCCAGGGAATCCCCCCGCCGCCCGGGCTCGGCCAGCCCGAGAATCCCGGGAGGTGTCCCCTGCTTCAGGCACTGGAGACTCACAGGGTCTGGGAGGGTCACAGGGCAGCGCGTTCAGTTTACGTGGTTCCTCACTCACCCCATCTCCCTGCTCCTCACCAGGACAGGCTGCTGTACCTCACTGCTGGTGTCCTCGCACCCCGAAGTGGGATGTCAAACCTGAGACACATTAAAAAGCAAAATGTAAGTAGGGGAGATAAAGTCTTCTGGCAGATGAGATGCGTTCAGGTCTGCAGGTAAGGGAGAGCACAAACGGGGTTGTAGCAGCTCAAGGGGGAAGGGATGGAAGTGTGGGACATTTGGACACGGGACCCGCTCAAATGAACCTGCTGCTGAGGGACGGCGATGCGGATCCTCTGACTCTACTTAGTTAATAAATAACAGCAGTGATACTTTAAAGTGGCACAGAAGGGTTGACTGAAGCGGATGCTCCAGTTTAGCCAAGCCAGGTCGTGGTTGCAGCCCTTAGTAAGGGATCCGAGTGCCACCACAGATGTGCTCCAGATCAGGTGTGCACAGAAGCACATCACCTTGATGTCACTTCTCTTCCATGAACGTGTGACAAGGCTCCAGGTCCTACAGACAGACCCCACCTGATGCTGCATCAAGCCAGTTGTCAACTTCTTAAAAATAGAGTCAATCCAGCAGCATGAATGTATATGAAGTCAGTGTTTCACCATGCAGCTGCAATATTTTCCATGCAGTAATGGGAGCTGTGCAGTAGACTTACTGTTGTCTTGATGCATGGCCAGAGTAGGGTTGGAAGCCAAAAACAATGCTCAGAATAATTTTATTGATGACAGTCAAAATTTAGGGGACCTTTCAGCAAGCAGTTAGCTGAAGAAGTGTTAGGGACCAGAACTTGGGTGTATACATACTCCCACTCTTGCACTGATTGAACATTGATATTTTATTCAATCTGCACTAAAACACAAAGCTGAAACTCAGCTTAAATCATTAGTCAGTATTTAAAACATCACTGTGCTGCAGTTGTGCTTGAATGCCAATTTTAATAACTAGGTTAATCTCAAAACTATTTAAAGACATCAATATATACCAAAAGCAACTTGCATCAACTATACTCTAATTAAAACTGGTTTGAGGTATAATGTGTTGTCAGTCCAAAACAACGTACCAAATTTCCATTAAACTTCTCAGACATACTGTGTTCAAGCATAGCACAACTTCTTACACTAAAATAATTTGAAGATTCATGGTGAAATATTCTTAGCCTGCCAAAATTAGTAGTAAAGTCTAAACTGAAATTTTCTATTAGCCTTACAATGAAATAAATTATTTTAAAAGAGGTTTATTTGCATCAGTAAAATTTGTTAAGGTAACGGGTTACAATTACAGCATTTGCTTGTGCTGGCACACAGCTTGCAGGAAGTTTCACTCTTTCTCTCAAGATAATATCTAGGTCAGTTTGTTTTCCTTAGTGTGCTTGATGTCTGGATTTAAAATATCAAAGGGTTTTTAATTGTCAAACAATAAAATGGCTTAGCTGATGGAGGGACTTTTAAAATATAAATTCTGCTCACATTTCTAAAGACAAATCAGTCAATCCTGCAGATAGTGATAAGTACGAAAATCTTTCAACGCAATATGACTTCTCGTGTTCTGTACAAAGGTATTTTGTAGTGTCATACACAACAAAAGCAGGGATTTGCCAAGTAATTTTGTAAATTGTGAAGGTTACCTTTGTAACCTCTGGTTATAGCAGAGAAAAACTTCTGTGAGTTCAGCCATCAACTAAAACTGATTAAACTAGTGAAAAACTACGATTTCTTTACATGTTAGTGGTTAATTCATTGACATTATGTCGGTTGATTTGTTTCAATGCATACAATATTGGTAGAACAAAGAGCCTTTTTCTTACCATTATAAAATAGTTACTTGCTGACCAGAACATAACTAGTGATTCCTGTAAGCCTGACTTCCTGCAAAGATGTATATGGGTTCATGAAATAGACAATTTGACTTGAACTGTGAGGGGTGAGGATTATCGTGGCATCCTCCCCACAGTACTGTGATGTCAACAGGAAAAGTTTAGGAATTTGTTTAACCTGCCCACCATTCAAAAATTGGTTTATACACCTTCAATGCTACTGTGATGGGCCACAAATTTTAACATAAATATAACTTATAGCCCATAATGAAGTGCATTGCTTTTCATTTATTGATGCTGTGAATATTGTTTTCTAGGGAAGTTGTGTAAAATAGATTAATCTGACAAATACATTTATGCAATGACATTATGCAGTCACCTAGGAAAATGTTAACAGCTTTATGCAATTTACTGGAGGATTATGATGGCAAAAATCAAGCAGACTCTGAATCTCAAGATGGACAAAATTGAATTCCATGTATTAACAACTCTTACTGACTTCAGTGGAGAAGACCAGATTCCATCTGCCAAAAAGATTTGGCCCTTTAAATGCAAAATGCTACCAGCATTTTTGTGCATTTGACAAACTTCCAGTGGGTTACATGCCAGTGTAAACCATCAGCTGGGCTTTTGCTTTTCACCTTGAAAAATCCCTCCCTGTGTTGTCATATCCACTGGTAAAAGGACTTCTGAAAAATGCAGACGTGCCAATGCAAGGAAAAAATCTGTTCATATAAAACATTTTGGCACATTTGCAAGCCCAGCAGCAGCGCCCCCATGTTAGTTTTTTGAAAAACAGCTGCATCAGTCAGTATAACATAGAACTTCAGGTAAAAGAGACACTCAATACATTCCTCTCTAGTCAAGAGCAAATGTGAAGCATTAACTGAGGTTCTTTTACTCATCCCTCCATACCCAGCACTAGGTACACACACCTTATTTGGGGGCAAAGAAGTAAAGTCACCTCCATTCCCTACCCAGTTTGTTTTTATTCTAAATACCATCTTAGGTTTTTTGTGTTGGTGCTCACAATTCACCTAGTCCACAGTGTCTGGTAAGGTGAATGAGCTGCTTTTTGGAAGCATGATGTACTAGAGGGGATTTTTGTGTTCATTTTCCCTGGGAAGAGTTAAAACAAAAGAGTTTTCTTCTGAGTCAATTATTTTTGTTTTGAAAGAACATTTTGAATCTCTTGAAACCCACTTTTAGATCCAAGTAAATGACATACGAAGTATAGTCCTGTGAAAACCCAAATTCTAGTATGGTCCCCATATGCTAGAGCAGCCTGAATGGAAAGGGAGCTAAACTCTACATAGTCTTGGACATTTGGGAAAAGCTGCTCAAGAAAATGGTTCTTTCTGGAAAAGGCTCCTACTGTTTCTGCAGTCAGTGCAGAAAGAACTCCAGTACCTCACTCCAAGCAGGAGCTGTGCCTGGGTTGAAGCAAGTCCTGGGAGTGTAGCCCAGCCCTGATTCACATCCGAGAAGTCACTACAGGGCAGTCACCACCCATGAGATTTCAATCAATGCAGTGTGATTTCCTAAAGCTCTCATGCTGGGCTAACACTGCTAATTTTGAAGTGAGGAGTAAAATTCAAATGAGATACAATAATGTTGAACACTTCTGAAAATCCCTCCGATGACCTTGACACTCAAGGATTATTGGTAAATTTGATCAGCAAATTCTGGATGTTTCTCTTCTCACATTGGAAATGGTGCTAACTTTTTCTGGAGAATCAAGTAAATTTGAGATGTACTAAGTTACACTCATGAAAAAAAAGAGTAGATAAATTCAATATCCTTCCTTCCTTCCTTCTGCCCTCCCTCCTTTTCTTCCTTTTTTTGATTTAGGGTAGAAGCATAAGAACAGGGGTATAGGGGTATATAGGTGATACAGCATAACATTGTGTCAAGGTGTAAAAGGTTCAGAAGAGAAATGCATATCCTCCAAGTGAATCACTCGCTTGGGTTTGCAATGCTCCAGCTCTTCCACGATGTGTGCACTCATACTTGATCCCCACTGAGTCCTTAAAACTGAGCTGCTCATCTCCTGTCAGAAAAGCATCCTATCTCATCTGAACATCACTTATTCCCAGGCACTTCATGGTAATGAAGAATTTAAGAGGATATTGAAGTTCATAGCAAGTTTTCTCCTTATCGGACTCCTTCTTCAGAAATGAGTGGTCCATCCCTTCCAGCATCACTTTCCAGAGCACGCCTTCACCTCCTTTTCAGGCAGGAGGTAATGAGCCAACTGTTTCTACAGAATGCTTTCTGAACAGTTTCGTGTCCCAGTGGCACTGGGGGAAACATGGGCAGATTGATAGACAAACTTGTTTGAAAGTCAGTTACAGAAAAAATGTCTTATGCTAGACCTAAGGTTTTCCAAGCTGCCAAGGAGATTTAGAAGCCTCTTTCAAACAAGAGGTATGAATTTGAATCTCTTTAGCAGTTTGGAAAATACTTTATTTAAGCTTTTTAGTAGGGAATTATAAGAAAGAATAAGCAGCTATCAGCCCAAGCCTGATTCACAATTCAAACCACACTGTTATGGAAGAGGTGCCTGTGCTGCTAATGTATTCACTCCACCAAGTAAGTCATCTGTCATGGAGGAAATCTGTGTTTGTCCTACCACTTTAAAAATCAGGCCTGGCTCTGGCAGAGGCCACAAACTTTCTGTTCTCTGTCACATCTCCTTATGGTCAAGTGTAGAAGAAGAAGTGACACCTATCACCTTGGCTTCATCACAAGTGACTCAGCTGCCTGACGCCACATTTCACTTTTACACAAAGTTCATGCACATCTGTTCACAAGGTTTTGTTCTCCCATGCAGGATTTAACCCAAAGCCATTTTTGCTCCAAAGGAAAATATTAAATTAATTTCTGTGGCAGAAAGCAACAGAGCTTTGTAGTGCAATGAACAGACAGTGACCCAACAGGGAGCAAGTGGAACATTACAATGAAACCTTCACCTCTTTTCGGCTCTATGCAAAAGTTCCCAGCAGTACTGAGACATGTTTCCACAGGACAGTTAAATTTCTGCTGAATGGGATGAAAAGATGAAGCAGCCCATTTCACTGTATTCATCAGGCTCCTGCACACAGAAGTCCTGCTTAACATTTCTGCTGAACAAAGCCTTAGGGCAGAAGATATATTGAACTCCCATAGTGGAGTCCCAGTAATGGCTTTTTGAAACTGTATCAATTTGTATCATTTCCAGAGCATGGTTATTTAATATGATTTTAATTACAGAAACCTCCTAGATATTGTATTTCTTTTCTCTTTTCATCACCATCCTCTTTTTCAATTTTGTTGTTGCTGCTGTTGTCCTTCATTTCCAGCCTCACTGTCTTGCAAGGCTGATCCAGTCCCCATAATCCTTTTATCACTCTGCTTTGAAGAAGAGAATTGAATTTCTTTTGTACATTGAGGTGAATTTGTACATAACATTCATTCAACAAGTTTTGCTCCAAGGATCACTCTGGGAATATATTCAGATCAATACCATTCCTGTTAATATCACTGGAAAGCAACATTGCAGAGCACCACAGAGTGAGGCTGTGGGAATATCATCTTCAAAACAGACGATCTGAGAAAGTCAAATGAGAAGTGTTGAACAACAGGATATTGTTCATGCAGTCCATGCACTCATTCTCTCAAGCAAGTTACACTAATTACCTCCTAGTATTGCAGCAGCATACACATAGGCTCCCCAGTATGACAACTGTGCTAGGAGCTGTACAAGCTGAGGTTAAAAAAATGAAATAATGAAATGAAATGAAATGAAATAAAATGAAATACTTATGATAGAAAGTCTCTATGTTCAATGCAATTATTAGTTGTGTCTTACATAACATGTAATCATGGGGAACAGCTCCAAAGAATATTAAAAAGTATGTTCTGCATTCTCAGGGGTTTTTTATCTTCTTTAAATAAACATAGTGAGGTTCCTTAAATAGTCCTCTCTGCACTAAGCATAAGTGCAATGAAAGATGCAAAGACAAAACACAACAAGCCATCAGCAAAAATAGGTTAAACCCTTACGTGAGTGGGGCTTTCTGTCCTGACCACCAACCTTCTAGTAAGGCATGAAAGTGCTCTCACTTCACTGGTGAGCTCTCTCCCAAAAGATGGAAAAACAAAAGGCTTCTGAGTGCTTTCTGAAAGTTGCCAAGGCTGTCAAAATAAAGGAGGGAGATGGACACCGGGTGTACAAACACCAAGCTCCTGCTCCTTCCCCAGGTGAACACAGAAACTTCTCAGGTGTAGTGGTGTCTTACACGGGACATCCTGTGCCCCAGCCATGGCCACACTGCCTTGGTCAGAAAAAGAAAAGTGAGTGACACTCAGCCTGAAAATGGATGCCAATCTCCAAGCTACAGCTCATGCAAGTTAGCCAAAAAGGCTGCTGATATCCTGATACTTCCTGTTTTCCACAATGAATTCACAGCCTAAATGCTTTCCCTGTCTTTTTCTGGGCCAAACATCAGCCTCCCTGTCCTTGCCCTAGTTAAATACTAGGTGAGTTGTGTAAGGACACCAAGCAATTCATCCTGGTATGTTCTGTGATGCCTGTTTTACTCTCTTTATATCTCTGCAGAAACCTGTTTTACACATTGGCCCATTCCTGCAGGACTAGCATTTGACTTGCTTTCAAATACCCTTTGCTTGGGACTTAAATCCCCTTCTAGTCCTTTTATCTTTGGGGAAAAATTTGCCAACACATCCCAGGCATAGGACAAAAGCAGAATCCAAGGGCAAACAAAAAGAAGCCCAAATTTGCTTTGAGAACAGCTCATGATTTTTTTATTCAGTCTCATGACTAGCCAGGAACAGGCTGACTCATGACATTTGAGTGCTCTGCCTCAGCAATCCTGAGTTTGCTGTTGGAACGTCTGTGTCCTCTGGTCCCCATGCTTCTTCATCTCACCCTTGGCTGATTTGCATAGCTAGGGAAATACATTATTACAAAGTTAAAGGTGAAAAATAATTAAAAATAACTTGGACCTAAATAACATGACTTGACTCTACTGCCTGGCTTCTGTTCCTAAAGGTTTTCCTTCAAATTCTCAGTTGCAAATATATGCTGTAAAAACAGATCACAAAAATAAATGTGATCTTATCAAAAGGGCTGGTCCAGCAACTTCCTGTCCTCACTTTCCCTCAATGATGAGTCTCTTTAGGATCACTTTGCAGCAATCAAGTTAAACAAGCTAACAAGTTTTACTGGGATTCAAGTTTTCCCTTGCTTGATTCTACAGAACTGGAATTGAGCATATGGGTCTTTTCCTTCTATTTCTTAATATTTGTCAATCTGTTATGATATCAGTGATACAATGCTTTGGGGTAATCATTTTTTCTTTACCTTTTTATGTTGGGCTCTGAAACACATGACTGACTTTGCTGAAAGCATTCCACACTCATTTGCTCAAATGCCATAGAAAATTACAAAACATACTTGCTATTAACAATATTTTTGTATCTACTTGATATAAAACGTCCTTAGTTATTGGTTCAAATGTTACACATAAAATACTAACATGAATCCAGCAGCAATCATCAGCAGAATAGCAACCAGAAATCTTGCTTCAGGTCTGGGCATCTGTTTTACAGTATGAAATACCATCAGTTTTGAAACAGGATTCTGCAGCCAACAAGGAAGATGGAGAGACACTATGTACAAGGGCCTGGAGTGACAGGACAAGGAAAAATGGTTTAATACTGAGAGAGAGTAGGGGGAGTTTACATATTCCCTGTGAGGCCAGTGAGGTCCTGGCACAGAGAAGCTGGGAAAATGTGGCTGCCCCATCCCTGGAAGTGTCCAAGGCAAGGCTGGACAGGGCTTGGAGCAACCTGGGATAGTAGAAGGTGTCTCTGCCCATGGCAGACGATGGGATGAAAACAGCTTTAAGGTCCCTTCCAACTCAAACAATTCCAGGATTCTGTGATGATTCTATATAATGACAAAAAATATTTATAAAATGATTGCAGAACTAGAGAGAAATTCAATAAGGACAGGGTAAGAAGAGCAATGTTTTCACTAGCCACATGTTTTAAGGAAAAAAATTATATTTGAGCCCAGCTTTCAACATTGTAGAACTATCATACTGTCACTGAGCTTGGGAGGAAGTCAGTGAGCACAAATACAGAATAGTTGTCTTGACAGGCTGCAGATACATAGAACTGCAGAAAAATCATATGTGGCAAAGGTGTTACAGGACACCACAAAAGAAACTGTTTAAGCCAATTTCACTAATTCTTGCAATATAGAAGCTTGCAGTGGAGAAACTCAACTTCTACTTGGTTCTGCACCCAGCTTTGAGAAATCAAAGTTTTATAAATTTGAAGCCATTCAGATCAACAAATGGTTTCGAAAATATGCCCTCCTTCCTGCTTGTACATAATCTAAAGGCAACTAAATATGTCTATCTATAGAATCATAGAGTGATTTGGGTTGGAAGGGACCTTTCAAGGTCATCTAGTCCAATCCCCTTGCCATGGGCAGGAACACCTTCAACAGTTAGCAAATGTTGAATAATATCCTTTATCTGGCTCTAACCCATAGTTCCTATCCCAGAGCTGAGGAAGCCCTTGAGCCTGTCCAAGAGCAAAGGTGTATTTAATGCCAGCATTCAGATGGATTAAAAATGGAGTATAAAGGGCCACCACCCCAGCAAATGTCCTGACAGAGCTTTTTTTAGATGACCAGACTGTGACTGATATGACAGCTCAGCCACAGTTATCTGAGCAAACTCAAGGCACACACACAAACCACGCCAGAGCTTGGAATTCAAAAAGGAAGCAGTTTAAGACCAGAAATTTCTTCACTGAAACAGGTGGAAAGATGAGGATTGATACAACCTGCTGCCATCCCTCCACTACTCCATGGAAGGTACCAGGAGGTGTTTGGAAAAGGAAGGAGGTAGTGAAATGTTGGGAGCAAATGGGCACTTGTTCTTAGGACAAAAAGGATCTGGGAAGAAAATGTGATTCCAAGAGGCCCATCTGAGTCTTAGTGCCTCCTTACCACCTCTTTCTTATGGCAGGGGCTTGAAGTCACAAATCTGGCTCAAAACTCTGTTATACAGTGTGTAATAAAAATATAACAATCATCTAAGCCCTACTTAGTTGATACAAAACTACCACCTTTATATCATTTTTAATTTCAGTGAAAACAACACCAATTGTTAATAGATTTTAACAATTCTCAGAAAGGCTGACACCCAGACTTCAGAGATGAAAGTGATGGTAAAACGGAGTGGAACAGCTTGGACTGTTATCTTTGTTACAATTTAGACAGGAACAGAAAATAATTAATGTAAAACTTCCAGATTTAAAACTACTCTCTCCAGAATGGTTATACTACCAACAAGCACAGGTGATTTTTTTTTTTAATATAAACATGTAAAGATATTTAAAATAAAATAATCATGGCAAAGTATCCTAGGACACCAAGGACAAATATTGTGATGAAATCTGCAGTGGAACAATAATGATTCGCTCTGCCAAATCAGCCAGAGAAGTTAACCCAATTTACAATTTAAAATAAAATTCAATCCTATATATTGACATTATATTTGTCTCTTATCACACAGACAATTGTGTATATTGACATGATATCACACAGAAAATTGTTAAACAGTGGATATATGATATTTATAAAGCTATTTATGTCTACCTGCATACAGAAATACCTAGACACTCACATATATGCCCAAACCCACATGTTTGAATGCAAGGTCTGCTCCTCAGCTTGCTTTAGTCATTCAAATGTGGTTTCCAAACAGAGGCACACAGGGCAGCACTGAGTGTGTGAGTGGAACCATCTCTCTGAGGAGCAGAGGCTTGGCATGCTGCTCTCAGAGTTCATTATAATCATCACTTCCAAGCCCTTCTTAAAGAGAAACTCTGTTTTCTTTAGAAACCTGAGATGGATACCTCTTAATTAAACCAGCACTGCCATGCTGAATTCAAAAGAATAACTAAGAGACCACTGTTTATAGGGAGACCACTTATAACCAGCAATTCTAACTCCAAAAGCCGTGATAAGGTTTCAGCTTCCACTGTTAGCATTAACCACTTCTACACCAATGATATCAATTAAACAAACTTCTTTATCCCTAGCATATAAACAGAGGCACTAAAAATAAATCTGTTACAAAATATGCATTTTGTTTATATGTATTTACATAGGCCTCAGATCTGCATATCTGCAGTACCAGAAGGATAAAGCCATCTGACGCAGAAGATCAGCAAAGCAATCTGCAGGCTCTGCAGGGGCCAGAAAAGAGATATTTGTATGGTGGCAAACAACATTATGCAAGACATGCCTGTGCTTTAGTTTGTGATGGAGATAAGTTGTGTATCCAAAGAGACTGGCAGCCATCGGTCCTGCACACAAAAGAAAAAAAAAATCTCTCCTCTATGTATTTATTAAAATTTCAAAGCTCAGGGCTACATCCTTCCTACTTCAGGATTTAACTGACTTCTTGCAGCCTTGCACCTCTCGTCTTCTCAAAGCACATGATGCGTCAGCAAAGTGAGGATGTTTTTTTTCTTCTCGCTGAGGAGGAATGTAACGGGGGAGGAAAAAGGGTGGAAAAGCCTTTCTCCCCCCCTTTCCCCAGTGCAGCCTGCTGGGAGATGTAGTCAAGCTGCAACTGCCATGGAACAATGGAGCACAGCAGCTGCAGGAAGGGGCCACAGCAGCGAGACCCTCCCTGGGTGACCTGTGCAGGGCAACTGGCCAAGGGAAATCTCCCCTGGGCTTACCTGTTTGACACATTTCTTCACCAACATTGACTGTTCACCTCTACCCACATTAAAATACTCAGTGCACACATTCCCTTCCTCAGCCCTCTCAATGGTCTTTGTGCTTCCTGACAATATAAACTCCCTGCACTGTCACACTATGTTGACAAAGTAGATGTTTTCCTGATAGAAATGTACCTCCAGTGTGGGTTTTGTAATACCTTCTGAAAAGTTTATAATGCCAGCTCTCTGAGCACAGCAGATGACAAAGTTCAAAGGTATCATCTTTAAGAGGAAAATGGGCATTAAACTAAGGCCTCACAATGGAAATAATAATGATTTTTGTTCATTTACTTAACTAGGAAATACAGGGAAGAGAGTATTTTAGGTTAATGTGAAACATTTTTTGTTGATCAATTGTTTTTTTATGGGGAAGTAGAGAAACTGCATATGGTGATCAAGTGAAAGCTGCTGTCCAAACTCTATGGTTTTCAGCTTTTAAAATTACATATAAGTGTCAAAACATTTAGAATGTGTCAAAACAAACCCTTCGAATTGTAACGTGATTTTTTTTTGGAGGATAAAACAATTTAATAAATTCAGCACTAATCCAGAGACCATTTTGCTTAGAAAGGTTCACATCTCCTCACAAGTGCAGCATGCTGGCAGCAGCTGGGAGCTGTTTCTTGGCTGTCCTGTGTGCACCCCAGGCACAGCTGGGGTCACCACGCTCTCAGTGCCTGGGTTGGGCTCACACACTTCATTCAATCAGGCTTTTACTTGAGTCACTACTTCTGGCAGTGCTTTTCCAGACCAGCCACCACCTTTGCTGGCCTCTGCTGTTCAACAACATGAGCAATTTCGTCACGAGCATCCTGATTTTCCTTCTGTTCAGAGGGACCATCCCCTTTACTTTTCTGGCTCAATAGCAACCAGCTCTTTGCCTCTCTGCTCAGGAGGGAGCAGACACAGTCCAGTGAGCTGACCAGGTCTCGCAGCAGGCACCAAACCCCTTGGTGACTGAGAGCTCTGAGTCTGTGAGCAGCGAGAGCAGTGAGCAGTAACCACTAGATGGCTTTGTCTGGCAAACCTTCACCTCCTCCTACTGCAGGATGCTTTTTTCTACCTTTATTTTTCACCTAATGATTTTGGTCTTAACATAGGGAAAAAAAAAAAAAAAATCAGTTTAAACACCCTCTCTCTAGAAAACGTCACCCTGAAGTTTCAGAGAACCCTTATTTGTCTTCCTTTAGTGACCTGCATGGAAGTGAAAGCTTCCCAGGTGCTTACTTCAAAAAACCTCTTCACTCAGCCCAGAAATACTTTTACACTCTCCTGTCAGCCAAACAGCTAATATAGTAACAACCTGGGTCTTAAACCAGGGCACATTCCATCAGTATTCAATACCTCTTCTCTAACCAGCTCCTCTACCAGCTTTACCTCCCTTACAATGAGCAGCCTGTAAAGTTAGGCTAGACAAATTGCAGACGTGTGGCTACAATTATCAGACTTCAGTGAAATAATCTAAACACGTGGGAAGGGGAAAAAAATCATGTAACTGTTGTGGAAAATGCTGTGGGAAAGTCAAAGAAAACAACCTGATCTTCCCAGAGCAGCTACCACAGCCAGCTCCGCTGCAGCCTTGCAGCCCTTTCCAGAAGGCAAAACACTGGCCTGTGTCACCATCCCCTTTTGCCTTGATCAACACCATCTCCTTCACTTTGATATCTGTTCTGATTTGCATTTGGCTCAGCCAAACTGCAGCTCAGTCATGATCCTCTTGGATCCATAAGAAAAGGGAGGAAAAATGAACATCTCTTCTGTACCAGCACCTCACTGATGTTGCTGTTGGCAGCGATATAAACGTATATTCAAAAGTAGATAAATAATATACAATTTAGGAAAAAAATACTGCAATAGGACAATCATGCAGACAGGTAAGTTTGAAGATAAAAGGGTAAGGATTGCAATATTGTTAATGCCCATGCCTGTTCTACATGGTGTTTATTCAACCCTTCTTGTCTTTAAAGACCAAACTTATATTTTAAAAGATTAAAAGGAACAATTTCTTTTTCCAAGTAGACAAAAACCCCCAAAGCTCTGCAATCTAAAACTTTAGTACATGTTGTACACATTTCCTGGTTCCATAAAGTTTGCCCAGTTCTTACCAGCTGAACTGACTGATTGAGATGACCCAGTTAACTCAGCCAAGCTAAGCTTCCTCCTGAACTCAGAAGCAACTGCTGGATCTGTGTAATCTCTGCTGTTAAAGCACTTACAGCTACATATATGTGCAATTAAAATGTTTGCTATAATAGCAAGCAAGTGGCCCAAAATGGAGATAGAAATGACAGGAGGTAAGAAAACTGCATATCACACGGACTGTTTCTTTACATCAGTCTTATCACAAAGGATGGTGGAGCTTACAGTGGTGGTTCCTGCTGCTCCTACTCTTACTCTCCACCCTCTCACCTAAATTCACCTGTTTCAGCAGAGATGTGCCAGTTTCTGCCTCCTAAGGTTTGGTTCAGTAAGACTATTACCCTAGAAGGGAGAGTAGATCTGGAGGATCAGGCTGTGCTGTTATACAATAAATGAGCAGCAACAAGTTGGGTAATTTGCAGGCAATAGATCCCCAGTACCAGGTAGCAGTCAGACAGGTATTTTCAGTACAGTAAAAACCAGTATTTGAAGATCCCAGCAGATATCAGAGCCTCCATGGCCCTAACCTTGTAGATGCTTCCCATGAAAAGGTAGCTGGATTTGGGGCATTTGGATAGAAGAGTTTCTAGGCCCTGTCATGAAGCTGTGAAGTCACCACAGAGGTAGTGTGGTGTTATAGGGAAGAAAAGAGACCCATAATAAGAAAATAAGGACACATAAACTGTATCTTAATAAGACTGTGGCTCTGTAGGGTTTTTCTGTCAGTGAGACTGGTTTAAGTTGCCTCAGTCCCTATTTCTGCCCTTGAACCCTTTCTCAAGTAGATGTAGATACACCTACATTCTGAAACAAACCAAGGAGCTGCTCTTCTGGGGAACTCCTCAGGTTTTTGCCAAGTTATTTTCAGCTTGGATCAGTTCCTTGATCCAGGACACTTTACAGCACAGGCTTTTTTTTTGCTGGCAAAACTGAAGTAGAGTGTAAGGGCAGAAAGGAGTTGCTCATATGCAGAGGGAAGGCACTTCTCGGTAAATTTCTCTTGGATTTCTTTGAACAAACACATTAATTGGTAAAAGAGATAGGGCAGAAAAGGGACCAGGATCTTATGAGCAGCTTTTCCAAAACTGCACAACAGAGCAATCTCAGATGCACACTCATTCGTTGTAGACAAAGACACATATTCAAATGACAAATATTATAAGAAGGTGCACAGCAGACAACACGACTGCTGGTTACCCCAGCATTTGTTAGGAGATGATCAGTGTGCTTCCTATGTGGAAGACCCCTCATTATATTTATTTAATTTGATGTATTCCTTCACTGCCAAAGGATTAAAGCAGGAAAATCTATGATCTTTTACAGCATAGTTAACATTTTCTGCTGAGCAGTCTTATTTTTAAGAAGGCTGTCTCTAGCTCATACTTCCCAGTGTTCCTCAGTGTCTCTGTTCTCACAGCCTCTGCACTGAGCAGGCTGAAGTAGGTACCCAAGCTCCACCCCACTGCTTGAATTTCTGGCATCTGCTCTGTTATGTGCAGCTTTTCAATATGATAATAAGCAATTAGCCACACATTTATAAACATAGAGAATGGAAGATTTGTACATGGTTCAAAATTTTCTGCTGAATGCACCAGTAGATACTATAGGGATAATAACAGGCCAGGTATCTGGAACATCCAAATATTTCAAACTCCAGCAAAAAGGGAGAGGTCATCGAGTTCAGTGAATTATCAACCACTATTTGCCCAGTAGCTAACAGGAAGCACAGTAATGTTTATTCACCTCTCCAGATTTACATGTACATCAGTCTTCCTGTCCTGTCTCAGATGGAAAGGTTAAACACAGAAGCTCCACTACATACCATGAAACTAGAGAACAAAGCAAGCCAAAGTCTTGGTTCTGTTAGATGGCTCTGGATACAGTGCTGGAAGCACTTGCCTGGAAAAAATCAGCTCTGTTTATCTGCAGGGAGACCCACTTTCACAGGCTTCCCTGATCCTGGGCCTCAAGCACTGGTCTGGAGGAACCCAGAGCTACTCACAGGGTATGTGCAAAAAACAGCCAAGGTAGCAAGAAGTGAAACCCTGCTAAAATCCTCCCAGCCTCTGCAACTCAGGTGTTACAGGTGTAGTCCCACAGAGCCCAAGCTGTTGGCAAAGGAGGATGAGATGGCAACCAGAGACACAGGGGCTCCATGGGAAAATGAGATGTCCCAGAGAATGCTGCTGATGCCATTGGACTTGGGGTAAATCTGCTTGGCTGCATGACCCCAGGCCAGATGCACTCAGTTGGATTCAGGACAGGCTCCTTGGCACCTGCTTAAAAGCCATGTGCACAGGCTCTAACATCCCCCACAGGTGTCCACATCTTTGCCATGTTCATGCAGCACAATTCTGGGCTCAGAAGACAGCTGGGGTAGCTCTGGAAACCATGCTTGCTACTTGGAAGCCAGTTAAGACCTACACCAGCATTGCTGTACTACCTCTGGCACCTGCACAAGCTCATTTAAATCTTATTTGGGTGTGTGTGATCTGGCACTGTGCTTTAAAAAGAAATGCTTTAGGTTGTTTCCAAAGAACAAAGAAGAAATTTAGTTCCTTGTGGCAGCAGTCAGATGTTCAAGTCCATAAAAACTTCATTTCCTTTCCTGTTTCTCCCACCCAAAAAACAACTTATTATTTCAGTAGGAAACGACATGGGGGTCCTATGAAAAAAGTTTTATACATTATAAAGCCCTGAGTATACACTGCAAACATCCACTGTTTAAAGAGCCCCATGGGAAAACATACTACCCAAACTGATTACTAAAGTTTCTGCCATACTGTATATACAGGAAGAACAACCTTTACACTGAGGTTTCACAACCTTTTTATTATTTACTTTGTAACCTTCATGTCATTCTTTTAAATACAGTTGTTTGTAACGTCACAGAAATTGGCAGATATCTTACTTGACACAAGGAGTACCCTCAACTCAGAAACACCCATTTTCTTTCCTGGAATTACTATTTCTAGGAACTGACAATGACAGATGAGCAGTAAACAGAGCTCTTTCAGATTCCCAGCATGAGTGCCAAAGCAGTGAACCCAGGTGCTCTGCAGCTCTCACCTCCCTCCCAAGGTGTGACCCTGTTTAGGTGGTACCTCCACAGCTGCTCCCCAGCAAAGAGTGAGCCCAGGTTGCTGGTTCACATAAGAGACATACCAGGAGAACTTATGCCCCCAATCTGCCTTAACTATGCTGAATTCAGTCACTTCTTTGAAGAAAGGAAATGTTCTTCCCTGGCTTCCTGTGTATTGAGTCACCTTTCAGATCCAATCCCACACTGCAAGTCACTTGCAGATATTTCTCAGCATTTATTT
Organism: Chaetops frenatus; assembly: GCA_013400775.1. Lineage (NCBI taxonomy): Eukaryota > Metazoa > Chordata > Aves > Passeriformes > Picathartidae > Chaetops > Chaetops frenatus. The sequence goes on along the minus strand of VZTR01007970.1, from coordinate 395,488 downwards.
CAGAAATTATGCTTTCAGCATAGAAGCACATAAATTCAATTTGGACAAATAAAGGAAAAAGAAAAAAGCCCTCTCTGTTCAAACCTGAGTTTTTAATGTTTGACTGAGGACTGGCATTTTTTCCTGAAGTGTTTATTGTGCTTTTCTCTACGTGCATGCCTCTTTACCCAAAGTATAGGCTTAGCAGTTAATAGAGTGACACCAACACAACTGGCTGCTCTCCAGCACTCCCAGCTTCCAAGAAAAAAAGCTTTTATGAAAGCAAGAGACACATTCCTTCCTGCCTGAGGTTTGCTGGGTAGCAGAGGCTCACTGGCAAAGGGTGTGGGGACTGAGAATAAAACTGTTGCTTAGAGATCTCTGGCTACTGAAATAAGTGTTACTCATTTCTGTCTACTCACTCTCAACAATCACATCCTCTTGGTGGGCTACCTTGCTGTACTCATATGCTGAAAAAATTTTGGAGCAAGGGGTCTCTGAACTATGCAATAATTAAACTAAGACCAAGTAAAGGAAGAAGAAAAACCTAATCAAAGCAACTTTGACCTTGGAATAACTCATATCATAGGAAGGTTCAATTTGGCTCAGTATTTTTAGGAAAAAAAAGTATAAAAGGAAAACAATAATCTGTCAGATTGAGAGTTGAAGAGATGATATTATCCTACAAGGTAAAGCTGTGGTTGAGATCTCTTTTTCATCTTATGAAGCTGTGCTGGCTGTAAATCCTCTTAAAGCAGTATCAGACAAAAACATTGGAAAATTTGGTTTCTTGCAACCCTGCATTCCTGAGTTCCTAAAATAAATAAATAAAGGGCAAAAAGAAGGAGGGAGGCAGGAGTGAAGCACTAAGAACCAAGGAAAAAGGAAAATGGAAACAGATGAGCCACTTGAAAAACAAAGGCCCCAAAGCCAGTTTTTCACAGCAGCTGTGACCCAATCCTCCACCTGGAAACACTGTGGATCTACCACCCACCTGTGTGATGATGTACCCTGGCAGTGCATAGCGTGGTCCCAGCCTTCAAATACTGACACGCTCACACAACCAGTTACATTTTATGGCCTGGAAACAATAGTAATGATGATAAGAGAGATTCCTATAATATAGCAAGTTAATATTAGTAGCAAACTGCTCAATAATACCTTTTCCAATGATGTTACAGAGATAGGAGAAAGCCCTAACAAATTATGTGCAGAGTATAAAAATAATAAATTAAATTACAAGTGAGCAGCAACTCAATACTTTGCATGAAAAATCAATTTTTTCTCTCAGCTCTGTAATACAACCAGCAAAGGAAAGAAGAACCCAGAATATTATCTCCTCAGAATCTCAAACTGCTCAAGTAGGGACCTTATTGTTAATTTTCCTAAGCCACTAAAGCATCTTCCCTTTGTACTGGGTTTTGTTTTGCATTTCTCCTTTTACCCTCAGCTGTATTGGTGACCAGGCAACTTTAGAGGTGGAGCTGATACTGCTGCCTAATTTCTAGTCAATATTTGACATTTTGAGGCCTCTTTTCTCTGCTTCTGACTTTGCCAAACTCCAAGTGTTTCAGGTGAGTTTGACCGTTCCAGGTATCAGGCTTAGACAGGATGCAGAGTGTCTTTGTTTAATTTAATTTCATTCCAAGGGAATCCACTCTTCTTGTAAAAAAAACAATGGGAAAAGATGTGGCCTTATCCTGGGAAAAGTAAACATGCAAACTTAGTACTCCTTTTGTTGAGCAGTGCCCAAATCCTTCCTTATAATTCATACCCTGAAATTCATGGGAGACAGCTTGGAATGTTTAAAAATGTTTAAAAAATCAGTTTGTATATGTATGGACAATTCTTTCTAGGTTTCACGGCTCATTTCTTTAACTATTTTATCCTCACTGAGACTGATGCAGGAGAGACTAAGCAGAATACTCCCTGAGACTGTCAGTTTAAGCAAAGATCTCAGGGAAAGTGTTTGGAAATAGCACTCTGGTGCACACTTACCCAGCATGACTGGAAACCCAGATAGGAGAGGACACTGGCTGATGAATCAGGAGCTGAGGCTCAGAAGAAAACTGTGACTGGAACGAGGGTGCAGAAAATAAGACTAGTAGAGGCTGAGAAACAAAAAATTCGGTGGAGATGGCTAGGACACAAAGACTGTTGACCCAAAGCCAGGAATCATAGAATATCCTGAGATGGAAAGGACCCCCAAAGATCATCAAGTCCAACCTCTGGCCCTGCCCAGGACACCCCAACAATCCCCCCCTGTGCCTGAGAGCGTTGTCCAAATGCTCCCTGAGCTCTGACAGCCCTGGGGCCGTGACCATTCCCTGGGGAGCCTGTTCAGTGCCCCACCACCCTCTGGGAGAAGAACCTTTCCCTGATATCCAACCTAGACCTTCTCCTGACACAGCTCAGCCATTCCTGGGGTCCTGTCCCTGGTCCCAAAGAGCAGAGCTCAGTGCCTGCCCCTCCTCTTCCCCTCAGGATGACGTTGAAGAGCAATGAGGTCTCTCCTTGGTCTTCTTTTCTTCAGCTGAACAAATCAAGTGCCTTCACTAAGAAAATGTTCATAACATGGCTGGAAGCACAAGCAATGAAAAAGCACATGATGCTGTCTTCTAGGATGGGATGGAAGAGACCTCACATCCCAGGAAAACCAGAGAATTTTCACCCCTGTTAATGATCAAACTGACCATGAGTACAATGCTGAACAACAGAATTTTGTTTTGGTTTAATTTGCTACTAAAAAAACATAGGTGGTTTCATAAATGCACTAAAAGGACATTGTTAAGGTCAAAAAAACCTATTGTGAAGAAGTCAGAAAAATGCCCTTGAGTATACAACAGTGACATGGAATTACACTGCCTTTGTTTTGCCTTTTATTATGTCTTTATTTGATTTTACAACCCTGGTGATGCTTTTTAGTGCAGTCTGTGCATCTGTTTATGTGTGTGATACTCACTGGTGCAGATTTTACATGGGCAGACTCAGAAATGTCCTCTGTGTGATACTGGAGATGGCAACCAGGCTGTGTTCAAAATTCTACTATTGGACTCAGCAGGTCAGAGAGACAGAAAAAAAAAAAAAAGGCACAGCAGGTAAAATATCTCCCACAAAAGTGATCCCTTCAGACCCCCATCCAAATCCAATTAAAACTTTGCAAAAGCATCATTCTGTAACCCTTTCTCTGGGATTCATTTTAATTAGCTTTGGATCAGGGCATCAGTAAGATTTTTACCCTGACAGATGGTATTTTTTCACCAGTGCAGATTTCCCATAGAGAATATCAGAAAGCCATTGACTAGCCATCGAGCAGGGGAAAAGGGGCCACTCAGATTTTGTCTCTTTGGATCTTACACTTTCCTGCTAAAGCTTTCATCTTGTCACTGAGAGTGCGGTGCTCCCCACTTTTCTCTTGAAAGTCAGCAATAAGTTTCCTGGGGCAGTCTTGACAGGATTTGTTATCAGGGGAGCCAATAAATGATGGCTCCAGCTGAAGGCCATGCACAGCTGTAGGCACACATTGCTGCTACTAGTGTTAGAAGGCTGCCTTTTAGGGGCCACGTAAACAAGCTGAAATAAATGTTTTTATCACACTGAAGTTGATGGGATGTAAGCCCAGTTTCTAGCAGTAGGCTACACTTTATATCCAGTAGGGAAAATAGGTATTCCCTACTTCCTTACCTTGGTAGAAACTTGTAAACTACAAAATCTTCTGCTGATGCCCTGGAGGAAAAGCAGCAACGAAAGCACCAATTCATGCCAGAAAATGCCCTGCTGTGTGAGATGAAACAGAGAGGTGTGGCAGAAAAGGCAGGGTAGCCCCAAGGTCACAGGGTGAGGCACCACAAGCAGTGTCCCATTAGTTCCTGGAGGAGAGTCTGCTGCCTGTCTCAGACTCGCTTGTGTCTCTGGAAGCAGCTGCAGTGCCAAGTTACTTGTCTGGGCACTTGGGCTACTGGAGTTCATTTGGCACCCCTTGATTTCACAGGTGCCTGTCCCAAATCCACGATCACTGGATGAATTTTTCTGGAGGGCTGGCTCCATGTCCAGAAGATAATGGAGAAGGTATACAGTTATGCCCATTTCCCCCCTGTCCTCCAGCTGGATGCTGTGGAAGCAGTGTGATACACATCCTAGCATGGAGCTGCAAAATCTGGAGGAAAATGGTGTCTTTATGCTTTGGGGGTGGCAGAAGAAAGCTGCCCCCCAGTAGCAAGGTAACACCACATTGGTGGCTGCACTGCCATCCGGCCCATGGGCACGCTCCAGATTAGGCTGGGATGGTGTTCATGATCCAGACCTGCAATTTTCATCCTCCTCTGGGAACATTTCCACAGAGTAAGAACAGCCTCCAAGGGGGTTGTGGCAGGCCATGCACTGAAGCAAGTCTCTGTACAACTAAATCCACTCAGTAACAGGCTGCACTGCCACTGGAAAGTATTTGCAGGTCTGCAATTGGAAAATGTTGAGAACTCACTGATTTAGACTGATCAAGCAATTGCTCAGCTTCTACAGCAAAATGAAAGCCACAAATGTTGTGGAAGTGGAGTGATGCAATTGCAAGCCAAAGTATTGGTCAGGACAAAGTCAAACGAGCCACTTCTAGAGCCTCTGTCAGGTCAGCAAACAAGGGCCTATTTTAACTTAAATCACCAGACTTTGTTGATGTTCCTTCCTGTTTAGTCATAGCAGCTCCTCACTTTCTGGACATTTATAATGAGAGCCATGAAGGCAATTTGATCCCTTAGGAAGCTTTCACTCAACAAGTACAACGGCCCCAGCAGTATAATCCCACTCTTTGCAGAAGCAGGTCTGTCATTCCAGGGCTGCAGTAAGAGGTGTTCACCCTCCAGGCTCCAGAAGAAATCCAAGTTGTTAACCCCTTCCAGAAGGCACCGGGGTGAGAATGAGCGCAGGGCAGGAAAAGCATGGTTATCTATATGCAAAGGTAACAGTTGCAGGTTCTGCCATCAGATGTCATGCATGAGCATCTATTACAGGGCTATGCCATCTAATACCTGGCAGCTCCTTGGCTGCACAAGGATGCATGAGGGGAGCAGGGATGTCAGAGAAGGAGCTGCACTCCCAGCTGAGATGCTGTCCTGCCGTGCCAAAGGAACAGGGAGAAGTTGAACTTAATGGAAGTGTTTTTCACTGCCCAACTGGCATCAAATCCATGCTGCCACCACAGGCACAAGGACAAGTGCAATCCTGCTATTAACACAGGGCCCCAGAGCAAAGCCATCCCAGGAGACAGCACTTGTAGAGGCTCCTCCAGCAAAGCCACCCCTCATCACCCCACATTCAGCCTCAGAGATGGAAAACATCCTGTCTGCTCCTGAACACCTGCAGGATTGGGACAGCCCAGCCAGTGACTCACATCCAGCCTTTCTACTTATAAAAAACCATAAACAACTAATCACACTTTTCCAAAATTGGCATTTTTAAAAATATCCAAGGCAGATGCTTCATCTGTTCTGCAGTAGTGTCACCCAGCTTATGTAAGCGGGCAGAAATGGCAGAATCAGAAATTTCCAAACAAAGGCCCTTTGGGGCCAATGTCACCCAGACATTTCCCTCTTTCCTCACAGTTTATATGGATTTGGTGTTTGTTACATTTTCTGGTTCAATTTGGCTGAATTGCAAGAAGAAGGTGTGAACTGTCATACACTGCCATGCTCAAGTCTTTGTTTTGAAAGGGCCAAAGTGACCATCTGTGAAATCTTGAGGAACCAGGAGGAGCAGATTCACCTCACAATTAAGTGTCCTTTTCTGTGTGAGAAATAATAATACTTCTCAAAAAAGCCAGCTAAGGCTTAATGAATACTCACAAGCCAGAATAAACTTAATAAGCCTGAGCTGATGAAGACAAAGATAGTCACAAAAGAGAAAGTTCTGCTCCTGTGATGGGATGAGCCCAGGTGTGATCACTGCAGCACCAGCAGCAGGGAAACCTCTCCCCAGTGCATCCCATGGGCTGGAGGAGAATCTCACAGTTCTGGGGAGCTACAAGCTCTTCAAAAGGGCCATAAAACACATTGTACTTAGCCAGCTCACAGCACACCCAAGTGAGAACCAGAGCTTACTTGAGTTCACAGTTATAAAACTGAAGGTCACAGTTATAGAACTGAAGGTTATAAAACTTCAGGCTTCTGACAAAAGTATTCCCCAGAATAATGCCTGGGGCCCTGCCACTTGACAGTCCTCAGGTGCACACTCCAGTGAAAATAATTTGAGTATATAAGGGAAGAGGAAAAAGAGGAAATCTCTTCATAATGTTGTATTTTTTAAGTGTTTCCTTATTTTAAATTGATCTGGTTCCCAAACAGGCAACATTTAAAATGAAAGAATAAATCAATAATGCATTAAAAATAACAGTGTGATTAGACCTCCCTGACTTTTGCTTTTCTGTTTGTCTTGCTGGAGCACTGTTCAGCTCTGTTACTTTGTCTTGTTATCCTCTGGCCAGGTGTGGGAAGAAATAACCATGTCTTGGGGAGGGATCTTCCTCCTCACTAATGCAGGGAAGGCTCTGGTGTAAAAGTTTTCAAATCTTGGGCATAGGAGAGGGAATTTCAAAGCAGTAACCAGTAGTTCATTACATCATTTTTTTTGGCATTGAATTTTCTATGAATGCTACCCATGGATTGGAATATGTTCCCAAGAGTTGCTAACAGCAAGATGGTTCCTCAAAACAAGGAGCATTGCCATGCAGACTAACTGCAGCAATGCAAATCATTTTGTCTTGTCCTATTTAAACTCTTACACTACAAAAAAAGTTTTATATGTTTGCATGCTTGATTTCTTCACCTCAAACTTCTTCTCACAGCCAAAACCAAATACATTCCAAGTTTTCCTTAGGGATCAGAACTCATTCTCTCTTTCAATTTACACCAAAAATACAGCTGACCCAGTTACCATTGAGATGCTCAGTCAGAAATCAGCTGGGGAAAGCAGGATGAATGACATTCTGGATCAAATGCATAATTAAGGGGTATTAAATACAGCTGGCCATAATTTTTCAAAGGAAGAGGATTTTATATAGCTTTTTGTAAATGAACATATTTCACTGTTTTTTATGTTGTCAAAATTGTTGGGTTTTTTTTTACTGTCTCACATAGTTTAAATATTGCTATTTCTACCAAAGCAGCTAGGAAGTCTTAAGAAAAAAATTATCAAAGCAAGTTTTCAACAAGAAATTTGTTTTCAAGTAAAATTTTTTGTGGACTGCAACCTCTCTCCCCTGGAATTACAACATTTTCAAAAATGGAAGCATTGAATTTTTCTCTGATAGCTTTTATCTAAACTTATTTACTTTTTTTCTCCTTTTTTTTTAATCCCAAAAATGTCATTAAGTAACAATTATTTTTCTGATTAGATCAATAATCTCTGCTTAACTGCTTGCAAGAAGGTTATTTACAATTTTGAGGTGGTTACCAGTACTTTCATTTCCCCAAAACTCTACATGAAACTCTACTCTTCTGGTTGGAACACTGAAGTTTTCCTTGCCCTCCTTTACGTGTGGGTGATATTTGGTCATGTTTTGCCATTTGATTGCAACATGAACAGAGTAGATTATTTTTATTATTTCTTCATTCAAGAAAAATACGTTCACATTGACTGAAATGCTGATTACAATTAAATCATTTTAGTCAGAAGAAATTCCAAATAAAACTTCCTTAATCAGTTCAGACTGGTCTTAGAATTTTGTTGGAAGCAAATTTAATCATGAAGACATGAAATCACATAGAAATGTTTTCTGCTGTTTTAAATGAAGTATCTCCTTTTGGTGCCATCTTGACATTAACATTGTTTAATTTCTTTGACTCCAAACTATTCTTTTTTATAGCTTGCTTGCACTTTGAGAGGGAAACAAATTACTTGCAGTGGTCTAGACTTTGCAGCATGCCTGCGTGTCTGCATGTTTGTGTGTTAATCCACAAATTTTCACCTACTCTGGGAAATTGATCTTGGACCAAATCACAGGCATGCACATGGCTGGGTACATGAAAATTATGTTCTTGCTAAGCTTCAAATTAATTTACATCGGAAAGATTTTTCCACCATTACATATATTGTGTCATAGGAAAAGAGTTGATTTGTCCCACCTGAGACAGGATGGCATTTAGAACTAAACCTCATGAATAAAATTAATCCAGTAGGATGGAAGATATTAAATATTGAATTATCTTTATGTGTTTTATGGTCTTCCATCATAGCTTTATTTCACTATGAGTTTAGAGAAATTGTTTAAACTTTACAACTTACTTTCTTATTGTTGAATAGGATAAGCTAGAGATTTTACTATGGAGAATTAAGGTTCTTACACTATCAGTCTTATTGCAGCCCATGTTGAGAAACAGTAACATCAGAAAGAAGAAAAAGTGGACTTATAGTCTCAGATAAATTAGGACAAAATTGCATAAGATTGATATTCAAACTAAATTGTTTCAGAAGACATGGAAAATCCTACTAATTTCTGTTTTCCCCTCTCCTAGGTGCAGAATAAACAAACTTCAGCAGCTGATACAAGAGAGAATCTGTTCAGATCCTCCTTTGGTGAGCAGAGAGCAGCAGAGTCCTATGGAAATTAAAGCATTTCTCTAGTGCTGCAAGATGTATTGAGAAGGAATTTGGGAAACAGAGCACTTGGAAGCAGAACAAGGGGACAGGCAGGCTAAAGAAATGAAGTTATCAAAACATGACAGTACAGTAACAAGAGGGATAGACACTAAGCTGATGAAAAGCAACACATAAATAGGAACGAAAGCTGCTTGTCAAATTTAACTACTCGGTAGGCAAGCGTTTGGGTGGAGATTCTCTAAACAGCAGGCAGCTGCTGAGAGGGCATTTGAACTTCATTGCATGGCTGAAATCCCCCAACACCAGCTGAGCTAGTCTGGCTCTCTGAGCTGCACAGGGAGTGCAGGATTGCCAACATGAGCTCTGAATTTCCTGCCTTTTGCAGGTTCCATTCTTTTATCACTGTAGGTTTTGTGTAGGATTATTTTTCCATGTATACACAGAGATTATGATTCTGCTCACAGAGCTGCAACAAGTGAAAACTGGCTGCCCTGGCAGTATTCCCTGATACACTTAGTGGAGCTCCTGATTGCATTCCCATCTCTCCCACAGCGGTCCCCTGTGCATAACAAGGGAAAAATACAGGCAGGAGAAAAACCACTGCCAGAGCCCCAAGGTTTGACCAGCCCCCTGATTGCCTGTGACACACATGAACTGAGGAGAGGTGGTGGGTGACCTAACGGTGACTGTTATTGGCCAGTGACTACAAATTTCATGTTTGGGTGTTCTTAGTGCTGTGGAATTCTATTTTTTTTTCTGGTGGAGCTGATTTTGAAGGTGGTTTTTCCTGAGCAGCCCATGCAGAGCCATTGCCTGCTAGGCATAAAAGGAATGGATATATCAGAAACTACTTGGCACAGTAGAACTACATTCCCATACAGCTTAACTGAGGCTGCAAGAATAATGGTAGGTTGTTCTTCATAAATATACTGCAGAAAAGTGAGACTTACACTCATTTTGTGAACTTTAAGATGACTATTTCTATCTCTACACCTCTATATGTTCCCACACAAAATACTGCACTGATGTACAGTGAAAGAATACAGAGGGTTGTATCCTGACTAAGACTCTACCTAAAACACAATAGAAATTGTAATAATCAAAGATGCAGAATGTGCAGAGTGGAAAGATACATCGGGGCAGAAGGAATAAATTCATAAAACTGACTAAAATTTGGGTTTGTGAGGGGAATTTCAATTCTGTTGTTGCAGCTAGAAAGGGGAATGGACAAAGGAGAGTCACACTCCATGATATGGCCAAACCTTGGTTAACATAAATCAGAATTAAGAGTGATATGCAAATGCAACTTTCATTACAGACTTATATCTGTTTGTCTTGATTTAAAATATTATATGAGATGTAGAAAACGTTGGTGATAAAGATTATGCAGGATTTTTCCATTATTTCACTTAGGGCTTTTTTGGTTTACAGTATAGCACCGATTTCTTATTATTTTTGGGTTAATATTTACATTCTTCACTTTTTGGAGAGCAAATTCCAGATTCATTATGATGTTTAGGTAAAAAAAAAAGGGCTTTTAAAAAGAGACTTCTCTAAGGCATCTGCATTTTTGCATCCTGTGCTGCATATGTAAAGCCAATAAATGAGATAGTAGGAATTCTTCCACTTACATTAGTTACAATACTCTCTCAAGCCAAAGCCACACACCAAAACCCCAGAGACATGGCAGCTGGGTCTCCCCATTTCACTGCATTTTTTGGGACTAATGGGATTTTTACCTTCATTTTTCACAGGTCTGCCACAGATATGCAGGAAGGCTTTGAGGAAGCCTCATCACTGGGAAATACTTCTGTTCTCCTAATTTACTGAATGCAAATTATGACACTTCTTTCATCTGCTGGAGTCCTGTAGGGAAAGCCACAACAATAAAAGGCCAACTAGTTGTTACAATTAGAAGAAATTTTCTATGCATAGCTGTTGGCTAAAAGAAGCATCGGAAAATCTTACTGGCTGCATCTCACTGGTCCCAGTTCCAACTCTCCAATATCCATGCACTTAGAGTTATGCCAGTTCTGAAAATCAAAAAAGCAGGAAGGCAGTGACTTTGGTCTTCTACCCCAAGATCAAAACCCCCACAGCCATATAACTCAAAATGCTGCCCTAGTATAAGTTCACTCTCTGATTTTACATATGTTCAGGAAGCACTGGCAACAGAGCGCAGACCAGGCAGGTTTTTATTCTACAGCAAGTATCCTCTGTCCTCCTGCAGCTGGGGCAAAGCTGGAATAAGGTGCTCTGGCTAATTTGATGGAAAGGAAGTGGTATTTGTTTAGGAGCCTGCACATGCTCTGGACCTCAGTGGTGCTGCATGTGACCAAGTCAGGCACAGGCCCAGTTTTAGCACTATGGCCAAACACCCTGTATAGTGTAACCTGTGCAAGGCCACACCTGGTTTGATATCTGGATGTTACAGGGGCCCATGATACAGTTCACTCCCCACAACACTCAGGATAAACCTTCAGTCTTGGCACTTACAATGTCACTGAACGATACCAGGATCAAATGGATCATCATGTTGGATTTGCTGCAGTCTCCAATAAGGCATTCTCCAGCCCCACTGAACACGACTTTTTGCCTTGAGAAGCTCAGCTGTATCACATAGTCAGAGAATGAACTTGTAAGGAAAAGACAGAAATCCCAGACAGGTTTTCCCTGTATACCAAGAGCTGCATGTTTCTGCTCCCTGCAAAACGGCTTTCCCTGTAGCCATCTAGTGGAATGCAAACAGAATGTTCCCAGCCAGGGAAAAATGAAGAGAGAGTTATTGCAGGCATTCAGAAGATCTCAGTACAAACAGAAATCAAACAGGCAGCAACCTTGCTGAAAGTCTTCCTAAAGCATCATCTTCAGCTATATAATAGCAATTTTATTAGACAAACTCCTCTCTTTAAGAAGAGATGACATCCCAAATGTAATGGGCTGGTTTCTCCTATCAGCTTGGCTCTACTTTTAAATAACTGTTCTGCATTAGATGAGGTTGTTTCTGACTACATAAAGGTAAATGAGGTGGGAACTGGGCATATTATGTGTATATTGAGCTGCTTTCCTAGGCAATCTTTTTTTCAGACCCAGAGACTCTCTATTTGAGATAGGTGTAAACAACTAAATGGAAAAACCTGGTGCTCGACGAATCCTGGGTTTGTTCCTACCATTAGCACAGCCACAGGTGGCCCCAAAGGACTGAAGCTGTGAGTAGGAGTGTACTGATCCATTCAAGAAAATCCCCACTTTCTTAGAAGGGCAAAGGAAATGCACCAAGTACTATACCAAATTAACAAGGAAACCATGAGGGACAAATAGCGTATTTCTTTAGCTAACTGCAGTAACTAAGTGAGGGGACAAAACAGAGTCAGGTCACACCATACACCAGGCAAGTATCTCTTTTTTCCCCCACATACTATTAAAACAAGAATGCAGAGCTGCACTACCTGTCCTTTTCCCCAGTTCCATCTTCACTCCAGTACTTCCATTTTGATTCCCAGCTGGGTTCACAGGAAACAAGTTACTCTGAAGGACTGTGAGATGCTTTACTGAAGGGCAGCTGTGGCAACTGAATGCTAATTCTGCTCCTACTTCCACTCACTTTTCAGACTAGAGCAATTTACAGCCATGTTCCTCCCACAGTTTTTCCACCTCTAAAACAAGAAATGGCAGGATAAAAAAAACACAAGTTGGAATTTTTTCACTGTACAGTTGGTCTCATCATGTACATTTTGACATCAACAGCCATGTCCTGCTGAAATACTTCTCCAGAAGATAAATGCTAACAAGTCATCACCTCTTTGTGGCTTTGTCCACTTTACAAGTGCAGTGAACTCTGATGATTTCACACCAAAGTCTGGGTTATGCCAAAGCATTAAATGACAAGAAAATATGGTTGAATATTTGAAAAGCCTTTAGAGGATAAAATGTACCCATAAACTGCAAAATGAGTGTTATTGAATCTATGCAGAGTTGAACTGGAAAGGTGAAAATACCAGTCTTACCAGTACTTTCAGATCATTGAAATTAAACACTGGATTAAAATACATCATTTCAACATGATTCCTCATGTTGAAAATTGTATTTCTGAATGACATGAACAGAGCAAGAGGGTAACTTTATATAGGAAACACCTATGAAGGTTTCATACTGCTTTATTCTGAGTGCCCTTTTACTCCACAAAAAGCTGGGATAACTGGACAGACCTAGATTGTCTGAAGAGCAAATTACTATCTAGGCTAAGCTAGGACTGTAGAATTTGTCCTTAAGTGGGTGACATTTATTTATCCTTGGAGCTCTTTTTCCCATCAAGATTGTCCCATAATAGAACCAATTACAGAATCTCAGTTATTCAAGATTTTTGGTTGCTAGAAACAAAAGGTCTTGGGTTTTATTTTTCTGAATTCCCAAGGTTTACTTGCAGAGCTCCCATTAATATTGATGTGAGTAAAATATCTTAAAAATCCCAATGCACATAAAAAAAGAATAGACTCGTAAGTGAATGTCTATTGTCAAATAACAAAGAGCTGTAGTCTTTGCAAAAGCCAGCAAAGAGTATTCTGTTTAATGCCTAGTAAGTGTCCTATTATCCATTTAGTTCAATTACATTGAATGAGTCTGGTTTTTCCAAAGCCTTTCACTTTGTCACAATGAGTATGGGAGGCTGACAAGAAAGATGAGCCACTGTGAGCTTTGGGTTGTTACACTGATCTCTCCTGTACCTCAGTGAGAGCTGGATCCACACATTAGCAGAAAGGAAACAGGCATGACAATGGCCCCCGGTAGAGCCCTCGAGGTACTGATCTGATAATGATCCCACTCTAAACCTCTTGCCATCAAAATGTTTTTATTCTCATCCATTACTCAATCTTCAGGGACTCAGGAAACAAGGAGGAAATGGCTCCCTTCTGAACTGCTCTGAGGAATATAAGACAATGCTGAAAATTTAGGCCAAGAGCTACATGTTTTTTATATGCTGTTTAATTCTCAGAAACTGGTCTTGCTGTTTTTCCACATCAGTGCCTTTTCCTTTTACAAGACATCACTTGCCTTTTTAGGATGAGCCCTCCACAGTGCCACAGAATGGGACACAAATACACAGTGCTTTCCAGCAGAGAACATAAATACACAGTGCTTTCCATGCAGAGGTTTCTCAAGCACCAGTGACACCATCACGAATTAGTTAATGTTGTCCTACCAAGAGGGTCAGTATTTGAAAAGATGGAATGCAAAACAATTACTGATTTCAAAAATATTTAATAGTACTTTACTATAAGCTAAAAGGTGGAGTGTAGGGGCAGAGTTCTGTTTTATCACACCTCATTTTTCATATTTCATATGCTAGCAATTCATCCAGCATGCAGAAGACCAGAATAATAGAACCATTATTACAGACATTCTGCACTGGGACTCACAACGATCATGAAGTCCAACTCTGACCAGTAGCAGAAATCTTACATATATATTTTTTCCATTCAGTAAATCATCCAGTTTCTTTAACTATTGAAACCCACATATATGCAGTGGAGTGTCATTGGTCTTTAGAAGCCCCTTTAATATAAAATATTAAAATATTAGCTGCCTTTTTTTTTTTATCATGTATACCATAACAGTAACCTTTGAAGCATTACAACATCTAGTAAACCACAAGAAACTAAAAAATTACATTGGTAAACACAGGCATACATAAAGATATGGCCTACATATATGTATATAAACACTTATACATCCAATATAGGTATTTGAATTTATTGCAGGAATTGGATTAAAAGGTGTTGTCCCTACCTTACATACAGTTACTCTGACACCATCATGTCTTCTCCCAGGAACTACTGTCCTACCCCAAGGAATAAGCCTCATTTGAGAAGTCACAATTTATTCTAATTAACACATAAATATTCAATAAACCAACCCTGAAACAACTTCTGTGGAGGTACTCCAAGTGTGCAAGTCTCTTTTGCTCATTAGAGCAATCAATGTGTCGTCCATGTATTCTCATACATGGAATGTACACTTGTCTCTGCTCCCAGCACAAAACCCAGCCCACAGCCTGCACACAGGGTCCTTCTTGATTTCCCTGGTGAGAAGTGTTCAGCATTCTCCTCTGCCCTCTCCATTGCCTTTAAAACCCTTTTCAGTATTCAGTTATTCAGACCAACTCTTGTCTTTATGCTTATGATAATAATCTAAAAGCTAGAGACTCAAAAAAAGTTTAAACTTTTGAAGTAAATGAGTTTATCAGTGAGGACTAAAACTATACACAGAAGTATAACAAGGTCACAACAATCTAAACCCCCTTCCCAAATGCAAAACCCAAAAAACCATCAGCAGAATTTCAAACACAATTCCAAGTCTGGATAGCTATAACACCTCAAAGACAGCAGAATCTGGACTCGAATGATGTGTCAGGCCAGTTTTATGAGTTAAAAAGGTACTGCTGCTTAAGAGACTGAACTCACTGAATATTGAAATAAATGTAAAGATTACCACTGTCATCAATGGGAATTGTATTGATCTGAAAATTAATTGCTGTCTCACTGTTGTGTATTTAAAAGTTTATCCTTCCCAATGTGTATTTGCCATGGTAAAATACTGATTTTCAGAATAAATATTCTTGCCCAGATTAATATTCCTTTTATTTATTAATCAGTGCCTACTAAAAAGAAATTAGTCTTTTCTGTAACATATTCTTCACAATACTTTAAGCAGATTAAAGGAAAGAAATAAGACTTAAATAACTATAAAATAAGAAGACTGAAGTCCCATTGTCATATCAGCCTGGACAAAAATTATCAAGCAGTAACTGACATTGGCTAGATTGAATTCATATTTATATGTGTTTGGCTTAAAACTTTGAATTTCCTTTTCTATCTTTCATGTGCCAGGACTGATTGTACTAGTAGTGTTTATTATCAGCAAATTGTGAAAAAATATCAGAAATATTTCAGGAATATATACTGAAATCAGGATTCATTTTGTTCCTTTGAGATCCCATTTTCTTCCACTCTTCCATGAAAGTTGCAATAGTCTACTAGGAGAGCAAATGTAATGCAACACAGACTGGGCTTCTTAGTACACATACAAGAAGGCAATCAAGGATGCCAACTTTCCAGTGATTTGACATGAATTTGAAAAAGGACTCAGACAATTTTGGGTAACAAACAGGCAGAAGTACCACAACATATTTTTGAACAGAATTCTAACATACTAAAGGTAAATGACCTGCCAGAAGTATTTTTCAAAGCTCTAGTTCATCTGGGGTTGGATGCAGAGAGAATTGCTTTGATCAAACGGCAGCACATTTCCCAGCATGGCTTCAGTACATTATCTGCTGAAGGAAACAGAGATCAAGAAATTAAATTCCAGACCTCAAATTGGACTGAAATTAAAAACAAGCAAACAGGAACTCAGGAAAGCTTACAAATATAGGTGTAAACTGTTTAGAAATAGATGTAATGATTTAACACCCCTGGTACTCCACGCCAGTTTTCCAGGAGGCTTTACAGGACAAGCAGAAATAAAAGCTTACTCATTCATGGTCTTTAAACAAATGTAAAGCCTGACCCAATTTGCTGTTCCTAAAAAACGGTCTAAATAGTCGCAAAAGGCAAATTCAACTATGTTTTATTTTCTGAAGGCTACACACTGAGTAATTATTCAAATATCCCTTATTGTCAGCATTTGAAAGGAACAAATGACTAGGTAGGAGTGTTTACCTGAGTACCATTTATTGATCAGTTGGCTTCCAAGTCATCTTTGGCAGAAGGGCCACTTCCAGTCTTTCAGTATGGAGCTGAACACAAATTATTTTAGCAAATAACTACATACAAACCTCTCCTGGCTATGCCTGAGGAACCTGTAGGTTTCACAGCACTTCAGATTTCTTTTGATTAGGATTTGGAAGATTGTATTGTTATGGTCAGAAATGTATCAAAGGCTTGACAGAATTTAGAGCTTTAACACTCCCACTGACAGTGGCTATGATCCACACAAAGGCTGCAGTCCCAGTCTTGTGAAAATTGTGTGCCACGAATGCACAGGTTGAGATACCATATATACTTTATGAAAATTTCTGGCTGAAGACAATAATGAGAATTTCACCCATAAGGGAATTTCTGGTTGAAGAGAATTACAAGAGTTTCAGCCATATGAGAACTTCTGGCCGAAGAGAGGAATGTGGAGGTCCTCTGAAAGGTGCATCACAGCTTTTGTAAAAGATCTCCCACATGACCTCTGACTTTGCAATTGTGACTTTTGTTGTTTAGGACTTATTTAGTTTTGTTATTTAACAAAAAAAACCCTCCATTTCAGCTCATATTCCTTCCCACTGAAGACCAAGAGACAACATGGTATTTTGAGGCCCTAATCAAAAGATTGATGGTGACATTATAGCAAATCCAATTCTCTGCTGGGGACAGTACTTATCTCTTTTATAATTTTTGGGCTAGACCCAAAAAGCCAGGGCAACAAAGTCTTTTAAATATAGTGATTTTGAGGTACTTGGGTTTTCCCCAGTTGATAGGCAAATACCACATCTAGAGATTATGACCAAAGGAAAACCACTGACAAAACTCTAACTCTGGATCAACACTGAGTTTGTCACCTGGTACCTGCCAACAGAAATAGGTGCTGACTCCTTATTACCACACAGGGCTGAATATTTCAAATCATCAAGTTCTTTTGCTTACAACAGAACAGCCACCTTTCCAGTTAAAATACTTGGTGGGAATTCCTCGGAAACCTTCTAAGCAACTGCACAAACATAAAAAGTATCAGTGGGGAAACACCTGGAATCCTCTTAAGCGACCCTGGAAAACTCCTTATTGAAAGAACATTTTACAAATGGACTTTCCCTTCAGCATTGTGAGTGCCTTACTTACAATGAATAGGATAAAGCAATTTAAAAAGCTACGCTTCTGGAATAACAAAATATGCAAGCAACGGAGTTTAGTTTAATAAAAAATGTGCTTTAAAAGAGAAGACCTTTTTATTTTCCTGCTTGCCACATTTCAGCACGATATCCGTATTCGACTTTCTTGGCTCATTTTAGCAAACTACACTTGAAATGCCTCACCCTTGGTGAAAGCAGACGGCCTGTCACAGCCGGTGAGGTGATGCGATCATGTGGGCAATGACCTTTTCAGCTCAAATCGGGTGTGTCTCGGCAGGGCAGGGCTGGATTCTTCTTTCAGCTGCTCTTTGCTGTGCTCTGCCCCTCAACTGAGCCCCAAATCACCGTCTTTGCTTTCAGCCTTCAGGCCGAGGAGAGCTGGATCGAGCTCCGTGGCTCCGGGTGACTTTCACCCTCTCGGCGAAGGGATTGCCGATGGTCGTCGGAACAAGCCACCATTTACAAGTTTCTGGACTGTTCTTTCCTACCGGTCTAGGCACGCACTAGCACACTGCTTATAATTACCACCCTGGTTATGATTAATTAAAACAATTAATTAAAAATTAACGAGAAAGATGAATCAGCGGCAGGGAAGCAAGGCAGAGCAGCAGGATAGCCCGCGACAATCCAGGGCACGGCCGCCCCTCAGCCGCCCTGAGGCGCCTCCCGTGTTGGAAATGATGGACTATGTAATTTAGAACCAGTGAACATTAATTTGATAAAAAACGTATAAATAGGCGGTAAAGCTTTTTATCACCTACTTATACACTGGAGGCCGATATTTTGCCGGGTAGCGACAGAAAGGCTACCTGGCCAAGGATAAAGTAATGCCTGACTGGCTGGCAGTAAAAGACGGCATTAGGGTTTCATTTCTCCCGACGCTTCTGGAAGAGCTCGGCAGGACGGCGGCTCGCGCCGGAAGTCACCTGACCCGCGGCTCGAACGGGGCCCGCTGTCCCCGGCAGCGGCCTGTGGGGCGCCCCCCCCGCGGCCGCCGGCGGTACTGCACCCCCGGCCCCGCCCCGCTGCCCTCGCCGGGCGCACGCGCGGTGCGGGCGGGCGTGGGACGGCGGCGGACGCGGCGTTCCCGGTTTGGGCCCCACCGAGCCTCGTCTCCCGGCGGACACAGAGCCGGCGGCCGGGCCGGGCGGCACAGCGGGGATTGCCGGGGCACCGCTGGGGGATGCTGAACGCGCCCCGGGGCCGTGCAGCTTCCGAGGAGACCCCGCCTCCCGCCCGCCGCAGCGTCGGCCCCGCAGCGCAGCGCGGCGGGAGAGAAGCGCCCGCCCGAGCGGGTGAGTCCCGCGGGTCCCGGAGGCGGGGGCGGGAGGGGGACCGGGCAGGAGCGGGAGCCGCGCACGGCGGTGCGGGGTGGGGATGAAGGGAGCGGCGCGGCGGCGGGGTTTGGCGGGGTTTTGCGGGACGTGGAGGGCGGGGGGATCGCAGCGGTGCAGGCTCACAGGGCTCGGGACGCGCGGAAGGGTCTGTGAGGTGTGCGGGGAACGCGCGGTGTGGCGTCCCCGGGACGGAGCCAGCGGAGCCGGGAGTCGAGGCGGAACGGCAGCTCCGCGGGGACGGGGCGCGGGGTGGCCCTGGCGGCATCCGGCTTCCGCTTCCTCCCCGCTGGGGCCGCGGCCGCACCGCAGCCACACCGCCGGGGCTCGGCACCCGGCTCCGCTCCCTCCGGCACCCAGCGGGTTCCGGGCCCGCGGTGGTCAGGCCACGCTGCCTCCTGCGAACCTCCAGCTGAGCCTCGCTCGCGAACGGCTGCGTTAAATAGGGCAGTGAAGCTCCTGGCCGGATCTCTGTAGGTCAGCAAAGCATCTGTGCCGTGTTATTTTTTTTAAACAAGAAGAGCTTGTTAATCGAACAAGAGTTAGGGTGGATATCAGGGAAAGGTTCTTCCCCCAGAGGGTGGAGGGGCACTGAACAGGCTCCACAGGGAATGGGCACAGCCCCAAGGCTGCCAGAGCTCCAGGAGTGTTTGGACAAAGCTCTCAGGGATGCTCAGGGTGGGATTGTTGGGGGGTCTGTGCAGGGCCAGGAGCTGGACTGGATGATCCCTGTGGGTCCCCCCCAACTCAGGATATTCTATGATTCTTTGGCGTGTTTCTCAAAACACTTCCATCTCAGCCTGTTCAGAACATGTGCTCCTAAAACTTCGTGAAGTTTGTGAACACTAACCCAGATGTAGGTTTGTGTTGGTTCTTGTTTCACGGGATAGAATTCGATTCAGGTTCTCGCTTAGATTAATGTTAGATTAATGTATGTTAGATCCTCTGCAGTGCTTTTGAAGAGAAACCGGATAAACACACGTGTGCAGAGAATCTGGAGCCCAGGTCGACAAGGTTTTCCCTCTGTCGATCTGGGACAGGCTTTGTAATTAATTTGCTCTTTAAATAACTCAAATATTTAATGTAATCAAACTAATAAATTTAAATAATATTATAGTATATTATGTACATAATGTGAATATATGCAGAATATATATACAGAATGCTTTTACTTATCATAAATCAAAAATTAAATTTAAAGTATATTATATAATACGTTCTATATAAAAATAATGAAGCAATAATTTAAATAAATATAAAACAACTTCTTTTTTAGCTTTTCAATGGGTCAGATTGAAGTAGTTTCCTAGGGATCAAGCTAGGATGTCTACTTTCAGGACAGTGTGGATTAGGGTATTTAAGTATGTATACACGAGCCAGTCTTTGTCCCTCTACTTCCAAAAGCTCTAGTAACTTATTTGTGAGGTTTTTCAGACAAAATTCAGGACTTGGATGTGTGATCTCCAAGACTGCAGTGCTACTGGATTTATTGTTTTAAAACATTTCAACATCTAAACAAGATATCCTGTAACAATGTATTGTTACAATTTCTGGCTCTGAAATTCAGCTATTTGTGGATTTTTTTTCTTTTTTCTGGGCAGGTCTTAACCACAAACCCAACACGTTTTTTGGAAAAGTTTTCATTTTTGTCCTTGCTTGAGATTTAAATTGCAATAAAACTACATATTTCCTGTGGAAAGTTTTCATATTTAGTGTCAGATGATATAACCATAGTTAGTAAAAAACCTCTTTTTTCACATAAAATTCCAGTAATGTGATTGTTTGCCAGGTTTTTTAGGTCGAATCCAGCTACCGTGTTTTTGTTCTTTGGTTTTGTACACAGGTTGTAAGTGGTACTTTAGTAAAATGGGGCTCAGAAGAGTTGCAGATATTCCTTCTGCAAAGCTGATTTTGCTTTACATCAGAGATAAGCAGCAAAATGATGATTTGTCTGCTTACAGTAATTGCTCTAAAATCCATGGCATGACTTATGTGTCCTTTGGAGGAAAACCAATCGGATTTATTTGTAATTTTTTTCACATTTCAAATTAGTAGTGGCCTACCAATCCAATTTTTTAAAGGAAAGCATTGTCTTCAGTCTTAACCAAGCTGATTCAGTGGGTCCTCATTAGTATTTATTTTAGATGTTATAAAGCAACTTACTTTTTTCTTGCTGCTTACACGGGTGTCCTGAGGCAGCATTGTGGAGTGGAATATGGAATGTTTTAGCCACAGCTTTGGGGTTTTTGTAGCCCTTCAGAATGAGAGTATATCAGTTATGGTTCTGAAAGGAATTTTTCCAGCGGCTAAAGAAAACTTATCTCATAACTGAACTGCACATTTCTATTGTTGCTTTAATTTAAGATTGAATACAGCTGATCACCACAACTTTAATCTCAAGTGCTGCTGACTGTTTTTGCCACAACACTTGCTTTGCAGTTGTCATTCCAATTTTGACCTGCTTCTGCATGAACTGCAGTTCCTGTTTTTTGTTCTAAGAATACAAATTGAAGATCACTGCTGCTTAGAATTTAATTTCTGTGCAATTCTTTCTAGGATTTTTTGTTTCTTCCACACAGGTGTGGAAAAATGGCAAAGAGAATTGCAGAGAAGGAACTGACTGACCGAAACTGGGACCAGGAGGATGAAGCTGAAGAGGTAAAATCCACATTAGTTCCCTCCTACACACCCCTGCAAGTAGTAGAGTAGATGTTTACATTTGCTGTGTATCTTGTGCATAAAACCTACAGTAAAACTGGTTAAAAGTGTAGCAATGAAAGATAATTTTATAGAAGTGGATTTTTTAAAATTATTTTTATAAAGCTTCCAGTTATGCAGACCATATAGCAAAGCAGCTTTCAAGAGTTAAAACTACATCAGTGGTTCTGGGGAATTCAACTTCATGTTTCTAGAGGGAACCCCAGGCTTGTTAAAATGCTTTTGGACTCTTAAAAAGTGTGATAGGTACTTACTGAACTGACAGGAAAAGCAGCTTTGATTTCTGGAGATAAATGCTCTTCATGCCTCCAGTATTTTTTTTGAGGGTCAGTAATAGTTAATTTCAGAACTATGTTAATATTAACTGAATGTCCCCACACAGCCAGAGGCGTTAGGGAAGTAGTTCCAAGTGGTATGTTTCACCTGACTGTAAGAGATTTTCACCTTTAATGTCTCACACTTCTTATGGCTCATGTTTAAACAAACTGGTTTAGTTTTTGTCCGACTAAAAGTATTAAATGCTTAGGCCTGTAAATGTAAGAAAGAAAATTGACTCTTCCAGGAATTTGAATATAAGAAAACTTAATTTCCTCATTTCTTGCAGGGTAGTACTGAGCCGTTAGCTGTCTTTGCCAGTGTTTGAACTACACCAGGCTGCTGGAGGTTGCCTTAGAGCCCTCACCTCCATGTATCTGCTCCAAACTGTGGATTACTTAGAGATTCCCTTCAGCAGAGAGAGCTTAGAGCTGTGTTTAAAAAAAGCAAAGCAAAATTTACCTTATTTATTGTAATTAAATGGAGATAGCACAAGGAGAAATGTAGTGTAGAACCAGAAAGAGTTCTCCAAGTATCAGCTCGTGTTCAGGTAGCTGCCAAGCTAATGACAGTGCTGTATTTTTGGAGCGAGCTGGTTTTTAACTTCTTCCCTTGTTTGTTTGTGTTCAAAACCTGATCTCGGCCACGCCTTTATGTTATGCGTTTCGAGTATTGCACTAATGATTCCATAACTTCCTCTTAAAGGTGGGAACGTTCTCTGTGGCAAGTGAAGAGGTCCTGAAGAACAGAGCCATTAAAAAAGCAAAACGCCGGAACGTTGGGTCAGAGGTAAGGTAGTCACTGGCCATGAGTGCTGGAGTTTTACTCGCTTACAAAATACAACGTCGTGCTCAGGTTTTTACTTCCTTGGGTTTGTAGTGATGCTGAGTAAAGTTATCATTTCAGCTCACCAGCTCATATGTGCACATGAACTTTGGCTTTACTGTTCCATGCCAAGAATAAGGCTAAGGCAAAAAAAGGGTAATACTAGTTTGACTGGGTGAGGAGGGTGTTCTTGCATATTTTTGAAGTAAAACTAGAGTGTTTCAGACACAAAGTCATTTGCAAATGGTTAAAACAGCATTTTTACTGCTTTACTTCCATTTTTTTTGCAGAGATGGAAGTATAGAAATGCAAAGTTATTAGTTATCCATACTGGATGGCTGGGGCATGTCTCAGAAGCTATATTACTAAACACCCAAATACTAAGCTGCTCTGAGAATGAAAAGCATGTCTTTTGTTAAGAGTGCTGCTACTTTTTTTTTCCCTCCCTGTTAAGAGCTTTAGTGCCGTCTACTCTGTGCAGTAACAAATTGAAAATTGAAAGGAGGTTGGCCTTCATTATAGGTTTAGTCCCTGTGAGAGCATTAACCCAGTCCAGCCAAATTGTTGTCCTTTCAGAAATCCTTGACAAATGCTTTGTTGTATATATATTTTTCCCAGACACCCTTTGAACAGGGCATGCATCATGTTAGAAATAGGCCTGGAGCTTTACCTGTTACACAGATTGCTTTAGGATTGGATGGGACTAGGCACAGTTAGCAGCTAGACAGTCTTCTCCTGTACTTTTGATTTTCTCTCTGCAGTCCAAGCACTGTAAATAAGGAAGCTGTCTTAGCCCACTAATGCTTTGAGTAGTTTTAGCCACAAATGTGGTAGAAGATATAGTTAAATAAAGGATTGTACTGGAAAGAGGTGATGCAAAACGTAAACTGCAGCTTGAGCAGGAGAGATTCAGGGGCAAAGGGAATGGAAAAACCAGAATAGAATGAGAAAGGAGACCAGATGGTTTGTAGAAGTAGTCAGGAGACTGGGGGCAGGCTGTTAAAACTGTAGTAGGGCTGGTGTACTTTTAAGCCAGCTGACAGCTAAGGACCATGCAGCCCCTCAGTCTTCCTCCTGAGAATTGTAAAAAAGGATAAAACCCCTGGGTTGAAATAAGAACGGTTTAATGACTGAAATATAATGATGATGATGATAAGGGAACCAACAAAAAGAGAAAGAAAAAATCAGTGATGCACAGGACAGTTGCTCACTACCTGCTGACCTCTTCCCATCTCCAAGCAGCGATCAGCTGCTCCCAGCCACCCCCACTCCCAGTTATCTATGCTGGCCATGACATTCTGTGTTACGGAATATCCCTTTGGCCAGTTCAGGTCACTGTGCTGGCCATGTTCCCTCTTAGCTCCTTGTGTCCTGCTCACTGGCAGAGCATGAGACACTGAGAAGTCCTTGACTGCAGTGCACACAACTCAGCATCAATTAAAACATCCTTGTGTTATCAACTTTCTTCTCACCCTGAATCCAAACCACACCACTGTACCAGCTACTAGGGAGAAAATTAACTATCCCAGCCAAAACCAGGACAGTAGGCTGGACAAAGTCTAAAATGCAGAAGAGATGACAGGGCAGCTGAAGTTGTGTAGGAAACCTGTGAAATATTTACAAAAAGGTAAACTTGAAACTACTCATGTTCCTACGTGGAGCAAGCAGAATGCTGCAGAGACAAAGATGGCAGTTTAACTGGAATGTCCAGAGAGAAAGGTGGGACTGATCAGAGAGAAACACAAGAAAAATGCCTACCTAGGAATGAGAATCAGAGGACTGCACTGGAAAAGATAGCACAAAAGGAAGCAAAGAGACCCATAACCACAGATATGGGTCAGATACTGGAAAACAGCCTAAGATTGACAAGCTTTGCCATTTCTTCAATGGCAAAAGCAGATGAAACTCAGAAGCAGTTCTCCTCTGATGGTTTTCCAGAGATGCTGAAAGTTCTCTTCCAGTAGTAAAAGTTCATTACCTCCAAAGACCTGAAAGTGACAGTACTTTATTTGCATGTAAATCACACTTTGTCTTTTAGAAACATGTAAGAAACTATACAATAAAATAATATGGTTGCAAAGACAGTGATCAGAACTGTGAAAAGGTTGCAGAGATGGATATTCTGTGGTCAAGTACAATCTGTCTTTGCATCTTGGAATATTTTGGGTAAATCACAAGACGTTTCATAGGTGACTCCAGAGTGATGAGTGGATTAAAGGATTGGGCTCTTGATTGCCATTTTAAATGCTAAAAGCTGTTGAAAATAAACCTGCAATTACATAATCCTATGTAATTATTTAAAGAAAACAAGATGCTGTGAATGTCTTATAGGTAGTCAGACATCCACATCTCTGAACAACTTCCATGTAGTCACATCCTAGACCCAGTTTATTTTCATACCAAACACCTGAGTCTTTTAAAAAGAGTAGCAGTGTGTGTCATAAGGAAGCTGTTAATTTTGTTTGCATAGGTGACACAGTATTGCATGGAATGACATGCTGAACTGGGGAAAAATAACCCGAGGATATCAGGAATATTAAATGGGGATAGGATTTGTGTGGAGAAGATGTATGTAACTGGTTGTCTCTCTTTTTTTTCTTTCCCAGTCTGAAAGTGGAGGAGCTTTTAAAGGGTTTAAAGGCTTTATTTTGCCTTCTGGAAAAGGAGGAGGTGGCTTCAGTGGATTCGGGAATGGTGCAGGAATAAAGCCTTTGGAAGGGCTGTCTAATGGAAGCAGCAGTGTCTCTAGTACTCCTCCTTTCAGCAGTTTGAAGAGCACCTCTGAAACACAGTCAGCATTTGGTAAGTTTTAAATAAGCATACATATTTATCAACACCTTCAGTCATAAAATCTGTAGGGTTATTTTAGTAGTGAAAAAACAAATTTAGATCATCCTATAGTTGTGTTTTAAGGTTTTGAGACTTTATACCTCTCTGTAAGATTTCTTAAGATTTTAGAGTCCTGGAGGGATAAGTTCTCCAATGCATGCAGTTTAAAGAGGTGGCAGCTAAATTCATATTTCTAATATGGGAGGTAAAAGTTTTGTAGGCAGAGATGGAAATGGAAGGCACTGGCATAAGGCAGTCTCCAAAAGGTATAAAGCATCTGGTAACATGTCCCAGTTATTTGAATTTAAATAAAAAATACATGCTGCATAACTAAAGTCTTAATCTTTTTTCCTTGTACATCTGATGTTGTAGATAGTCTTACTAGAATTTTACTTGTTACAGTTATACCTACATTTTAAGACATTTGAAATACTTTGGAAAGTTGAGCTCTCACGCTTTGGAATTCCCTGAGGAATATTAGTTCTGTCCCTTTGTGCTGGAGATGCCCACAGAATTTTGGAGTCACCATGCCATAGAATAGAAATGGTGGAGTTTGAAGTTTGGAGTAACTTAGATTTCAGTGAGCTTGAATAAATTAAGGGAAACTGAAGTATTCAATGAGATGTTTTCTAGTTTTCTTCTTAGGGTTTTTTATACAGAAGTGCTCAAAAACTTGTAAAATTATGGGCTAGTGCACTCAGGGTGGTTTAAAGCACAAATGGCAAGAGATAAGTTGAGTGGTTTGATTTAATAAGTGTTACAGCTTGCTAAAGTTGTTAGATTTTTGTAAGATTTGGAAGGTTTTGGCAATATGTAAAACATACATTTTTTTAATGTTCTGTACCAGACGTCTTTGGATTTTTTTTATACATTACTGTGCTCCATTTACTTTGTCTATCCCTAACTTATTGTCTAAATTAAAACTTGGGTCTGCTTATTGGCATGGCAGTACCTGGGGCACAGTGTGGTGACCCAAAAGTAGGAGCTCAGCTGAGTAAGGGTGAGTGATTTGATTAAGAAATATTGAGCATATTAGCTAGGCTTCTAAGAGAGCTGTGCTTTCTGTGGGGGAAAAAAAGGGTTCTAAGCCACATTTCTCACTAGGTCAGCAAAGCATCTGTGTTGTTTTGTTGTGTTATTTTTTTAAACCAGAGCTTATTAACCAAATGAGTTAAGTTGGATATCAGGGAAAGGTTCTTCTCCCAGAGGGTGGTGGGGCACTGAACAGGCTCCCCAGGGAATGGGCACAGCCCCAAGGCTGCCAGAGCTCCAGGAGCGTTTGGACAACGCTCTCAGGGATGCACAGGGTGGGATTGTTGGGGGGTCTGTGCAAGGCCAGGAACTGGACTCGATGATCCTTGTGGGTTCCTCCCAGCTCAGGATATTCTGTAATTCTGTGATTTTTCTTGTAACAGGAACCCCGATGTCAAATGGTCCCACTGCTGCTGTGTTTGCTGAGAAAAAGGCCGTGAGCCCGAGGGCCAATGGTGGCAGCCAGCCCTGCTCATCGGGCAGCGCCCTGGGCACAGCACACGGCTCCGGCGCCTACCACAAACAGCTGGCTGCTCTCAACTGCTCCGTGCGTGACTGGATAGTGAAACATGTCAACACCAACCCCCTGTGCGACCTGACCCCCATCTTCAGGGACTATGAGCAGTATCTGGTGAGCATTGAGCAGCAGCATGGAGGCAGCAGTGACAGTGGCTCCGAGAACGAAAGCAGCAAGACCCCTGGCCCGCGGGCAGTTCCTGTGTTTGGGAGTTCAAAGCTCCAGCAAGGCTCCACGTTTTTGTTTAACAACAAAACTGAGGATACTTCAGACAAAAAACCTGAAGCTGCATCAGAAAAAAGAGACCCATTGTTAGGAGCTACATCAACTGTCCCATTTAATTTTGGCAAGAGTGTTGACAGTTCTGTTTTGGGTTCCCTTGGTTCAGGAACACTTAGTAGTTTCTCATTTTCTCCTGGAAATTCAGGTTTGTTTGGAAAAGACACAAACCAGACTAAGTCTGTCACTGCAGCATCCACCAGTTTATTGGAAACTCAGACAGACAGTGGCAATAATGATGACAAAGGTAAATTCTGTGTATTTCTTTTTATAGTTATTTTAATGGTCAGCTGTGAGTGTATGTGACTTAAGAATACTAAAAAAATGCAATATTAAATTGATTGAGGTCATGGCACGGTGTAGTGTCAGAGGAGGTTTAGGCTGGATATCAGGGAAAGGTCCTTTCCAACTCAGGAAATTCTATATTCTGTGATCATCATCATTCTTGAATTTGAAAGTGCAGAATTACACCTCTAATTGGGAGAACCCAGCCTTATGTAAGCAACACCAAAAGTATGTGCTTATCAAGACTTATATATTTCTGTCAGATTTATACTTTATATAATAGAATATAGTATTTGAGGACAGGACTTGAACTGATGAAATTTAAAGCAGCTGGTATGTTCAGCTCTGAGCCTGTTGGACTTCTCCATTCCACTACTTTTCCTAGTAGGTTTATCAAGAGATCCCTGCAGTAAAAAGCATGAGATACAGAGCAATTTAGGCCATTTTACTCAATAGATTGTAGTGCCAACAAAGTTACATAGTATGTGACAGCTTTACTCTGCTCTTAGCCTGTGCTGGGTACAGTAGGCTGATGGAAATCCCAGGAGCTGAGGGGCTGGAAAAGCACAGTCTGCCTCTTGTCTGTCACTCTGCAACTAATTCCCTTCCCTTAAATTAAACCTGTCTCTTGGAAGTATTGATTGTGCTTTACTTGAACCCGTTTGTGGAGCATACTCTTTGAAATGTGAAAACTGTTTCTGTTCAAACAGAAGGTTTTGACTTAGTAAGCTTTATATTGTTGGGGTTTGATTGTTTGGTATGGATTGGGTATTTTTATCCCACTTAAACTGAAGGTGAGGATGAAGTTGTTTTAAGAGCTGAATGAAAAGTAAGTAACACTTTCTTTTCTGTAGCTGAAGCTGCTGCAGAGTACACGTGGACTGAAAGGTGTTCTGGCTGTCACTGACCAGCCATGTGTCCATGTCAACCCTGGTGGGCATAAGGGACTTCTAATACAGTGCCAAAATCTCTGCTCGCAACATTAACATACTAAAACTTTCTATTTAAAGGAGGGGAGGAGGAGGAGGAGGAGCCACCAAAAGTCATTGTTAATGAAATTAAAGAAGATGATGCTTTCTACTCAAAGAAGTAAGTGACTTTAACTTGGAAAATAAAATTAATACCTGCATATTGCTATTCTTCAGCACTGCAGTGCATAATTAATGATATGTTCCTGGCTTCCTAATTAATAAAACTTGTTAGGAATCCATATAGAATATAAACTTGTAAAAAAATTTAATTACAGGCAGGAGTGTATAAGATCTTACTAAAATTCTTCTGTATCTTGGACACAGCTCTAGTAGTTTGTTTTATACATGTGATCAGCTTTTTTACAAGTGAAGATGTTTCTGCCTGCATCAGGTTTTGTACAGTTAAATTGGAAGGCCTGTACCACAGAAATCATGTACAGTACTGCTGAAAAATCCACCAGGTGGATTTGCATAGCCTAAAATAGGACTCTTCAGTTGGAAAATGCTGATTATTATTATATAAAGGAGTGAACAAGTTGTGCTTTTAAGGTCAAAATGAAACTAACTCTACTAGAAGCAGTTTTTCAAAGCATATTCAGTAGCCCAAGTAATTCTGTGCTGCTTGACACTCAGCACAGAATTTGTCCTGCTACAAACAGCCATTAGCTTTATCTGAAAGGTGTGTGCTGCTTTATTAAAATGGCTTTAGGTTTATTAGAGTGTCACGTAAAAAATGTTTCTAAATTGTACATTAAAGTTCTGTTATAACTTCAGAATGATACAGCAAGTTCTTATGGCTTTCTAATTAGTGGTTTTTAAAAGTAGCCTACATTTATTGCTCCTCACAGACCCTAAGTACAGGTTGCTGTGCTTTTTACTTTCCCTGAAATTAATACATTTATCATTTCAATACTGAAAGAAATAGTTCACTTTCTCTTTGATCTGCAGGTGCTGTCCATTAGCACATGAAATAAGGTCAAGAATAATGAAGATTTAGCTCAGTCACAGCATGTTAAATCCTGATTATTTTTACTGTGAGTCAGATGGATATGTGTATTTGGGAGATATCTGTATTTCATCTCTATGTGGCTGCTCAAACAAGGATTTGGGATTTATTTTTTCTCCACAGGTGCAAACTGTTCTACAAAAAGGATAATGAATTTAAAGAAAAGGGTGTGGGAACATTACACTTAAAACCAGCAGGAAATGAAAAAACTCAACTCTTAGTACGAGCAGATACCAATTTAGGTAAGTACATTTATCCCAGTAACAAGCTTGATGTCAAAATTCCTTGCTAAGCATTAAGATGTTTTTAATCTTTTTTTTACACAGCATTAACAGATACAATTAGTGAAAACCTTTTTTACTTTTTTTTCTCCCTAAACCATTTAAAATACTGACAAACACTTGGATGCCTCTAGTGAGCATTAAAAAAGAGAGCTCATGAAGTAGTGCAAGAAGTAAAAGGTTATGGTGTATGTTTGGGGGATACAAAGTATCTGTTTTACCCTGGTTTGTCCAGATTAACATCCGTCTGTATCAGAACATTTTGCTTCTGCATATGAACTGCATCTGGTGGTCAGAATGAGTAACTTGGCATAAACTAAGTGCTGTGACTGGATTCCTTATTTGCTGCTTCTCCGTTGTCCCCTCCCCTTTCTTCTGTGTGTCCCTACTATCATTTGATATTCAGGTTCCTCCATTTAAAAAAAGGAGGATGCAGTATTTGCAGAGATCTCTAGTGAGGAGAGAAATCTGAGAACAATGGCCATGAACAGATGCTTAGGGAAGAAGACAACAAACATACATGATGTTTGTGAATTGCCTTCCTTCCAAACACCACCCTAAATCTTTAGTTACTACCTATGCTAACACTGTGTTGCAGTAAAAGCTAGAAAATGGCTAACTGTAGTTTTTTCCCCTCCTCAAATGCAGGAAATATATTGTTGAATGTTCTAATTCCACCTAAGATGCCATGTACAAGAACCGGAAAAAACAATGTTCTTATAGTTTGTGTTCCTAATCCACCGATCGATGAGAAGAATCCAGCTGCTCCTGTCACTATGCTAATCAGAGTGAAAACAAGTGAGGATGCAGATGAGTTGCACAAAATCTTACTGGAGAAAAAGGAGGCTTAAATAAGTTGCAGTCTGTAATTTGAGGAATTATTGCCAAACTGCTGCTGCTCTTTTTTTCTTCCCTAACTTGACTTGAACATTTAATTCTTTACTCTGATATTAAGAACTGTTATAGGAATTCTGGAAACATGATGTGAGGAAAAGCTAAACTAGCTAATAAAAGCTTTAATAGAACACAAGTGTTGGACTGTGCTCCCTCATTTTCAGTATCTAAATGCAGGACCTATTCTGGATAAAGCACGTGGATGTAAATCCAAGCCTAAGTTTTTAGCACCAGTCAACCAAATGGACAGAAATCCAAGTACAAAAACGTGGTACCAGAGCTTCCTCACAGACTGTAATACAATGCAACCACCTCCTGTTTTGAAAAGGGAGGATGTTCAAGTTTACCTGTTGAAACTGTTTCTAGACCACAGATTTTTAATTGGTCTGTTGTATTCTGGTGAGACTGGCTTTTCAGACTCGGTGACAGTGCTGCACCCCACCAGTGATGATCTCCATTGTGCTGTGTCTGTACCCTTGCAGACCCACGTGCTTTCAGGACTCAGAGACTGCAGATATTTAGAAGAGAACTTGCTTGTGTAGTCTTGTTGACAGTAGTGGTTCCTCCAGAGGAACTTTCAGTCCTGTTCTTGCTGTAGCAACAAGTGAATGATGTGCAATATAGTACAAGCAGACAACTGGAAGACAGTTTTGGGCACACTGGCATCCCCTGGCTTCTGACAGGTCAGAGGCAAAGGGTTGCACTTCCCCCTGGTCCTTCCGAGGTGTTTGTCTCTAGTCCCAAAACCCAGCCAAGGCAGAGCTGGATGTGCTGCATTGGTCCTGCTGTTGGTACTTTGCTGAAGAGAGCTCTTCCCAACAAACTTCAGGACTTTTATAGATCTTTCTGTTGCCTGTGGCCCTTGCCAGGAGACTCATGCACAAGGGTGCGTGTCAGTATGTATTTTTCCATGTGATAAAGCTTCAGTGCTGTGCTGCACTGCATTGAGTAAAGCAGCAGAGTGCAGCTTTGGCACAAGCTTTCCATTGCATGTGGGGAGCATGGGCTAATTTGTAAACATGGTTTTCAGCTGTGTTAAAATTAACCAGGTGGCAATAATTTGGGGATCAGAACATTCATTCTGGTCTTGGTTTCCCTCTCAACTTTGTCAGACTGTTTGGTGGTTTAATCCTTCTTTTTTTTTTTTTTTCCAAATGTTTGCTGGAAATTCCTTCCCTAGTAACTTTTTCTACTTTGCTTCCAACTCTGGGACTTCTCCAAGAGCTTGATGTTAATATGAAACTTGAACTGCTCTCAGATGTGTCACGCTGACCAGCTCTGGCAAGATGGAACAAACACACTGGTTTGCCTCTGGCTAATGTGACACAGAGGAAAAACCCCTTTTCTTAAAAAAAGTGTGACAAAATTCATACAGGGGACCTGGAAATACAGGACAGTGGCATCCTGTGGGCAGGCAACTAGGAATAACAGCATTTGATGAGGTGCAGCACATCTCAGCTGCTCCCCTGCCCTGGTGGGGAACAAATGGCTGCCTCTAGGCCTAATTTCACTGCACAATTCAGGTTATGGCCTTTTTTTCCCCTCTTCATGAAAAGGAGGAAAATCTTCATTTTATCTATAGCCCTGTTGACCAAAGTTCTAAAAAAAATAAAAAGCCTTCAGTCACATTTCAGCCACTTAGTGTACAGGAATTGCATTTTTAACACTAGAGTGTGAAGAGAGCTTAGATGCCATTTGAGATATTTGAAAAATAAACTGGTGCCTTTTGGGATTTCTTTTTGCATCTGGCTAAGTACTTAAACCATTAAAAGTCAGTGACATAGCTTTCCTCAAAATAAGATGCTTTTTTTAAAAAAAGTCTTGCTGCTACCTAAATCAGAGGCCCAAAGCTGACAGAGTGTGTCTAAATGTGTGTGAATGAAAAGCAGAATGTTGCCTAACAGTTTAGTCCAGCCTCTGGTCCAAGGGCTCAGTTAATTTTGCATTTATCTTTTGACTGTAGTGTCTTAACCCTGTCTCTGTACAGAGAGGTTTATAGACAGAGCTCTGGTTGTACATCCCATAAAGAACAGCTCTGTCTATAAAAGCTTGGCCTTGTCTTTGCTTACTTCCAAAAGCTCATGGATTTAGGACTGTTCCTTCATCCTTAGAAACGTGGACCAACAAACTGAACTTAACACTTCTTTCCTTATGCTTTGTCTCTGAAGAGGGGCAGTTGTGGGGTTTTGCACATGTGGATGTGGCCCAATTCTGACAGTACATCTCTGGCCTGTTTCCAAGCAGAGGGCACAGAGTGAATGGAAAAATAAGTAGAAGAATAATAAATTGTGTTGGAAAGAATTAAACCTTATCCTAGCCATGGTAGCAAGTAACACTTGAATTCTTCTGTGCATGTATTTAATCAGCAAAGCCAGGATAAGGTAAAAATTGGGATGTCACCTTCATTAGAATGTCAAATATGTGCATAAACATACAATTTTGAACATTTTACTTGGGGAAAATTGCCCAAGTACAGGGCAGAATTACAGGGAAGAATTTCCCTGCAAATCAGATTTTAATCAACATCAAGTCATGGTGACCATACCATTATGTGGACTGAGGCAGGAAAAGTCAGTCACACACTGACAAACTTGGTGCTCAGGTATAAAGCACAGCCCTTTTCCAGCACTGTTAAAAATTTTTGATGATGCTTCAGTTTCTATTTAAGAAGGACTAAAATTTGGAAATGCTGTAAAAGGCCAGAGATTGTTACATAGAAATAAAGGCCTTAAATGAAGAAGCAAATTTCATGGAGAACGCAGACATCAGTGTACTGCTGCCTTCATAACAAACTGGCACATGCTATCCAAGGAAAGAATTTTGATCAGAATTCCAACTCAAGGAAGCATTCCTGTGTCTTGGTTGGTAATTGTATTTAACAGCTGAATATCAGACACCTGATACTAAAAATTTAAGTTTCTGCCCAAATTTGCATTCATGCCTTCACTGTTCCAGCTGTATGTAGATGTTAGAGTGTCTTATCCATTCCTCCTCCTCTAATTTGGAAGTTTCAGCTGGAAAATAAACATCTCTGCTTCATTTAATTCTCAGAATAATTTCTAAGGGAGATCATTACAGTTGGCTTGAATTTTATTTTAAAATATTAAATTGCAATATACAAGGTTTAGGTTTTTTTGGGTTTTGGTGTTTTTTTTGTAATGTACTCAAATTATCTATTTGGGAGGACAACACTGTTCCTTTAATCCCTTTTGGTCGATGGATGTGAAAGTTTAAATTAAATTTACAGTTCAAATGAACATACTGTAGAACATAAACCAATCAGGAGATTTGCATTGCTATTATGACTGAAGTTCAGCTCCCTTTGCAGCACTGCAACATTTAAACTGTTGTTAAAGACTTTCTTTCTGATGCCTTAACTTATTTGCATTTGATAAAATTTTGTAGCTGGTGCCTGTGTGCAGAAATTAACTGACATAAAACAATTGAAAGTGGCATGAGCTAGTCTAAATCCAGTGAAGATGCTGAATGTGATGATTTGTTAGTAGATTTCAAAATGCTCTGAATTTTTCAGTGAATACTTAAGTTTTCCATATCCTGTATGTTAATGTTTTCATTAGTTCTGATACATGGAGGACATGTACAAAAATCCATGGAAAATGTGAATAAATGAATGGAAGATTCATTTGTCTTGTGTGAATCACTTTCATTTTGAGTGTGTAACATTGCATTAATAAAATAAATTATACAGCCAGTTGTTTGCAGGTGAACTCCTGCCTGGAAAATCCTACTACTAAAAGAAGGAATGTCCTGTAGAAAACTGATACATCCTGTTCTTCTTAAGCTCTGTATTTTAATTCTCCCTAATATCCCCCACGTTTCTGAGCAGTCAGACATGGCTTAGGATAAATGTTGTTACCTACCACATGGATTCATAAAACATCCTGGTCTGGGATTCTTTGAAATGAAATCATCAGCATGTCAACTCATGGACATCGTTGGTAACATTTGTTCAAGGAGTCTTTAACTAATTTAGACAGAAAAATCCCATGAAGGTTTCTTCAACTGTGAAATGTTAGTTACAAAAATCAAGTGGAGAGGGAGGATTCAGAGCCTGCCAAATCAAGGCAGATCCCTGCCAGTACACACAATTCAAGGCAGTGGAAGCAGTGCAGATCTAAATGCAATCTCATTTTTGTGACAATGCACAAACCCGCCATGAAGAAGCCATTACAGTCACCAGACCTCACTATTATACACTGCACAAACATAAATATTCACAACTACATAATGAAGTTTAGAACAAACCACAGATCAGTTTAGAAGGGTTGTTCTAAAGGCAAGAATGAAACCCTTTTGTAAACAAATTCAGGACTACACTGACTTGCACCTTCTTTCCCCTTATCCAATACCAGGTTGTCAGGGACTGATCACTCAGAGCTTCTGTGGCAGAATCAGAAGCTGGGCTTTGCTCCAAGTGCAGTAAGAACAAAGAGCAATGAGGCCACTCTGCCACAGGGGTACCATCTGGCAATGCCTGTGTGAGTGCCATGGAGCCCTATTCCACCACTGGTGCCTGCCTCCAGGAAGGAATACATCCAAACTCCAACACCACCAGCCACAGCAGGGAGAAATACACCACTAACAGAGTTCATGGTCGTTAAAGAGGTCTGTTTATTTGCTGCAGGGTCCAACAATTTCTTCACTGCTGCCATAAGCACAGCCAACTTTATTTTTGGTGCACAACATTCTCCTTGCTCTTTGTTCAAATGGCTCAGTACAGTGCCAGCATGATTTTCAACCCATCACCTTTTAAGCAACACCGATGATTGATGAGGCAAATAAAACCCAAACCATGCAACACATGTTAGGCTGATAAAATTAGGCTGAGAATATTTATATATTTACACAGAGAACGTTCAACATTGCAACCTGCTTGCAGACTTGTATTATCTTGACCAAGTATCCAAACAGCTACATTCTGGTGTAAAATACTCTTTTGTTTAAGGTTTGGTGTAAAAGCTACTTACTTCACAATGCCTTTAACTGGATCCTACCATACCTACTTTTGACAGAGAATTTCTACACACCAGCACCACACACTTGCAGTCATACCTCGCAGAATGTGTAAGGCATTTGCAGACATCTGACTGCTGTGACCACAGGAAATCCACTTTCCAGAGCTTTCAGCCATGACCTTTGGAAACCATGAGAGTCTTTCAAACACAAAGGGTGAGTTCATATGAGAGACACTGTTCATCCAAGAACTATAAGCTTGTCATTTCTTGACACTGCTACATACAATACAGATAGAATTTAAGACTAATAAATTATTTTCCTAAATAAAATTTGTTCTTAAACCCCACTGGGTAACAACAGGGCTTAGGCACTTCTGAAGATTTTATCTTACATCTGTCTTTAATATGGAAGCTTTAGACTACAAAATACAGGACAAGCAATCATCTTGAAAAGGAAAAATTAATGACTGGCAAGAAGGAGGTCAAGAGTCTAAGAGTATAGTCTATTTCCCTGGACTCCACATTCATACAGAATTTCAGTGACCAGATGGGATTCTGTACATGAGGGTCTGTGGGAAGAAATCTGTCTGCAGAGCCAAGGACTTCACTGTCTAAATAATGAACATACTTTGGGAAAAACATACTACTGTGAAAAACCACCTGTGCAAACAATTCTCTTTTCTGGAAAACACACCATGCCCAGATATAGAAAACTATAAAAATAGTAACAGCAATCCAGAGCCCAACATGCCCCATGCCCAAGCCTTGTAAACAATGAAGACCAGGAGAATAAAAAGAGAGGGAACAGGGACCAACACAAACTGGATTTGCCAAGACAGCTGAAAGACTCATAGAATTTCTGAAAACATCTTTTAAAAGGAGATTTGGAATCCACCTTGTCCTGGCTGGCAGTAAAAGAACACAATTTCGCATACATGGTGGTCTCTAAGGCAGACCAGTAATCAGCTAACACAAAACAATTGATTTAAGAGCTTCCTCAAATAAAAAGAAAAAAAAAGCTTTTTATACTGGTTAAATTGGCAGCAGTGAAAAACTTGTTATGGGTGAAAAGATTCACATCCTTGTATTTGACATCTATCAATACACAACATCAATGAAGAGCTCGAGTGGTAAGCCTTGATCTCCAGAGTGAATGAATGGGCAGAAGGATGGAAGGAGCTAACTGAGCAATGAGGTATGGCAGAATTCCAAAAAGAAATAAAGCAGTTCTGCAAAGGTTTCCCAAATTTGTTAACTGAGCTGCCATCTTCAAACATCAGCAGAACTAATGAAATCCACTGTGCTCCAACCATTAAGACACTGACAGCCAAACAGCTTTCATGGCATTGCAGGACGTGCCAGCTCCTGCAGCAATTACTTCAAAGGCAAACAGGGGCTGAATCCAGTTTACTGCTCAGGAGCTACAGAATTAAACCCCCTCCAAATTAACAGGGTGAGAGGTTCTCACTAACATTCACTTTTTTTTTTTTTGGATGTAGTGCAATAGCATCTAAGAGTCCAGCTGTGCCATCCTGACCCAAACAAAACTTTTTGATCAAATTCCCTGTCAATCTGTCCATACAAGGAAAACCAATTATAATTTTCAAGGCTTGTTTAAAAGGAGAACAAAATTTGGAATTTGATAACTGAAAGTGGGAACCACTGGGTATACATAAGAAGTCCAAGACAGTTGTTTAAAGGAGGAATAACTGAGAATCTGGCACGTGTTTGCTTCCAAAAAGCACTATTGACATTCAGTAGACTTTTGGACCTCTATTTTTCCATGGATGTCCATGAGGGCATACTTGTAGTCCTTTTCTACTAGAAAAGGTGAGTCTTCAATGTACCTATAGCATATCCCACTAGCAAGATACAAGAAATAAATGTACTTTTTTCCAGGACATTACAGCCCTTCAAACACTAAACATCAAAATCCAACCACGTACATGTAACAAAGCAGATGACACCTCCTGAACAACAGATGTAGGATCTAAACTGTACTTTCCATAGCACTGCTTTTAAACTAATGCACCAGTTTAGAATCATTCCTCATTTGCTCTGAAATCTTACACAGCAAGATTTTCCCAGTCTTTCAAATCACACAAAGTTAAGCCACCTAAACATAATACACAACACCAAGGGAGCATTACAAATTTCCTGTCCACGGAGAAGTGTTCAGGCACCTACCACTGAGGGTCCTATCTGGATACACTTCCTTTTTACATTGTTCCTCTGGCTGCCTGACTGAAAGGTATCAATTGTCACGATCAGTACAAATGCGAACCCTCTCCCCCTTCCCTCCGCAATGAACACTTAAAGGACAACCAAGCACTGATTTGCCCAGTCCAGCAGTGTGAAAGCACAGAGTAAGGAGCACATGGAGAGCCTTGTTTTCTAGCTGAGGAGTGGTTTAACTCTCTGCATGGGCGAAGAGAGAATATTTGTGCCAACTGATGCCAGGCACACTCCCTGTGGGATCTCAGGTACCCACCCAGGCTGCCTGGCAAGTTCCTTGAGAGGGCACTTCAGCTGCTGAGTAAGGACTCCCCCTCTCCCCGGGCTCAGGGAGAAAGCCTGGGGCAACCAGGTTAGATGGTGGAAACACCCTCACATGCACACAGACCACAGGCAACATTCCAAGGCTGCAGCATGAAAAGTGGAGGCGCTGGTAATGACAAAGGGAATGTTTTTCTAACACCTTGCATCACATTGGAAGCCAACTGAGAACTGGTCAGCTGTCCCTGTCATACACTCGTGCTGCCGGTGTAAGAAAGGCTGCCATGTGTGCTGTGCTGGGGTGACAGCTTCCAGGCCTGCCCTCAAATACAGACACACCTCCTTACCATGCTGGAGTCATCACTGTTGGGCTGAAGGGCAAATTTGGTCTGCCTTTATGCTGAAGTGGAGCTACTTCCACGGAACCTAGCCTGAGGAAAAAAAGCAGAAAGTCCTATTTGAGAGGTTAAGTCATTAGATGCTACTGTGAGAGTAACAACAAAGCACTTGGGAAAGACCAGGTATGAGGGAGACAAAGGCCCAGGCTCAGTGCACATGCCACAGCACCAGGCTTAGGTGCTCAGAGTCTGAAAAGTGACCAAAAATGGCATCTTCGCTCTCCCTTTGTGCATGCACTGGAGTCTCACGTGCCCCAAGGGATATGCCACCCCTTCCACTGCTGTTGGGGTCCTAAATAAACCCAAGTATGTACTGGCTCTCATCAAAATAGTCAGCCAGAGCACAGTAACCTCAGCATTCAATCATTTTGTTTTCAAATGTCAAGGACAGCAGTTTTGCTGTTTAGAGAGAGCTGAACTTCATGTGTAAACATAAGGCTGTTTTCCTGAGAGCTCCTGACACACCATTTTCAGACCTCCCACTATGCAAATTTTAGTCACTTTTCAGAGCAGAATTATGTTTCCATCTTTTGTATTTCAAGAAAGCTCTCTGTGCTTCAGCATGTAGGAACCAAAGATGGAAAATCTGGCAAGCTGCCTGACCATAATGCAGCTCCTGTGCCCTCCTCGGCTACAAAGGATACTGCAAGGATGACTACAAACTCTTGCATCCAGTGCATGCAGGAGGATGGGTTACTGGTAAGGTTTTAGGCCTTTGGAGACTGATTACAGCCTCCTGTTTTTTCACTTTAGACTCAAACTGGTATTGACTCAGCTGAGAGAAAGATAAGCAGCATTAGTACTGGAGATGAACCTCGGCTTTACTACAGTAGCACATTTTAGCCTTCTTTTCACTGGCTCGTTTTCTTAGCCAGTTCTTGAGGATGAAAATGTTGCTGTTCTTTGGTAGATACGGAAATCTGTCAGCAGAGTTCACCTGTCCTAACACTGACACACGAAAAATGGGAACGTTTTCAGCCTCTTTTAAGCTCTGACCTGACCTGCTGCACGTACCAAAACAGCAATGTACCTTTTCCCTTTTCTTCCTTTAGCAGGAGGCTGCTCTCTCCCTGCTCTGCTCTGCTCCACACAAACACACACACACACTTTCACACTCATACACACACTCACACGGCTGATCAGACAAGGAGAGGGTATGGCCAGAGTCTATGGAGCCATGTCCAATAGCACATCATTATGAAATTCTCAGAATGTTTCTCCCCAAGAATATAAAGTTTAGCACATTCTGTACGTATTGTTGGCTTCTTAGTTATAAAGTAAACACAGTAGCAAACTGTCCACAAAGTGTTGACTCGGTTTAAACGCAGCCCCTTCTCATTTTATCTTGCTGAAAGTCCTCTTCCAGTCAGAAACACTTCAGCGATGTGGGCATTCGGTGTGTGACAGCAGAGGAAGGACGAAAGAGGCACTTTTGATCGGCTGGTATTCCTGGACTTCCCTTTTTTCCTGCGGAGGTCTATGTTCCTGACACTAGATGGTAGTGTTAGCACGGAAAACCGCTGTGGATAGGCACTTGGCATCAAGGCTCCAAGGCAGTGCCCGCCCTCTGCTATGTCATCAGGATTGGTTTCTGCCGCACTTCCAGGATATCTGGGCATGGGAGAGAAACAAAGAGACGCAGCCAACTTAAAGAGGCCCCTGACAGCAGACACAGTACCGGGAAGCAGGAAGAACTACAGACATAAGCGTGGACTGCAGCACAGTCCACCAGGAATCTAAAACGTAACAAGTACGCAGCTTTGCCTGTTAAAATCTGAGTTAACCAGGATGCAGCTGGGAGGAACTGGGGGATGAGAAACTGCAAATGTATCCCATCGTGTGGAGAGGACAGCAGATCTACGGTAATGTATACTGCAAGGTATGTTAGACAGGGAGTGGCAACATTTTCCAGGGAAATAAGTGCCAGTGCCATTAACAAGAGATGCCAAGGGGTTTCCCATTCTTGAAGGACAAATGCAACATCCCCAGGTCCCTTAAGGAGACCCCTGTGGGTACAAATAATTCAACTCTTTCATCCATTCTACAGCTCAAAGCCTATTTCTGCACTCAAAAAGCTGCCATAAAAAAAAAAACAAACCACTCGTCTTTTTGGCTCCTCAACTCCATATTGTCCAAGTGGGACAGAATATGAACCTGTAAAACTTCTGTTGTAATCATGGGCATCTTTGTAAATATGGGCAGTAAAACCAACATGGCAGGGCACCGGGCAGAAATATCTGGAAACAGGGCTGCTATGTCCTTTTCAAGGCTACACAAAGAACAAGGAACATGGGAAAAGGGAGCACACAATTAAAAGGCTGATCAAACCCAAATGCACAAAGAGGATAACATGAGCAAAAAATGATTCCCAGCTCCAGAGGGCTCCAGCCACACCTGTAAAGAATTAAACACAAAGGAGGGTATCCAGTGAAGGGCCACAGAGATGACTAAGGGACTGGATCTTCTGACATATGAGGAGAAGGTGACAGAAGTGTGATTATCCAACATGGACAGACGGGTCAGAGCAAAGTCTTATCAATAAACTCAAGACATTTTAAAAAGTACTTTGATCACTATCACTGAACTACCCAAGAGAAATGAGCACCTTTCCCACTTCACCCTGCCCACATGTAATGCTCCTGCTACCTGGAAAGCTGCCATTGGCACAAATACATTGATCACAAAAAGGCCTTGGAAACAGGGCCTACACAACATGTCAAGCTAAAGCAAATGTGGTTAGTGAAAAACTGCAGATGAGGTTCTGCCTTACAGCCCAGAAATGTCATGCCCTATTTCTGTGTATCTCAATATATAACCCAATTCCTGCAACCGTATGTTCAACAAATTAGGTCTCAGAAAGGATGCAAGCTCAAAGCCAGTATGTGCTCATGGAGGCATTTGTGCCATTGGTATTGAATGCCAGCAGAAACAATACATCTTTTGTGAACTCCAAGTTGCCTGTGGTGAGAGAGTGGGCGAGCTTGGTAAC
The DNA here is from genome assembly GCA_013400775.1 of Chaetops frenatus. Lineage (NCBI taxonomy): Eukaryota > Metazoa > Chordata > Aves > Passeriformes > Picathartidae > Chaetops > Chaetops frenatus. Next base: position 353,885 of record VZTR01007970.1, on the reverse strand, counting down.
TCCAGCTAAGTTGTAAGACTATCAACACAATGATCATAAGGAATACCTACATATTTTGCTGAAACACTGTTCAAAACCCATCCTTAATTACCAATGACTGATTTTTTTACTGGAATCTGTAATTTCTTCTAAACTGAAATAAATTCCTATTTACAGCAGCATTACAGAGAAATACCTGCTCCTCTGCCTTAACAGCAGAATCCCCCAAACACGGCAGGCTGTGCACAACGCACGCCGAAATTCACCTGTTAAAATTCGATGCAATGGCAAAGTGATGTATGTTAAGTGTGCATAGAGTAGAAAGTTTTCATCTGTTCTGTTCAGCTTCAGCCACGAGCCCACCAGCGAGCGTCCTGTTCCAGACAGGGACCGCGACCGCAGGTTTGTCGCGTTGTGCAGATCTGCAAAGGCAGGAAGAGACAGCAAGCCTCAAGGGATTGAACTTCATTGGAACACTTCTGAAANAAAAAAAAAAAAAAAAGAGGCGAGCCTCCTGTTCATCCTGTTCATTGTTTAGAGACAAATCACATGCAGGGTTACTATCGTAACTACTTTTTTTTAACCAGACAGACCTGGCGTGGCGCGGAGTTCACCATTTACGCTGAAGATAATAAATGGTAACACCAGCAGCAGCTGGAAACAACAGACAGACAGGAGAGGGCTTGTGCTACCACACTGCACCAGCAGAACCCTAACTCAGCCTCCCCTCGTACACAAAATCATAGAATAGCCCTAAAATTAAGTACTTAGTCACGCAGAAACTCACCAGAGTAACAAAATAGGAATTGTTTCTTTGGAAGAAAATTGACATCTAGCAGACATGGGGAGATTCAGCATTAATACCTCAGTTTCCTGCACACCCCCATTCACACCTAGGACCCCTCAGCTGGACCATTGTTCTCAGAATTAGTTTAGATGTCCCCAGGTAACTTTTCAAATAGAAAGTTACTGCGTCCCCTGTAGGCCAGAGGAGGTTTTTACAGGTGCAGGTCTCTCCACAGCTATGTGCTGCATTTTTGGAGTGTTCTAAACCTTTGCTCTATCACGCTGTAAAATTAAGCCCTGTCCCACAACGCTAAAAATCAGATGTTGAAATCAACATATTGAGTTATCCAAGCTCTGGAACTGGAAGCAGATCCTGATCCAAACAAAGAGGAAAATATGTGGTGGCAGTTACCCTAGAAAGATGCATAACAATGTGGGAGGATAAAAACTGTGAAAATCTTTCTCTCCTTCCCCTATACAGGTGTACGGCTCAGCTGTCTATTCCCCCTTCCCACGCATGACCACAATGCCAGGAGCACTGTGGTGACCAGGGCAGAAGGAGCTGACCCTGGCAGCTGCAATAAGCACAGCTCTCCTGGTGTATGATGCTTGCACACAGCAAAGCCACTGAAGTGGGCTGTGATGGGCTGTTCCTGTTCACCACGGGTCTGTTTGCACTGGGGCAACTCTGCAGCAGCACTGGCTGTACCAAGGACACTGCTGATCTTTATACAACCCACAGCCTTCTCCTCCACCCACAAAGCCAAGACGCACCCAAATCTCTGCTCCTATCTCTGCACCTTCTGCGTCTGCATCTGGCTTTTTCATGACAAAATAAGAGTTTCACCACTGCAGCTCCTGAGCAAACAGGTAGGACAAAAAATGGTAGGACAACAAAATGGTAGGACACTCAGGTTTCTGAAATTTGCAAAAAAAAAAATCTCAATTTAGTTACTATTCCTTGTAGAAAACTTGTCTTTGAATAAATTAAGCTTCCTAGCATAAGGTGTTAAAATATTCCTCTTTTTATTTTTCAGATGTGGAACAATAAGTTCTGAACACTTAGAAACCATTTCTTAGTATTTTATATGAATGCTACAAAATATTTGAAAAACCTAGAATTTGTTTACTTTCATAAATATATTAGAAGGAAAAGGATATGAAAATTAAAAGAATATCCATCATTATGATTAAATACTCTAGGACCTCTGCAAGACAACCCGGAGCAGGAACTGCACCACCCCTGAGGGCTGCTAGAGAAACACCTTGAACCCTGTTCTCTCCTGGGCAACCTCCAAAATAAAGGTACCAAAAACAGGACTACATGTGGGGAAAGCTGCCTGTCTCCCTACACTACCCTGTGCCTAGTAAAACATGCTAAATCACATCTCATTTGAAATAACAGGTTCTGATCAGGCAAATAAAGGAAAAATAGGTGAGGGAAGGTTTTTATTGATAGAACCCTGAATTAGCTACCATCAGTTTAAACTGACACAGAATTTGCATTAAACATTATCACTTCAGTTTGTTTTTTAATGTGCAATTCTTTATCAGCCAAGGTGGTCCAGTACTGCTGACAGGCAATATCTTTGCTACTTCAAGCAGAACTTGTAATCTGGAAATTAGCTTTGTGTTTATCTGTTAGAATGCTAACAGATAGTCAGATTTGTTGACTGAATTGTTCTTAAATATAAGAAAAGCAGTTTGGACATTGACATTTTTGAGTTTCCTGCCTCACAAGACTGTGATGTGGTTGGGATCTATACTATATTCTGAGTCAGGGTCCATCCTGTCAGTTGCTTCCTGCTGAGTAAGTAGAATTTAGGCGAAGAGTTCCACAAGGCATTAAACTATTATACAGACAAACTCATAAGGTTTTCTTTTTATAGAGTTCAGACTGATTCAAAGACTTCGGCTTCAGTTGAAGTAAATGCCTTTTCTCCAGCTTTAACCAACTCTGGAACAAATCAGAATTCAAAGAACTTGTTGCTGACAACATGCCCTACCCCACTACAGCTGGAGAAGCACTCCCAGAGACTCTGGCATCTGGGAAAGGGGGAGGATCTCAGCTGCTCCAGTTTCTCTCAGATGGGTCCGTATAAAAGAAATAAGTTTTAACATATTCAGGAGTTGTGGGCTCCAGCCTTCAAAGACATGCTTAAGCCTGTGAAAAACCTCATTTTCAGAGTACTGGCTGTATGTGGAGGTGATGTTTTAACACCCTGCAAACCTTCTTGAAAACCCCACACTGAGATCCCTTTCCACAGCTCTGTGCCCTCTCCAGACAGGTCTGTTTAGCTGTCAATACTTCTCTCACCTCCACCATCATCATCTCTGAAGAACTCCTCACTGTCGTTTGCTGAATGGGACTTTTTCATCTCAGCAATTCGATTTCGGGGCACTTTTCTCTTGAGGGATGGGGAGAAGAAAGACGGGCGGTTGTTACGTTCCGGGGTTGGCGGCGTGCTGAAAGAAGTTACCTGAAAGGGAAACAGAAGAAATGCTGGAGAAAGTCCTGATTTTCCCCTCCGTGTGCCACAAGGCAATCACATGTGTAAAAATCAGAATGATGACTGGTGTCTAGCTCTGTTTTATCAAAGTGGCTAGAGAATTCCAAGTGAACAATCATCTCAGCTTCAAGATGCTCATCAAGGGGAAAATATTTTGATATATCACAACACTCAACTATTACATGAATAATGAAAAACCTCTCCCCTCAGATGATCACTTTTAACAAGGATTTATAGTCATAACGGCACAAAATTACTAATTTAGGCACCAAGAACGTCAATCTTATTTTTTCATGTTGAAGTGCAGGAGATTTAATATGCTAAGACTGTACTGTATTGAACACACTCAAATCGTGCACGTTTATTTCTTTGGCAGCAGTTTCCCTCCTGGAAAGGCTGTCCCATGGGATCCCTATGGAAGGTCAGTGTCCCTGGGAAGCAGGGCCACAAATTCCCAAGCCCAACAGGCTGAAGCAGAACTGAAGTCAATGTTCTCTTTTATCTGTGTCATGTTTCAGTAGTGGAAGGAGAAAACGAAGCTGTGGTGCCTCAGGTGATTTGGTTAGTCCAAGTGATGACAAATACAGGGATGGAACTGTCTGTGGTGAAACTCAAGTTAGGGACAAAACTACAGAGACACCCTTCCTTCAGAGCAGTAGTTGCCAATGAGTAAACTACAATTGAAGCCAAGTACACCTGTTTTAGAGAGAACTGAAATGTAGTGCTGATGTACTGGCTTTGATTGCAGTATTTTAATAGTTTCATTTCAAAGGGAAGAAAAATAGTGATAACTACTTTGCTAATGAATGTGAGTAACTTTTATCTTGTCCTTCCTTCTTCACACAATTTAACAATCCCATAACTCTCCCTGAGGTGGCACTTGACACTGCTCACATTTGTCCAAAGAAAAGCAGAGGGAGGTGACATGGAGTGATGATGGCAGCCAAGCCAGGTTGATGTTACACTGCAGAAACACTCCAGGTTGTCCCTCTATCACTAATGTTAAAAAAATAAAAGAAGGGCACTGTAACACCCAACTGATTCTTCCCAGGACACTTAATTTCTAATTTGTGCTTGTCTCTGTTTTTAATTTGGGAATCATTTCATATCACCCTGTGGGGGGAACCAGAAACAGACATATCACCATTAAAACCATTAACAAAAAGCAGTGGTAACACATTATTAAATCTAATTTGATATTTCCCAGCTGACACTGGAAGCCTTGGAGTCAAAAGACCATGTTGTCCCTCCAGGCCTGATTTCTTCAGGCTGTGTCTCTGTGGTAGAAAGCAAGAACATCCAGTTAATAAGTTCTGTGCTGGTAACTCATGTTGCCTTTTACCAAGTCAGAGACAAAAACCACACTGCCTGCATGGAGACCTCTAGAGGCAGTTCTGCAGATCTTTAAATGATACAGGTTAGCCATACTATACAGAACACCATGCTAGACTCCATCAGGTACTGACCCAGCCCAGGCCTGTGCATGTACTTTGAAGACATGTTGCCTAATCTCCATTAACCAGGTAAAATGTCTTAATGGAAAATAAGGCTCAGGACTAAATAAAGGCCAAATCAGCATCTGTGGTCTGATTCTATTGTCATCTTACTGCACTTGCATTAAAATTAAGCATACGTATGAATATGATGCTGCATCTGGATCCATGATCATTGCTTGAGCACTATATAGGCTTCATGTTGGCAGTATTCCTCAGTGGCAAAACCTAAAAGCAACATTTCCTGTAATGTTTAGCAAGCAACCTATATAATACACAAATTCCACAATTCTAGGTAAATCCCATTTTGCACAGAAGTGGAATCTACTTTCAGGCAGAAGCCTCCGTTTCCCTGGCATCAAGATTGCTGTTGTTTTAACAAAACACTCCTCCAGAAGAATGAATCATCCAGTCATCTCTGTATTCAGCACTTGCTCAGGGGAAACTGTGTTAAAGAATCCATCTCATATACTGAGTACAAGCAAATTACACACAGGCAAACCCAAGTGCAGAACACCTCAATGGGAGTTAAACCCAGCTTCAGTCTGCCTCCTGGCTTTGGAACAAAGCATGTTCATGCTTCACCTTAAGGAAGTATTTCTGTCTGCTACTTACCCTCTCATGCACTGGGGAGTCTGGATTTGAATCCTCTTCTGTCCCATAGGGTGAAGTGTCACCAGTGGAAACTCTGCTCACTGCCATCTCTGCATGTCCCTTTCCCTGTGGTCCTTTCATTCGGACAAACTCCATGTTGTTGTATTTATAAAAGCCAAAAGACATTCTTTGAGCCATCTTAGCTGCAACACTCACCTACAGTGCATCAAGACAGGAGAGAAGAACATGTAATAACAGCTCTACAACTTGAAAATAACATCCTCTGAAAGCAGTTATCTAAGAAAAATTCAGAACCATAGTGGATAATGATTCCTAAGAAACATTTTAAGTCACAATCTGAAGTGATTTCCAAAAGGAAAGTAATTTTACAGAGACAAAACAGGTTCTGAGAAGGACCAACTCCTTCAGCCATCCAAAAGGCAGAGTTAGCAATAGCACACTGAGAGAAAACCAAAGGTTTTTATCCAGGCTAGCACACTGTGGCACACGAGAGCACAGGCAGGCACGTGCACAACTCAATGCAGCCTGTGCTGGGGCGCTCATTTGAGTCCAAAAAGTAACAGACACACAGAGGATGCCTCAAACCAGCAAAAGCACATCCCACAACGGGGTCACTACTTTGTGCCAAGTCATTTCTGACATTTTTTATGTCCACATTGTCAAGGCCAAAATATAAGGAGCCAGCCCCATGCACAACTAACCTGCACTGCAGGGCTCACCAAGACACCCTGACAAGTTTTAAACCCCCTCAACAGACACAGGGGCTCAATTTCCAGTCAGCACAACTGAACTGAAAATTGAACTGAGAACTGAAAAAAGGAACAGACCAATATGAAAACAGTCGAGGTTTTGCCAAGTGAAGTAAGTAGGACTTATCCATAAGTTTAAGTGATTTATTGCCATTTTCATCAGCTTATGAAAAGGCCAAGATGCTCATTGTACTATTACAGAATCCTAGAATAATTTAAGCTAGAAACAACCTTTAAGATAATTAAGTCCAAGCATTAACCAAACACTGCCAAGCCCAGCACTAAATCATGTCCTTAAGTGTCATATCTACACATCTGTTCAATATCTCAAGGGTTGAGGACTCCACCACTTTCCTGGGTAGCCTGTTCGAGTACTTGACAATCCTCCCAGTAAAGGAATTTTTCCTAGTATTCAATCTAAATATTCCCTGAAACAACTGAAATAAAGTAATCTTCAAAAGCATAGAGATTACTCCTGTTCTGTAAAATGAATGGTAAAATTTTGAGTTTTGCTTCTGGACTTAACGGAATATTTGAAGAGTTAGCAATTTTACTTCATCTAACAAAATAATGTCAAGTAGCTGTGTGGTCAGTCAGGACATTCCTAGGCTATGAGGTGACTTTGCCACATCAAATCTTATCTTTTCACTGCAGGGCTTTCTTTTCATGTTGTCTTCAGTGATTCTACATTCCCACTTATTTTAATAACCCAGCTGCTGACTGTGTAAGGCCACAAGATGATGGTGGGAGAGAAACAACTTTTGTTTCATGTTCTCTCAGAAACCTGCTGGCAGAGTGTAATGGCTCACATTTAAAACAAGGAGAAGGGAATTATTCAGGACTTCTCCTGACAAGGGCAGAAACAAAGAAATTTAGAGACACTGTAGATATTGTGAGAATTTCTTCTGTTTGTTTCTAAAAATCTCTCAGGATTGTTTTCCTAATAAACCATTTGAGAAGTTTCTTGACTCTTGATTTCAGCACTAAGTACTGAATTGGAAGGTGAAATTGCTGGTATTTCATGTTTCTGTAGACAGCAAAGAAAGCTTCCCTCAGTGGCAGTGAGACTATAGGGGTCTTTTGAAAACAGCCATGAGTGCAAAATACAATAAAGAAAAATACACTTTATCACAAGGTAGTTACCAGAGTTTAAAATCTCCCAGGAAATCATACCTTCTCTGAATAAAGAAATATCTATGACTTTTTAAAAAGGGGCTCCAAGAACTGTTGTTCAGGTCCATTCCTGTGTCACACTCTTGACTACATACCCCTGCCTTCCCATCCCTTGGCAAAGAGCAGAGGAATATATCACAGTCTGAATATCCTCGCTTATCTGAGCCAAAACCAGTAGCTTTCAGCTAACTTTCAAAGCCAAAAAAGACAGACTATGAGGCAGGTGATAAAACAGGACAAAAAGTTGACAGCCTCAGCCACAAAGAAAATCTAGTCAGAGCCCCATTGCTGCAAAGGACATGGTCTTTCAGAAGCTCCTTACCCTGTTGTCATAGACCTTCTTTAGTGCTTCATAGCGGATGGACCCCTGGAAAATCACCCCTTGGAAGGTGTTGCTTTTATCACTGGCCACTAGCTCCACACAAACCATTTCTCCTTCTCCCACAGTCATGTCACTGAAAACCTGCCAAAGATGCAAGATGAAACACTTTGATGCAAAGTTGTTCAACTCAAAATACATTCAGATTCCCATGGCTGTCCTTACACCCAAGGAAGTTTCAATATAAACTGAAAGGGAGCAGGATGTTCCCCTCCAGCCTTTCAAAAAAAGACTCCAGGCAGTGCTCATGGCAAATCACATGTTGGGATGAGCAGCTGTCACATCAGCCTGTCATGCTTTAGTCCATCATAGACACTGATGCCAAAATCCAGCTTTAAGATCAGATTTTAAACACTAAAGAGAGAGGAAGGTTAAATAAAATAAAATATGATCTAGCAGAAGATAACTCTCAACTGGCCAAGAACACTTGTTCAAAAGGTACAAGAAAACAGCTAATCAGGACATAAGACTAGAATAGGACAAAACTTTGGTGCTGTGACAAGGAACTCACCTCTTCAAAACTGTCAATCATGAAGAAAATATTGGGGTAGCTGATCTTTGACTCCTCTCCTTTACTGTCCATTGGATGTTTGCTTGGAGATGCAAACACTTGCTGAGAAAGATGCAGAAAAAGACACCTCTCCTCAGTGAAATGGGCTTAGGAACAGACACACCAAACACAAGGTAAGTAATTACAAAACACCTCAGGCTAGCACTGCTCACTTAAACTAGAGATGCTGGACATCCTACAAGCATAGCTGAGCTGGTTTCTGGCTAAAGCCAGATGTGCAATAATGACACTTCAGAAATCCTTAGTTTCCACATGCAAATAATCAAAAACTCACTGCTTGACAGTAAATGCCCCTGTGTATACCTGGCCTATCAAATCTTAGCCCCCTGTGAACATGCTGAAAGCTCTGGATCTGACCAGGCTGTCAAGCTTGTGACATTCTTGCTACAAATCATTCAACACAAAACATAATTAAGGATAGGATATTCGATATTCATTAGAGGGTTGCTTTTCCTTAGTTGTATTTATGCAGCCTTTATGCACACTGAAAAGAATTAAATAGAAAGGTTGCTTCAAGACCAGAAACATCATTAGGAAGCAATCAGACTCCTCAAAAATGCTACTTGCACCAATGCCTGAAACAAGGATCTCTTCCAGGCATCCTCGCTCTCACACCAGCCAATGAACAGAAAAACACCCTCCCAAATTCATCTCCAGTCAGGCACACCTTAGGAAAATATAGTTTGTGGAGATCTTATTGTCAAGCCAGCAGTTTGCAAAATAAGGTCAGCCCTTTATACTGGCTTAATGCCACAGACACTCACTTGGTGTGAGCAGAGCAGATTTGTCATAGGCCTCGAGCAGGACAGCAAATCTTAGGCCATCAACATCTGGCTGCACATGGGCAGGAGAAGACACATTTTCTAAAGCAAGATCCATCAGCAGTAATGCAAGATCCAAACCAGCTGGATTTTCTTCATTTAAAACCAGCAGCCTCAATGGTGGCTGTGACAATGAAATGCCTAACAGCAAACATGCTCTCACAGCATGTGGAATTGCCTTTGCTCTCTCTCTAGGTCAACGAGATGATGCTGAAATGTTACTGGTATGTACTGGTAAGTTTAATGTGGGAAAGGGAAGACAACAATTTATGAACAGTCCCACATTAGGAGCCTCCAGAAAGGAGGAACAAAAAACTTCCTCTTCATTCTAAATACTGCTCACATGCAGTAAGGGCATATCCCTCATCTTCTCCTTCCTAGCTTTCAAATCCGCAAATAATATTTACAGATTTTTCTCAAAAACGTTTGCAGAAGTAAACTTGGGGAGAAATTTGGACCAGCCAATAGTGAAAAAAGCAATGAGAAATAACAGGCTTAAATCAGCAGTGCAATGTGGCATTTCAACAACACCTAAAGAAAAAGCTATGTGCTTAACCAATGTAAATCAGAGACAATAACCAGCATTGCTAATTCTGTTTGCAAAGCAAAAGTTCTTTTAAAGTGGTAAAACAGAATTAAAAACTGAAGAGCACTGGTTTATTTAGGTAAAGCCACACAAGCAGCTGCATGAACTAAGGGAATGGAAACACCTGGGACAAACAGCCATTTAAATGCAACAGGAGCCTTTTAAAAGAAGAATTTCTGCTAACTAGGAGAAGCTGTTGCAAGATCTACTGGAAACTAAGTGGGGAAGCCTCAAGTTTCTTGTTCCTATTCCCTTTATGCTTGTTATTCAGTCTCTTCCACTATGCTAAATCCTGGATTAACTGCATACAAATGATAAATCCTATGGTGTGGAGATGAAAGAAATGAGCAGTTTAAGAGACTAAGAATCTTGTAACATAATAAAAATATAAATTGGTAATCAGTAACTTGTCTGCCATTTGGCAGCTCTACATTAGAAACTTACCCTGAAGGCTCCTCATAATCCAGATGTCATAGAATTTCAGGTTTAGTCTCAGACTGGGGAACAGTTGGGCATCATATTCCTTCCTCCCCCCAGCACCTTCCCTCTCTCTCCTAAATTCAGCAGGCAAAGATACACACCCTGAAGCATGCAGAGGTCTTCACAATTCTTTGGGTGGGGCTATAAAGGACATTTAGATCTCACATCTATATAACTGGCAGGAAATGTCCCTATACAAAGACTTGAGATGCTTCACAAGGATGAATCTGTCAGACCCCAGCCTGAGAACCACTGCCCCAGCTCTGGAGCAGCTTTTAGGATTAGGTAACACTGGATACCAACCTGTGATCCACAGCAATAAAAGGGGAAGCTCACCTGAGATTTCTTTTTGTGAATATGAATATCTCCTCCATCGGAGCGTGTGCACACAGCACAGGTCACCACATAATCCAGCTGGAACAGGGCACCAGAAAGAGAAATTAACATTTAGAGTTGGGAAAACAAAACATTTGTGTGCATGAAGCAGAACACATTCTGTCTCATTTTTTTTAGCTGTCTAAAAAGTAAGATACTTTGGTGTTGCCATTCTCTTTACTCTCTTTACTGTACTCAACCACCTACAATTTTTAAGCCTCTGTTTGTTCATTAACTCAAGTGACACCAAAATCTCTTGCACAGCTGCTCGTTGAGGTGCACAACTGATAGGTAAGGAAAGTCCTGCCAATATTGTTTAACACGAGCCTAATTTCAACTGGGGGAATAAACAGCACACACACACACACACCTAAGCACACTTTAGGACAAAAATGGAGAAGATTTCCTCCCTCTGAACAGGGAAAAAGTGACACACTAATGAACAACAGTGACATGACAGGGAGGTCAAAAAACACTAGCACAGCCTTCCAAACATCCTGAAAAAAAACTTACAAGGAGCAAGTGCAATAGCTCTGGACAGCAATACCCAGCTGTAATAACATCTCTGAATTCTGACTGTAGCAAATGTATCCTGGTTTTACTGAGAATCAAATAAAGGCAAAAACTGCTCTCTGCAGAGAAATTCTGCAAAAAGACTTCTGGGAGGAAGGAGAGAGTACTAAAACAATTTATTTTCCAGGATGTGTACTTGAGCCATCCCATTCTGAGATCATAATGAGCAAAACTTTTAAGGGATCTCAAATGATTACAGTAATATTCAGTTTTCCTAAGCACCAATGTAACACACACAATAACCAAACAGCCTGTGAGTCAACTAAAGAAATAATTAGTTCTGGCTTCATGTTCCTACCACCAAATATTTTATTAAAGTTCTGTTGTCAAGAGCAGTAACCCCCATCATAATTTATGACACTGCATTTACACTCCTCTCTCTTGGCTGCACCAATACTGTGAACTCCAATGGAAATGCTGCTTGTCTAAGTCTCATTCATTCTCAAAAACCCTTAGACTGGATGAAGCCTTCCTTTTGCAAAACTTTGTTACAGAGCATAAAACTCAGTCTGGTGTCACTGCATACAGTTAAATTTTTTTGTAGAATGTTATTAACACTCTATTGAAAAATAATAAACACCTCAGTTTATGTTCATTTAGATTCTGAAAAGCAAAACTGCATAAGTAGCCTGTGAAAATTAGATAAGCATCACTGTCACCTTTTGCAGGATGAGGTTCAAGTAGACACTCTCTTCCCAGTCAATGTCAGGGTCTCCCAGGCCAGGAAGCTTCTTAGAATCTCTCCGATAAACTTCAACTTCAACCTGCTGAGAAAACACCACATCTCTTTGAAAACTGTGACTTACAGGTACCTATTTCCAAACATAAAACTGGTATCAAGCTGCACATCACGTGGCTTCCTAGTTTTCCGTCAGGATCAGATTTTGCTGACGATGCAAAGCTTTGTGTGGAAATGAACTGGGGAAACATGGGATGCGTAGGCTAACAGGGAAGAAAGGCAGGTCTGTAAAGGAGAATCTCAGTTTTGGACAGGAGCTTCATTTATTTCCTGCAACAGGTATGTTTTAGCAAAAATTAAACTAATAAAATCAGGGATACACACACATATGTATTTCTTTTAACACAATCCCTCAGAATCAAGCATGTCACTACACTAATGCTCAACACGGTCCAGCCTGTAGCTATTGCTTATTTCCCACTGGCGTGGGAGTCTCTGGGAAGACAAAGCCCAATAATTAATCACAGAATAATATGCTGACTTGGAGGAGACCCACAAAGACCATGCAGCCCTGTACAGGACCATACCCAAGAGTAACATCACATGTCCCTTGGGGATTGTCCTGTGTGCTCCACAGAGGGTATTTTGGAGACCCCTTTGGACTTGCACGGCCAGGTTTTGGTAGCAGGGGAGCTACAGAGGCAGCTCCTGTGAGCAGCTGCCAGAAGTTTCCCTTGTGTGCAGCAGAGCCAGTGCCAGGCAGCTCCGGGATGGGCACGCTGCTGGCCAAGGCTGAGCCCGTCCCTGACAGTGGCAGTACCTCAGGAATAACAGGCTTAAGAAGGGGCCAGTGGATGCCTGAGAGAGGCTGTGACCCTGTGGAAGATTCACAACGGAGCACTTGTGTTTTTATTAGATGCTGAGTTCAGGTTGTTGGATCTTCCAGGCAGCCAGACGGTGACAGTGAATTATGGATTCCGTTAGGAAAACCCTGTGATTTTCAGTGCGAGTCATGTGCCTGAAGTAATCCAGCTTTGGAAACTGCCTGGTCACAACCACAAGGAGTATTTGTTGAGTCACAGCTCCAGATGCACATGAACATGTAAACCATGGCTCTGTTCAGTTCTGTCTCTGAAGCTGCAGTCACAACATCAGTAGCTTAAGCTTTTTGAAGACTTAACAGTCCTAATGACTATCCCGTGCATTTGGCAGCAACTCTACTCCTCCACATTCACAGGATGCTGAAGAAAATAGGAACTACTCCAACATCCAGGCAAGCTCAGAACATATGCCCAGGGTGCCTTACATTTATCTTTTTTATTGCTTTGCCCTATAGATATGGCACCTTTTCAGGTGACAAGGCACGATGAAAGGCAGAATACAACCTGCTGGTCTGTCACTGAAGTTTTATCTTTGTTTCCAGCTGTGCCTGTACACTATATACTTGCATCTTCTGGATTCCCAGGAGAAAGTAAAGCTGCTCTCTACAGAAAGATCAGAGATACTCAATCTTGACCTAACAGCATTTTAAAATCATAATCCAAAGTCCAACCATGTTAACCTTTCAAACCTGCAATGTCCAAGACGCCTTTGGAAGTGAGGATCAGGGCTTACACTTTCCTGTAGGTCACATCAGCTGGCATGAGAGGCAGTAGCAAAGGGGGTTTTGAGTCTTGACTTAATAAACAGTGACAAATCAAAGGGATTCCACTTACAAAGCCCTGCAAAATTCCTTAACCTTGGGAAAAGCTACACTCCACAGTGCCTTGGTCTGCACAGAACCTGACACATGGGGTCTGTGGTTTTGTTTAAAGACACCAAGAGAAGACGTAGCTTCAAAATTTGGCAAGAAAAACTGCAAGGGTGTTACTCTGACATGCCAAGGAAAGACAGAATTAAATGTACTTCTCTGGGATCCAAGACTGTAGTGGATATAGCCCAGAATTCAATATGGCAGTTCTGCCCTGGCATTCACATATTGGGAGCTTAATTGCTGCTTCACCCATCTATGCTCAATTTAGAAACTGGTGGCAAGCAAAAGAGAAGCAAATGGAAAGTCACTTAGACCAAGCAGAGTGCAAAGCAGATAATTTAAAAGGCCTTTTAAAATAGAATTTATTATGGTAGAGAAGTTTACCATCAGCACCTACTGGACATACCAAATAGTACAATTTATTACTTCAAGCTGTCGTGCCTAAGCTGCATCCAAAGCCCTTCTCATTCAGTCTTAAAACTGAGCAGAACCTCTAATCTCAATCCTATCAATTTTTTCTGCTTATGCTCTGTTACACTTCAACTGCATTGATGTTATTGCCATCACTCTTCAGCTCCAGTAAGCACAGAAAAACCCAAGAGCAGGAACTACTTTTAATCACACAGCAGAGGCACCAAAACCTGGGAACCACTGGATTAATTGACACTTGTTTTCCAGTGACACAGACCATCACACCAGGGCATGGAAATGACACAAGCACCACCACTGCCAACATTCAGACAAACAGCCTCTTCCCACTCAACCCTTTTCATCACTGTCATCAGTCCGATGATTGCTCTCCTCAAAGCTGCACAGATCTTATTTTCATGAACATCAACTAATGTTCTGAGCTGGCAGCCAAATTCTTCATCCAAAACCTGCAGCAGCCAGCTGAGCACAGAGCACATATCCAGCAGTGTTTGTGCAAGAACTACAATGAACTTGCTTCACTGTACACCCAGACTACAAATTCATCCTCACTGTGGCCCATGAAGGAATCATCACCTGATCATCTGGCTCAGCCTGGCATAAAGCAGGAGCCAACAGCACAGCTCCAGTTCTAGTCCTAAATGTCCCCAAACAACTCTGAGCTCTCTCCTTCATTTGCCTTTGCAGTCTACCCCTGAGAGTCGGAATGAGAGCACAGTTTGGTGGGTAGCAGGCAGGCTTGCACTCCTGTCCATATTCTACAGATACCAGTCTCCATCTCCCTCCCCTTCAACAGTGTACCTTGGCATTTTGGCATCATTTTTCAAGAAAGAATGTCCAAAACTACAAAGTAAATTAAAAACCCATGTTGTCATAATTGAGAGTGTATGAGTAGTTGTTCGGTGTCTCACTGCACTGGACAGGCTCAAAAATCAGATAAAAGAGGAGCTGGAACTACAAAGCAGTCAAGTGAAATAAAACAGGAGGACAGCTGAACAAGTACCAACGAATCACCAACTATGAAGTTTCACAAAGCAACTGAAGTACTTGAAAGTCACAGGAAAGGTTCAATTCTCAGAAGCCATGCAAAATACAGACAGCAAAGGGGGAGTTACAAAATGTTGCAGGTGCTATGAGGCCCACTCCCCACCCCAGCTGTTACTGCACACGATTCACTAATGCTGATTTTGTAGTAACCACCACTTATGCAACTTCCTCACAAATAAAAACTATTTATGGTGCTTTTGGAAAGCTTAAATAATGCTTTGAGAGGAAATACAAGGGTTTATGTCACTGTCACCTATCCACAAGAGGTTCACAGACTTTAAGCTAATGAATCAGTTAAACAGATTATCAGAGGTCTATTTAGGATATTAGGCTGTCTCTGAGATTCACCTTCCTTGCTGACAAGGACAAGAGGGCAAACAACCCATGCTTTTACCATGCTGAACAAAGCCATAATACTATTTGATGTGAAACAGGGATTCATTTATAGTCACTTAAACAACAATCAGGATGGAAGTTTCCCCCACAAGCCTTAAAGTTCCAAATGCACCAGTTGAAGATTAAACCACTCATCTCATAGAGAAAGAACCGTATTTTGCCATCTTCTCCTTAGTGCTTGTCATGATGGAAGTTGAAGGGCCAGGGAGAAGAGAGAAGATAATTCTGTCCATTTTCTGTATCTCCATCAAAAATGTGGGAAAACCTTCTGGAATCTTTTTCTCAAGGGAGCTGACAACTGTGGTTCCTTACACCACCACATGTGAACCCAAAGGACTCTTGTACAGCTGGTTACAAACACTTTCACATACACCATGCACAAATACCTGTGATCCAACAACAGTGTCAATTATTTACGTGTCAAGAAATTAAACCCTGTCTTCCCTTCCTCCATTTATCTTCCTGCAACCACCAACCTTAATTCCCAACAAAACCATCTTGCTTCTGTTTCCCTCACCAAAGATGAGGGAATGCTAAGAGGTTTCTCAGATCTCTAATGGGGAAATACCTGTGCAGCAGCACTAGGATACCTGACTAAGTTTACAAGGAACAACAGTTCTTTATGAGGGGCATATTGTCTTAACTGTAGACTCTGAGAATACAGTAGTTTCTCCACTGTTTTTCATTGTTGTATCTCAGCTCCAGGAGGCTGCTTGTATTCTGCTAGTGAGTACACCCAACAAATGTTAATTCCTGATACTCTGGTATCTCAGGGAGTTTTCTTCTAGATATATCAGGGTGACCATCTTTCTTCTCCTTTTTTTCCCCCTTCCTGCAGACTTACCCTTTCCATTTATAAAGTATCACCACTGAAAATCAAAATAAAAATCAGCTTCCCAAAAAAAGCAAGCAAGCTTTCTGCTTTTCTCAAGTCTATGATACTGCACCTCATTTACACTGCTGCTGATGTTACACAATCACAGAACCATTAGGGTTGGAAGAGACCACTGCAGATCATCCAGTCCAACATCCCTGCCCAGGCAGGGTCACCTGGAGTTCACAACCTTTAACCATGGTATTTCCTCACAGGTCAATTTAGTACAACATCTCGTGGTGAGCAGAGCTGGAAATTCCTTATCCTTGGTTTCAGATGTGTCAGGTACTCCTCAACACCAAACCCCACGTTACCTTAGGCCTCCCATGTTAAAATACATCATTACTCACCTTTTTGCCCTCTGTACTCTCCCCACTGACATAGGACAGCTTCCGACGGACGTAGAAGAGCATATCATCCTGCCTGGGGGCCCACTTCTCCATGAAATACGTCGAGAACATCCAAGTCCAGAACACAATACGGTCATCTTTGAAACACCCTAACAGCCAGAAAAGAAAGGAGAGGTGAGAGTTGTGAAAGAGGAGCTCATTCTTGCTTGTGCTTAACGCAACACCAGAACTGTAGCTCTAAGCCCTGCTGTGCTGCACAGCCCAGCTGTGTCACTTGGCCTGAGCCCACAGCCTGTCCTGGGCCACTGTCAGGCACATCCTGGCAACCAACCTGCCCCTCTGTCCCACAGGCACAGAGGCCAGGAGCAGACAGACCCTGGCTCTGCCCGTGCCATGAAGAAGTGCAGGGCCAATGCACTGTGGGGGAACACACCAAAGCCACGCTCGGGCACCTTCAAAGCCATGTGGTGACAGTACCTGCCCCAGGTAACAACCTGAAGCCACAGGGTTTCTTATGGGCTCTTGGGGATTACAGCCAATCCTTCAGGAACTAACAGCTGATGCCTTCCTTAAACCAGTACACAGGAACAAGAATGTACCTGTGCAGGAGTGACTGTAATTCACCCTTCTCTCTGACAAAGGAACAAAACCCAACTCAAGGAAACAGTGAGTTCACAAGCCTTGGATCCCCATTACACAATAGAAAGTGGGAGGAGAGGGGAAAAAACAGGAAGAGGAAGATGCCACAAAGTCTCATTCAAGGAGACAAATGATATCAGCATCAGCAATAGCACTGCAGTTGGCCTCTCCCCAAGAAAAGGAGGCACAGTAGAGCTGACATCTCATTTACTGAAACTCTTCAAAGCACTTAGCTTTTTAGTAATAAAATAGCAAAGGTTGCTGCACCTTTTAAGGAGTATTGTTAAAGATAAGAGAATGCAGTACTGTGCCTGGTGATAGGGGAGTTGATTACTCCTCCATGGAGTGATTGCATCCCCTCCCCAAAGTCCTACTGAGAGATAAATGGCTGTTACAATCAAGCTGTTTTAAACATGTGAGGAGAGAAACACCAAAAAAAATTACAGATAATTATATTGCTGACAAACAGTAAAAACTTGAAATGGACAGTGGGGATAATGGATGGTTATTATGTACAAGACAGCAAGACAGGTGGAGGTGTATGTACACACATGCAACTGCCAACCCCTCCTCCAAAACATCTACCTTTTAGAGGACACCCTCAGCACATTTTCCTACTTCACTCTGGGTGCAGTATTTGCCAGACAAATCTTTCTTCCAATCTTTAATTACTGGAGTGGGCAGGAGATCAGACTTTCAAAATTTTAGGAGACAGATGTATGACCGAAAGAAAAATACTAAGTGTCTCCAAACTAAATAAAAGAGTAATACTGACACCACAATAAAAATTCACTGATGGACCACACACAGAATACGTTAATCAACATCGAGCAGGACAGTATTTGAAAATATGTACATAGCTGATTTCTAAAAAAATTGGAAAGGCTAAGGGAGAACAGAAAAAGGCTGAGGTAGCTAGTTCCCAGTGCAGGTTAATTCCAGGCCACACTGCAATTACTTTATTTGCTTGACTGCAGTGAAGTAGTTACAATTAAGGCAGCATGGAACACAATGTGTAATCCTGAATAAAATCTGCACTAAATACTTGAGTGCTTAAGGACTACCCATTTTTTTTTTCCAGCAGACAAATGGAATCAAGTGCTTAGAGAGATTAGATAGGGGATCCTGGGCATCTTCATCGTGGGAATGTTTCCTCAGGGCACAGGAGAACAGGACTGTGTACAGCAAACCATGCAGGAGTGGACCCCAGTGCGTTCAGACTCACAAAACCAGTCTGGAAAAGGACAGGATTATCACTGGTCTGTATATTCACACAGGAACATCAAGAAGAGAAAAAGAACTATTCAGGTTTAAGGTTAAACCTCGCTGACACAAGGACAAATGGCTCTAAACTACCCACTGACACATATTGGATCCCTAAGCATTCAAGCCACAACGTTCAGGAGCAGCCCCCTCAGCTGGAATAGTGCAGGCAAAAATCCTGCAGCTAAGACAGAGCTCAACTTGGTTAAGAAAGTTCCTGTGGTACCCAAGCACACCATGACCCAGTCCCACCTCTACATTTAGCAAAGAGCAGAAAATGGCACACATCCATTGAGATGAACTGATAGTCTCAAAGACACTTATTAAATCTCATGGGGTTAGAGAACCTGAATTCCCAGCCTTCATTAGGTGGGGAGGGAGGAGAAAAGAGGTAAAGAGGATTGCCCTGAGTTCCTCTGAAGTTCTAAGAAAGACAAAGGAGAAACTAAAAAGAATGTACACTCTGTAAGAACTTAGTGCTCAGAAATACACTGCTTTGGTTTTGCTCCAAAGACAAGGAAACAAAATAACTCTAGCCAAGCCACTCCTAGATTTATAATGCAAAATCAAGTTACCTAAACCCAGCATTATAAAAAAGGGTTTATTTATCACTCCTAGATTCCGACAGTACATGCAGAACCCTGAGAAGCTATCCATGAGCAGCTGACACCATCAGGTGTGTTTTAGGCTATAAACTAGAGGGATTACTAGACTCACCTAACTATTTAGGGGTGGTTATACCATATAGATATACATATAGCATATACATTCCTGGGTGGTTATACCTGCAAGGAGAACAACAGAACTGTGTAGCAAACCAGGACTTTGTGAGTGCTTTTACCTTTACTGGGGAGCACAGGACAAACTGATTCCACAGATTCAGCCTCAGTCTAAACAGAAAACCTGGGGACAAAAGCGCTGCAGCACTGAAAGCACTCAACCTGCCTCAGCCCTGAGCCTGCCTCAGCCCTGAGCCTGCCTCAGCCCCGAACCTACCTCAGCCCCGAACCTACNTGCCTCAGCACCGAACGTACCTCAGCCCTGAGCCTGCCTCAGCACCGAACGTACCTCAGCCCTGAGCCTGCCTCAGCACCGAACGTACCTCAGCCCTGAGCCTGCCTCAGCACCGAACGTACCTCAGCCCTGAGCCTGCCTCAGCACCGAACGTACCTCAGCCCTGAGCCTGCCTCAGCCCCGAGCCTGCCTCAGCCCTCAACCTGCCTCAGCACCGAACCTGCCTCAGCCCTCAACCTGCCTCAGCACTGCGGCACAATGCAGGGGAAAATCCCTGGAAACCCTGACAGCCACACTGGATCGCTGTCAATTCCAACCACACCTGCAGCTGACGAGATGTAAAACTCCTCTCCTCCACGCTTCAGGGACGCTTGCAGATTCTGCTGTGACTAAAACCAGCCTGCGGATGCTGCGACTGTTGTGACTGCAAGCTGGAAAGTGCCAAAACCACAGCAAAACAACTGCTTTTATTCAATTCCAGCAAAAGCAGAGAGGATGTGCAACAGAACACAAGGAGAAATAGCCTTTAAAATCTACTAATAAATAGCGTTAACTTGCAAAGGGTACAACAACGTTTTTATTTGTAACCAGAACTTCCTAAAACTTGAGAGGGAGAAAATCTGTAAGAGTTTAAAGCCAGAAACTGTCAGATCCAGTATGTCCACTCAGGAATGCCTTCAACTATTAGACCCCCACATTACAGTAATCTTGGTCATTTACAGCATCTCACTGGAAGCCTTCCAGCTTTGCCAAGGAGAAAACTGGAAATATCTATAGTTGAGAGCAAGTAGCAAGTGAGCTTCCTGAAAGTGCTCTTCCCCTAGCAAATCCTGTTTCTAAAGGAATAAAATGGAATTAACAGTTCACACTATAAATCTTAATAAACCAAAAACTGGTTATATAATTATGAGGCCTTTGTCATGAACAAATCCTAACTACAACAATTACTGTAATTATTCATTTACATGTATTTTATCCTCATTAGAAGCAAAATTTATGCCAACTGCTATGTAATAAATGTCTTTCTTCTTACCTATTAGATTTTTATACTCAACAATCATTTCAAGGAACTGACTTCATATCCACATAGGCAATTGTGATTACTTTTTTAATGCTTTCCAAAAAATAATTGGATAAAGAGAAGTGTCAGGTTATTATTTTGCTTCAAAGGAATAGAAGAAAAGACTTCCCATTCAGTGGATAATAATTTTTTTTCAGCACATAACCACTCAGTGCTTAGAGGAACAATAATTTCAGCTAGACAGGTTTCTTCCTATTGTTTTATTCCTCTATTCTGCCAGGAGATACTCCTCACTGTGAAACATCATAAAGCTCATTTCATCCAACACTGCCACAGTGATCATCTGTAAAATGACCATCCTTAGACGTTTAGGGGTTAATTAAACACTAATGAAGATCTTGACAACCCCAGCATGGTGACGAAATGAGAGTTCTAAGCAAGCCACACTACTTAATTTTTGTTTTGCGTTAAGCCAAGTTTACTGCAAGGACAATATGAGAAGGGGGCAAGGGGTGTGAGGTACAACACATCTGCACACTTAAATCATCAGAGAAAGAGTCTAATCAGGAAATAGTGAGAGCAGAGTCAGACAGCTCTAACCATAGTACCTGCCCATTTTGAAGGAGCTCTTTCACATATTTAGACACCAAATTCAAAAACAGCATTCACAAATGATCCAGGTGGTACAGAAGGCATGAAAATTCACCTCAAAAAACCACCAGAAGAGGGTTGTCTGCCCCCATCACCAGCTCTCTTAGTTTGAGTAATTAAGTCACTCAGCAGCCCTGCCTGACCACTCCATCTGTCAGGATAAGGCAATATTGTCATCCTGTCACAGAGACAGAGCAGTTTAATAAATAAATAAATACCTTCCAAATATTTCATTTGTACTTAATGAGAAACATGCTTTAAGCTACCCTTTGTCAAAAATGCTCTCATATGTGTAGATTATGACTCTAAAGTAGCATAAGCAGGGATGAGCCTAAGAGCACCCATGGAAACACAGGAAAGCTACCAAGAACCTATTTAGACACTGATTATCAATGTGTGATAGTATCCTCAAGTGTCTGGAACTACCACCTGGAGTGTCCTGACAGGACACCACAGAACTGCAGTTCAACCTCTCCCTAAACCATCTCCCTGCCAGCACTTTGATCTGCCTTGGTTAATTAAACAGTGACACAAAGAGCTTATTTTTCTTGTCTCTTATGAGCTTCTTGGGATTAACATTGGGGTATTATTCTGCAGCACAATGTCTTACCCTGGGTTTAATGATCAAGGTTATACATCCAGCAACTCCACAGAGTTACTAAAAGATCAGCATAGAAATACCACAAAGTAGCTAAATTCAGATAATCAAAAACTGCACAGTATGAAATTAAAGAAGAAATATTTCAAATTCTCTCTGTATTATCTCTTGTAGTGAAACAATACTAGAGAGCATTCCTGATGAGGAAATCCCTTGAAGAACACTTTGCTTTTAATTCCAGGGAATATAAAAACATCATGTAAGTCAAACCCACAGGTTGTTTACCCCAGGATTGTGCCTTGAACAGCCGGCCCTGGAGATGGACAGGGAGGAGCAGAGGATGATGCAGGTGTGTGTTACCTTTCTCCTCAGTACCCTCACAGCCCCCAGTGCTTCTGTGCCACAGACCAGTGAACAGGGCAGCTGGACACACCCAGATTTTCACAACCTACGACTGTTTGTGACCATGAGTCCCACAGCTTTTACCATACAGGAGGTAATTTTGTTTGGTTTAATTTCTCACATCCAGGGAAAAAACCAATATTGCTTATTTGTTACTTCATTTCATGCAGTTAACAAGAATGTTGAAGGAAAAGAAGTGCTCACTTGCACAAAAGCATCAAGAAGTCTCAGTGTTTGGACTCCGGGCATTGCAGTTTTCTCCTTTATTTTCCACATTTGTTTCAATTTTCCATTTCCATTTTTACCTGCACTTCTTCCACAGCAGAAAACTGCTTCATAGCATCACTGCTGAGAAGACAAACACAATTGCCTCTAGAAAAAAAACATTGTAAAGCGTATTCCTAAAGTTCACATATCTTCCTGCAGGTCTCTACTATTACATCATATGCTGAGGAAACCATCATTTCAGTTAACACTCAACATTGAATCAAAGCCCACATAATTTAAAAGCATAAACTACTGTGCACCATCTACAGATTTCCACTTTGAAAAAGTAGAATTCAAATGGAACCATAATAACATGAGAAATATTTTCCAACAAGAGTAGCCCTAGAAGATAAATTTAGAGAGAAATCATCAAATATCGCAGGTCAGTATGAAGCACCAAATAAAGACAGCATTTTACAGGCCTCTGGCAGTTTACTTTGAAAATCTAATTGTAGCAAGGGCCAACACAATGGAAAGGATAAGGTTACCTGCTATTGAACTGCAATGCACAGAAATAATCCAGTTTCATCCAACAGTTATCAGCTACTTTGCTGCACTTCAGCCTCTCCAAGCACGTGGTAGTTCAGTTCCCTGCAACCTGCACCCAAACTCTCAAACCATGTGCAATTCCCCAACAGACTGCAGCATCACCTCCACAGATTCCATTTACTCATTAGGGAAGCACCAGAGGAATCACCTTCTGATGCCTTTCAGAAGAGGCCACTGCAGAAAAGCTGTTGTGTTTCTGAGCTGGCCTAACTGGGGATTTGGTGTAGGTGTAAACATTCTCCTTCAAACAGAGGCAATCCCACTGGATGCAGACCCTTGAAACCCAGTGGAAGAGGGACAAATGGTTACACATCTCCTACTGCTGCTTCCAGGATCACCTAGCAACAGTCCCAAACTTTCCAAGACATAGATCCAACCTGGAAAGGTCCCTTGGCAACTTACAAAGCATGCCAGCTCTGCTGGAGTGCAGAAACTTGTCTGTAACAGTACAAATGTGTGTTTTCACTGCTAAAATACAGGCTATTTTTGTTCTCTGCTAAAGCAACCCCTGCAACTTCTGTAAATTTATGACATCTAAAGTCCCTATTTTCAGACTTAATAAATACCACTGTCAAAGCCCTACCTGAGAGACTACTGTGGTAAGCCAGGTAAAACCAGCAAATTGTATTTAAAAGTATTCCAGCCTTACAAAACTACCAAGACTGTGGTTATTACTGATAATTTCATGTATACACTTCCCCCAGTACCTTATCTTTGCCCAGGCTGCTAGTTAGCAACATGCTGTCAAGGCAGAAGGAAGGAGCAGTTATCACAAAAGCAGTTTGCAGAGAAGCAGAGTTATTTCCTACCCATAGTTACTATCATACATTGCTGTTTTCCAAATTCATTTTCTTTTCTGGTTAGAAACATCAGCAGCAACTTTCTGACTGATCACTTGGCAACTTTACGCTGGAAGCCAGAATTCTCACTTACCTTCTACACCACAAACCCACTCACTTTTAGAAGCTGACAACCAACACTTTCACCTATCCTGCAGCCAAGATTTAAAAAAAAAAACTTGTTTGACACTGCCATCTCTCAGCTGGGTGTCCAATCTGACATGCACACATAAGACAACCAGTCTAAACAAGGATGTATTGCTTTAAAAAAAAAAAAAAAAAAAAAAGCTGTGTAAAATCCCACTTTGGGTTGTTCAAGGTTGGCTTGTCCAACAAACTGAGTGTCTTTGCCAGCGCCCAGATATTTTGGCTAATTAGGCAGCACTCTCTTTAGCACTGACATTACTGTCAATGCAGGTTTCTGAGACAACAAATACAGCTGTTTAGCTAGAAATAAAAGTGAACTGCCTGCCCACTCACCTACATGCCAGTGAAATCTCCTCTTATGGCAAATGCAGGCCACTCTCCTTAAACAAATCACAGTCATGCATGGAAGAAAAATGTTTCCTCTAGCAGCTGATCACTTTACTGTGAAACCATCAAATTGTCCAGGAAGCCTCCCCAGGCTGTCCTGCAGGCAGTGCAGGGCTGGAGACCATTGACCCCCTCACCAGCACCCCAGATTTTCATGCTGCAGGCACCTCACACATGTGAGGGAAAGGACAGACTCAAGTAAGGCACAAGAATTGAATTAATCCATAACCAAACAACTGGAAACAAGCAAAAGCAAGGCTCTCTGTGGAAATGGTCGTTATGGGGAGGGGAGAGGGAGAGGAGGAATTTTACTAACACACCTTCAGTCAGAGAGAACCCAAAAAACTGCCCTAAACCCAGCACCCTACTCCTCAAGGGAGAACAACTACTGCAAAGTTGCTGTTCTATCTCATAAACAGAGGTTTAGACTTCTATTCATGTTTTAGCTACTGAAAACACGCCATCCCTTTCCATTGGTAACCAGCATGACTGTTCCACTTTCTCCTCCAAAGGGAAGACCTGCACAGCCACAAATCCCTAAAGAGCTGGAAGGCTTGTACATAGGAGTACTACAGCAACCTGGCCAAGGAAACAGAATACTGGGCTAAAGAGTTAAGAGACTTCCAAGCTTTTTCCCTCCAACCTGCAACGTGGCTACTGTTTGGCACTTCAGCTCTGCTTCTCTTGCCCTCCTTCCCTCCCTGGGTCCCTGCCACCCACCACATCACCCTCAATCAGGCACTCTCTCTAGGTTAAAAAGACTTACAAAAAATGGTTAATAAACAACCAGAGAAAGTCACAACCTTCATCTACTGAGAAATCACTTCTTCTGTCTCGTGACAGTTACAGGGTCTCGAGCAGGAACATGTGAGCTGAAAAAGAAAGGTCTTCCTTAGAAAATTCCTCAGCACAAGCACCACAAGGCAATGCCTTACTGCCTTTGCCCACCACTGGGCTTACAAACATCCTCCCCTGGGATTTTGATTACACAGTTTACTGCCTTTTGGTGTTGCAACTATAGTTTAGAAGTAAAGAATATAAATCTTAATATTGCTCTGTTCAATCACTAAAGCACTGAAGCATGGATCCTGCATTTGAAGAGACACACCAAGGCTTTAGATACAGCCACAGTAACTCCATTTGCCCTGTTCTTTTGTTTTCTGTAAATTTAAGAAATGCCCTCAACCTTAGGTTTCAGAGACAGTGACAAGCAAGTACAAGGTAAGCATTACATTATGATTCCCTTTCAAGTTTCTTACCAGAAAAGGAGACAGAGGAAGGACATGTCTACAATTGATTTTCCCCTTTTGCCCCATTCAGAACAATATAGGGTGAAAAATTCGAACCTGGACTTTTCTTCATTTCTGGCAGTTGTAGAAAATAATTCAAATTGGAAAGGAATTCAGAATTCAAGTTTTGCCACCAAAAAAAATCACAGACAACTCCGTGTTTATGGTTTTTTGTTAATAAAGCAGAATTTGTGTTATTTACAGCCCAGGTGGTGCTGCTGGCCATGTCACAGGAGGGAATAGAAGACAGCTCAGCTTCCAGGAACAGACCACTAGCCTGCTCTGAGTGCAACCCTGACACTGCTGGACCCAGCCACAGCAGCCTCAGAGCAAAACATTAGAGTGAGCTTCAACACAACAAATCTAACTTTCAAATCTCTTTATTTTGGAGATACCTAGAAATATTACTTTAGAAATTAATTCAAGGCAGCAAAATTGTGGAAGTGGCAAATAGCATACTTGGGATCTTACACTGCCTGCCTTTCCACTTTTCCACTTGAGACTCACAACCATTTTTTCCCTACTGGCTTCTAGGAGCAACTAGATGCACTCAAGTGTGGAACAAGTGCAAAAGGCATCATTCTTCCATTCAAAAATACTTCTGTTGTGTCACAGGATTAATGCATCATATTAAATATACACACATATGACTACTTAGATATCCATCCCCAGATGAGTTAGTCTGACAGTTGTTGAACAGAAGAAAGTGAAAAATCTCCTAAGAATTATTCTGGTCCTGTAACATTTTTAAAGCACCTAATGCAAACCTTTAAATCTTTGTTCCTTTGTTAACTGAAGGAAAAGACAAACCACTTATGAAGAAAAATCCAGACTGAATCTGAAGAGTCAGAGCAAAGAACTCGGCATAACGTAATCTATGCTTTTAATTTCAAAGATCGAAGAGGATGACATCAGTTCCCCTTTAATCATACAAACCATGGGCTACTAACAATTCCAGTGATGCTTTGAGTAGAGTTTAGTCATTCTTGTTATGAAAAACATGGGTCATCTGTTCAGGCCTTCATTATTTAGGCAGAATTAAACTACTTATTAGAAATAAAAAAAAAGGTACATCAACATCTCTACAAACTATACAAAAAGCTGGAGCATCATTGTTCAGAAAGACACCTGGGTTTACAGAGCTTTCTCTCCAAGTTGTACTGCCATGAGCTTGCTGCTTTCCTTCTGAAAGGATGAGATCAGGCAATCACTAAGCAGGAGTGACCCTCATGAGGCAACAAACTCTCTTCAAGACTGTTTATTTCAATCATACTGAACTCCCTGTGTATTATCACAGAGCACTGAGTTTTATGGAAATTTGAAATCCACCCCTCAGGGTCCTTTAAGGCAGGTAAGTAAACATACCCCTTACTGGACATGTAACACTGCCAGACATCCAAGATCTCCTGTATCTGCTCTCCAACAATGCAGAGGAATGAATTTTCAGTGAAATCCTTTGCAGCTCTTAACTGGATGTTATAAAACCATTTCAAAACGCTTCCCTCATCCTGATGGTGTTTCAGCATCTCCAGGCAATTAAATCAAGCTCTTCCTAGTGCAAAGACAGCTCAAACTTCACTGGCATTTAAATCCATTTCTCAAGTTCCTGCTGATCACACAAAGCCCTGCAAGGCAGGACCAAGAACTCCCAATATACTTTTGCCTTTTATCCAAGCTTGGCAGTTAAACACACAAACAGAGTTTGGAGCTAAAACTACCCAGGCTACTTCCAGACACAGGTCATCAGAAGTGACCTATCTTCCACCTCCATGTGCTCAAAGGAAACCTCACCCAAGTGTCCACTGATATTCCTACAAAAGACCCGACACAATGCAATATCAATGGATTGATAAAAGGGGAGCAACACCTAACACAATATTCCTGCCACCTGAAATCACTCTGGGCATGGAGACAGGGCAATTCCTGACATAGGGACCGTATGGGAGCTTATGAAGAGCTGGGTCACTGTTGAGCCATAAAGATCTTCCACACAAACAGCAAAACCAGGTCTCAGCCAGACTCACTGAGCACATCTTGCCTAAGAAGGAGGGACAAAAAGCCCAATGAAGTCATTTTCCAGAGGGAAACATGACAAAGTTCAACAGATTAAGTCACCTCAAATGCACTTCTGCACATGCAGCACACTGTTGTACCTGGAAACAACCCAGAATGCTTCAAATGTGAAGGACTGATGATTGCCTGCCATCTGCTCTGCTTTCTGACATAAGAAAGAAAATTATGCAAAAAATATTCTGAAACACAAAATGCAGCCTCAATACCAGCACCAGCAGCTGTTTCCTCCACTGCTGCGGTGGGACAGATATGGCTCCAAAATGAACTGCTCTTCACATCACAACACATTACCTGCCTGCAAAATACTACATTCACCTAAAGGGATTTAACTTGTGTGGCCCCTAAGGAAATATGTCTAGGGAACCCCCAGAGTAGGAAGACAGAGAATATTACTGTTTTCAGGGTTCAATTCCTCCATAGTACTAGCACACTGTCTACAATAGAGACCAGGCAAACCAAAACGACAAGAACTTCAGTTTTAAAGCCTTGAAATTGCAGACACAAATCTTCACCCATAAAATTTTTGCCTTAAACAGTAAGAATTCAGGAGAAAAAAAACTACTTAGGACTGTTGGTGCATCTGATTAACTTCAGCCAACAGAACTACTGCTGCAGTGTGCCCAAGTGACCACAACTCCACAGCAGCAGCAGCAGCAAGATGCTGTATCTTCTGTTCCTGTATCCTAACTGCACTTGGCTTCCTTGCATAGAGGAAGGCAATCAAAACCCTCTTTAGGGCCACACAATCGTAAAGAAGTTTTGATTACCTTGATTACCTTACCTTATCGTTGCCCAAAAAAAGATATTGAATCAGCCTTGATTCTCTGACTCACCCTGTTTAACCCAAGGGACTGCAGACAGACCCAAACCATCTTCTTTCACATGCTTTTGAGCACTGTCTGTAGGAAGATGCTTCACTGTTCAATGGGCTCCTGACACCATGAATTGATTTCGTGCAGACTTTCTACCTTACCATTCACTTCCTGGTAATACTTAAAACATCAGTGAGCTGCTACCTGATCCTAATGAGCCAGTTTACAAGGGTAAGTAGATGCAACAATCATTACTAACTATTTAACTGCAGGGTTTTGGTTTTCCAGAAATGCAGCTGGACATAAGACACTGTGTATTTCAGCTATTGAAAAGTCTGCATCCTCTGAGCCTTTTCTGTTGATCAGCACCCTGAACACTAACAGTTAGAGGGGAGACCAAAACACCTCACTCTTCAGGAAATTCCAGTTTTCATTCCTTGGAAAGAATACAAACAGATAGAATGTTAAATCTTTAAAAGATCCATCCTGAACCTTACAGGTAAGATGTCTCCTAATCCCTATAACAAACCTCCCATCCATCTTAAATTCCAAAACAGAACTTAGACTTCCAAGTAGATTTATGACTTAGTACCCTACTAAAGATTTAGAGCACACTACTAGAACAATAAAACTAAGCAGCTAAGGTTACCAGAGCTTTAGTATCACATAAATAAGAGATGGGTGTTCTCAAATACCCTGACTTTTCTCATTATCAGGCTTATGAATTCATAACTCTGCATGGAGGGACACTCATTTTAAGAAAAAAAAAAAAAGCAAATAGGGGGATCCAGCAACTTCTGCAAGCATCCAAAAATAAACAGCAGCATGCTATGCCTTAGAAACTTAAATGCTCATTTTGGTAGGGCAACAATGTTCTAGAAGGTTTTTGGGGGTTTTTTTGGGTGGTGGTGGTGTTTTTTTCTAGTTTATAAAAAAATCTTGCCTCTTTACTTCAGCATCTCCAGTCCAACTCTGATAATTTCAGCATGTACGCTCCTGAGCAGGATATGAAAAATCCCTTTCCTTTTAATAGAAATGAAAAATAAGTTTTCATTTCTATTAAAAGGAAAGAACAAACTAATAACCTAACTGTTAGAAAAAAAAGATGTGAAAGCTGTAATAAAAGAGAGTCTGTTACATTATCGATGTGGCATGGAATATCTGTCACACTCCAGACAGAAGCTGACCTTCAACAGCCACATGACAAATCCCTGAATACACTGGTGAGTGATGGAAAGCCTGACAGGCCATTAGTGACATCAGCCTGAACAAGGAACAATCAAAACAAAATTTTAAATGAATCACCTTTAAAAGACAAACAAAACAAAACAAACAAAAACCCCCACAAAAACCCAAACCCTTACAGAAAAAGGTATTAACCCTGGAGGGCTGCAGCCCTAGTGTTTAGCCCCAGACTGCCATTTCTCCACAGCCTGATCCTAAAGGGACACTCCCACACTTGGCTGTAGAAGTGACAGGATGGGATCCCAGGACACAAAACCCTTGGACAAGCAGAAACACATTCCCATCCCCTGGACAAAGCCACTGGATGTCAGAGTTTGCTCCACCTGTAGTTTCTCCTACACCGCCCCATCCAAGTGCTCAACCACACATCAAATGTCTACATGTATTTGAGTGCAGAAATTTCTTCCAGACATTTTTCAATGCCAGGCAAAAAAAAAAAAAAAAAAGCTTTAAATTCATCTTTCACACTGGAATTTCTCTGCCATTTGCTCATCTTTATCCAACTACAAATCTGAGGTTCAATACCTCAGGGTATTTACCTGAGGGTAAACCGGATAAATCACTTTGACTTCAAAGTATCTACATTAACTCTGATTTAAATAATCTGTTCTGATTTTGCATTGTATTTGCACTTTTTAGAACTTTTCCTGAAAAGAAATACGCTCTTGGTTGGAATGTTGTGAGGGATAGTTTTTTTTTCTGACTGATTAGGAAGCTGCTCTACATAAACACTTTTTTATTTTACTATTTGTAAGTTTCTTACATTAGTATCTCATTTTTCTCTTCAGTATTTGACTATATATTTTTTTAGTGAACATTTCATATTCATTAGCTGCAAAACACTTTATAAACAGGGCAAAAGAAATTGCATAAATAATAAGGTAAAAGTAATAAAAAGTGTATTTTAAATTGAAATCAAGTTGCTCTAAATGAAACAAACTCATTACAGGCCACATTACCCATAGTTGGTGAATTTTGTTGTATACATCCCTCAAGTTTTTGTTAGGACAGATGTGATTTTCACACCTTGTTATTGACAGACTAAAAGAAGAAAAAGTTTTGCAGCTTTTGTAGCTTCTCACCTTTGACTGCACAACTCCCTGAACTAACTCCAAGAAGAACCATGAATGAAGAATCTTCTGTGTCTGCTGGAAAGTGACTCCTGCCGAACCAGTTCTGTGCTGCAGTAAATTCTCTGCAGACACTTCCACCTACTCTGTGGCTACAGTTTCCTCAAAGTTACAGATGCAAATATATCCTTCTTGAATATTATAATTTAATTAAAAGTTACTACACCATGAAAAAGGTAAGGCCTGAGTCAAGCACTTTTAAATCCAATTTAATCCTTCTTCTAATTTTTCATGTTAACCTTTTTTTTGTTCTGCAAAAATTACTTCCCCTGTTCTTCATCCCTTTACCCACACTGGGTTTCCATCACAGGGGCCAGCATTTACTGTGTGCCACCTCACCTTCCCTTCTCTCAGGAAGGCTAAAGAAATCTTTCCAGGTCTTACTCGTCACAGCAGCATGGCCCGTGAATCACACCACAGTCTGCTCCCACATGATGAGCCCCGAGGTCTGAGCACTGCTGCACAAACAAGTCCAGGCAACCCTCTGGCTTTGAGGATGAACGTTCCTGCTTCTGCTGCCTCCATGCCAAACACAACCTCCTCTCCTCAACAGCTGTTCAAGTCCCAGAGCACCTCCAGGACCACCAGGGAAGCAAGCACAAGAAACTCTTCGTGACAGGTAAAGACCACTGGGGCTCTCTGCTGGCACCTGGAACAGGTTCCTGTCACACACCTCAGATTTCAGCTGCTTGTTAAAGCCCCATGTGCTGCACTCCACAGGGCAGTCACCTTCTTTTCAGGATCCCTATGGCTTCTCCATTTTTCCCCACTACATGTCTCCATTACTGACTAGCCACAGCTCAAGAGATTGGCTGGATCTACCTATTTATTTTTTCTTGCTCATTCTAAGTTCCAGCCCAAATAAAGTCACACTCCACCCAAACCCACTCTACTACTCTAAAAGTAGGCCAAATTGTCACTGAAAGACAGAAGAGCAAGGAAATTAGTAAGTATCTGAAAATGTTACACAGTAGTATCAGGACCCACAAAAAAATCCAAAACCATTCCCCAGTTCAGGGCTTTGGCCAAAAGGCAACTTCAGATCCTTCTGTGCAGCCTGCCTGAGGAGACACACAGCATGTCTGTCATTCCCTCAGGAGGAGAAATATTTTGCCAGATTAATGTTGTAACCAGCAGCCTTTCAGAGGGACCTTAGTGCACAACACCAGAGCAGTACTGGCCAACTGGGTGACACGAACATCCAGCCAATAATTCTTGGAGAGACATCACCCTTCCCAGCTTGGTCAATAACAACATGAGTCATTATTTTGAAGTGCTATATTTTGTACATTACACAAACAGGATATTACAGAAAATCCCACCACACAAGGGGATTTACATTTTTGAACAGAGCCTGTCCAAATGCTTATGTTTCACATTTATGTGAAACATAAATGAAACATTTATTTTTAGCTTTTGTTTCATATTCTTGAAACAAAGCAATTCTTCACACCAAACCTCGGAGTCAGCAAAAATAGCAATTTCCTCCTCCTTGGGCTCACATCTAGGAAATACACAAAAGGAGAGAGGATGGCCAAGTTATGACCCAGTGAGTCCTATTTGACTGTTGAGGGACTAGCAGCACTCAGGGAAAAGCCAGTGTTGGGGAGTCTTTGCCAGCTGATTTGAAGAGAACTGAAAAACAACAGGTTTCACCTGCTGGTACAGCTGAAAAGGATATGGCCACTACAAAAAACCCCACCATGAATATAAAACCAGCTGTGGGTATGCAGGTCCTGAAGTCCCACAGGTGAGGTGCCACCCAGGCACAACAGGCAGACAAAATCTCTGGGTTAACCACCTGAACCTGGGTAGGACTGTGCCTGCTTTCATGACCGCTGAACTTGAGGAAATCCCTTTACATCTGTTGTGCTGCCAGAGCCAGCATACTCCAGAACAGCCCAGGCTACCCCAGCTGTGTTGCATGCCTTGCTACAGCATCCACTAGTACAGAGCAGACACGCAGGAGTTTAATCCACAGAATTACAACTTGGGTTCATCTGCAGTTTCTACTGAGCACCACTCCGAAAATTCAGTGTTTTTCCTACGGGAGGTATTTAAACAATTTACTAACCTGGCAACAAATCACAGCATAGGGGAAAGAGGTCTCCTTAACTGGGAGTGGCAATGTTATGGGTCAGGGAACACGCAGCACACTGCAAAATGCACATCTCCACACAGGGATGGACAGACATGGACAGGCCTCCACAGCCATGGGCAGCCCCTCAGTGCCACTAGCTAAGCAGCTCTCCTGAGGCTTTCCTTTCAAGTCTTCACCTGGTAGAAAAGAGGTACACTGTCCTATTCTTCGTGTGACTAACCCAAAGCCACTCAGCAGGACTCCCCATAATGGGCCATTGTGGATCTGTGCTCAAACACAAGCAGAGAAGAAGTATCTGCATGGTCTTACCAGCTACCACAGTTTTTCCCTTTCCCAATTTCAGCAAAAGAAAGTGATGGTGATTATTTCTCTTCCTGGCAGTTTTTATCTCAAATTCAAACATGAGATGGCCAAACAGGACCTGACAGAATCTTTCCAGTGAATGCAATCTCACAGGCATTTAAATTTTGTGGGCTTTTCCCTGTTTTGTTTACAATTTCTTTGCCACAACATTTTACTTACGTTATTAGGCCCTGTAACATTTCAACACTACATTACAGTTCAGAGAGCAAATTCCATTAGAAAAAGTCCTAAAGAAATAAGAATAATTTCTCTTCGTTCATACAAGATTTCAGTCTATGGCAAAGCAAAAGGAAAGAACAGAGAGCCCACAGCAAGCACTGGCAGACAAACTGATACATAAAGGCAGAGAACCAGAGATTCCCCATGTCAATCCACACCTCACAGCCTGTAAAACCTGAGAAAGAACTTAGCCTGAGCTTTTAGCAAAGACTCAAAAAATGGATGAGACTTTTGGAGACTTATAAATAAGCTGAAGAGGGAGGAGCCATTAATAAAGGCACCATGGAAGAAAGAAGTGTTGCACATCACTTTTCACCATTTCAAGCTCTGGCCCTGCAAGAACTTCTGGATATTCTTCTCCTTACAACACAGGTCCAGTCCTGGCTATACAAGAGCTCTGAATAAGGTTGACAGAAATTTTGGATGTGAAGAACAATTTCCATGATCTCTACCTCTGCATATAAAAATTAGTAATTTCTATTTATTAGCCTGGCCAAAAGAGTTTCTTGATGCGAACAATTCGACTGAATTTCAACCTGAAAATTCTGTTTTACAGTGCACAAGCTTCGCCAAAAACTAAAGAGGTGCCACGTGAAACCTGCATCAACTGAGATGAAAATAAACAGAAAGCTTAAGAAATCCTCAGAAATCCTCCACGGTTAAAAAATTTAACTGACCTGCAAGAGCCACAACATTCTGTGCTTACTAGACCATGGCAAGCGGCGTGAAGTCATTTAAACAGAGAAGGGAGGTGTCAGGCTCAGAATCTCTAGAGAGCGTCTGAGAGCCGCACAGGAGCGAGCATCGGCAAGAGGCACCAAAAAATCGCTTCTGTTTCCATCCCAAAACACACGATCCGTAGTTTACACTTTAAAAAAAAGCAATACGGGCTGACGCGCGCGGTGCCTCCCGAGCATTTTTCTCCAAGGGCATTTTAGACAATGGAGCGGGGGATGAGCCCGAGAGGAGCCCGGGGGGCT
>VZTR01007970.1:297322-319130 GCA_013400775.1 Chaetops frenatus | reverse complement strand
GCCGCTGCTGAGCTCATGTCAGGCCGCCGCGGAGGCGGCACCCGGCGCTCCCGACACGGCAATGACCAGGAGCCCTCCTGGTCCCGCTGCCCCCTCGGGACGCTCCCCGGGCGTCGCCGCCGGCCCCTCCCCGGGACGCCGCGATCGCTCCCACCGACGCTGCCCGGCCGCGCTCCGCCGCTTCCTGCTACTGCGGCCGCCGGGCGGGACCGGCAGCGCCGGGACCCGCCCGCACCCGCCCACAGGGCGGATCTGCCACCCACCGTCATCCGCGGCAGCCCATCCTGCATCCCTGACATCAGCCGCATCCCTGGGAAACCCATCCTGCATCCTGGGAAACCAATCCTGCATCCCTGGGAAACCAATCCTGCATCCCTGGGAAACCCATCCTGCATCCCTGACATCAACCAGCATCCTGGGAAACCCATCCTGCATCCCTGACATCAACCAACATCCCTGACATCAGCCGCATCCCTGGGAAACCCATCCTGCATCCTGGGAAACCAATCCTGCATCCCTGGGAAACCCATCCTGCATCCCTGACATCAACCAACATCCCTGACATCAACCGGCATCCCTGGGAAACCCATCCTGCATCCTGGGAAACCAATCCTGCATCCCTGGGAAACCCATCCTGCATCCCTGGGAAACCCATCCTGCATCCCTGACATCAGCCAGCATCTCGGGCAGTCCACATAGTCCTGCATCCCTGACACCTGATGACTGTTTCTGGTCAGGCTTTCTGGACACCTTCTTCACTGTCCTTCCTTCCCCCTGTGTCCCACAGGTTTGTCTACTGTCACTGCAGGCAGATCTCTCCTGCCCACCCCACTGATGCCATAGATGAGCTGCTGTTTCCTTCTTGCTCTCCTGTTCCCTTGTGTCCCCTATGGGGACAAAACCCAACCGAAGGTGTCTGCTGAAGTCTCTATCAAGATCTGTCACCTCTTCCTTAGCATTAGCACCTCTTGTTGTGTAAATTGGGAATTGGTGATCTCAGGGAATAACCCAGCTAGTGCTGCAGAGATGGGATCCTATGTCCTCCTGCTGCTGGTGGTCATTGTTCATAGCAGATTCCAAAAATGGCCAAAATTTCCTCAGAAATTTATGATTTTCTAAGCCACAGTTGGAGAGCAACACCACCACCTGATCAGTTCTCTTGCAGACAATTCACTCAACATTTTTTGCTTTAGCATCTCCTTGGTTCCTAAAAATACTGTAAAGGCTTAGGCAGGCTCCTCTTCTCTCTGAAGCCCCATTTGAAGGTTGGCAGGCCTTGCAAGTGGTGGTGGGTAGAAGCAAAAGGGCCAGGGGACTCCAAGCATGAGTTGACAGCATTTGAGAGTTGGGCTTTTTGCTACAGCATAAGAAAGAAAAGTGTTCAAATACTGCCTCTTATCTCCACACCCTACCTTCTACTTTCTCTGCCTCCTATCAAAACACACCCAAGGACAAAAAATGCAGTTGTTTTCTTTCCTGTAGGCTTCCCTAGCCAAACATACCTCCTAGTAGATCACAGCATTTGATCAGAAAACACAGGAATAAAGTTCATTTTCTTAAGGGGACTATCCCTTAGGATCAGTTAGAATCCTAGAATACTAATTGATTTTGGTTTTTAAAGATTCCATGGTACATGGTAAGAAACCACTCTGTCTAACCAAAGCCTTGACAGAGAGTGGGCTTTGTATCTAATCTTTATAAATTGGCCCTAAAGGTCTTCATCAACACTTTACATAATGTTATCACCATAATGGGCACCAGGAGCACAATCTGACCATGCATCCTCTCACTCAACTCAATTACACACAAAATTCTGTCTTGCAAAGGGATAACAGGTGTTATGCTCCTGAGGGCTCTAAAAAGCCTTAATGGGCCTGATCATCCTCACCTGGGGCCTCCTTCTCACCTCCCCCCGACCCTGCCCCAGGCTGGGATCTCTATTGAAGCTCAGCCCTGAGGCCCTTTGGAAGGAGTGGTGGTCTCTGGGTGCAGCTCAGCTGTGGCTGCTGTTCCTCTGGCCCTGGAGCTGCCGGCTGCTTGCTCAGCTTAGCCCCAGACCCTGGAAGCACCTTTAGGCCTGGGTTCTGGTTTACCCTGTTCCCTCCCTGAGGTTCTGTTATACTGAACTGTGGACCACAAAGGCCCTGCCATCCTGGGACTGTCTCTCCAGGGAGCTTTTGAACTGCACAGTGTCCTAGCACTAGATTCCTGTGCTTTCTTATATAATAATGCAGGTCATGTCCTGATGTAAAATATGCATATTGATCAACAAGATAGATAGGCTTTGGGGCAGAGGCTGGGCTGAATTAATCTTTGTAACTTAGGATGTGTATTCTGTACAGCAGAAAGGCAAATACAAAAGCCTTAGGCTTATTAAAAATATCTAACTGGCTTAATGTTGTGGGGTGTGCCTTTTGTACCAGTTGATAACAGTCACCTTTGCTGTGTGAAATTCATGCAAGTTATTCATATGAGGCTGTATTTTTCTTGCTATTTTTATTTTAGTAGTAGCTAATACTGATAGCCTGCAGTGCGTGCTAGTAAGACCACATGGGGTGTGAATTTCTAATGGTGAAAATGAGTTTGCAAGTTAGCAAATAAGAGCTTATTGAATGCATTTGAGTGCCTGTCTGATGGCTGACTCCTGGATTACACATCCCTGACAGTCCTGACCTTGGCAAACCTGTGTGACTGCTTACAGCCTGTCAGAAAGAAGCAGTACTTGAGCACTTCAAGCTCTCTGTGTGCAGGAACAGACTTTGGAACTGAAGCTTTGGAAGTTCTATTCAACTCATTATAAACATGTAAAGTACCTCCATTTTTCTCATGTGTTCCCTTACTGATAATAAGAAATTAAGATTAATAACAGCTATATGTAGCAAAAGAATGCTATATCTAGCTTGAAGACACAGGGCATGAAATGCAGTTTTTTGAGGAAGAGATTTAACAATTTAAAAATTCTAATCATATTTTAGTCTTAAATTGGGATATTGCTGTCTTTGGCAGTCTGCTGTTATGCTAAGGGCTTGCATATGGGTCAGTGGCCATCCAAGCAATTTATATGCAAAAAAGAATTCTGCAATCTTTACTTAATTGCCTCTCTAACTGCATCAAAGCATTCTGACTTAGGACATGGCAGTTTGGGGCCTCCCATAATAAATTGTGTTCAATTGGCCAACTTGAAAGATAACTCCAAGTTACTTCTAGAACTTCCTTATGTTCAGCACAGGCCTGATTTTGCTCCCAATATTAAAATACAAGTTACTGAAAGTTTTATGTGCAGAATATTACAAGATATTTTTTCAGCTAAAATAGTTCTTTGGAGTTAGACCTCTGAATGCACAGCAGAATACTTAAGGTCATGCAATGTTGAAGTTGAAAGCGTTCTATGTGTTTAGTTTTCTTTTGCCCTTTCACCTTTCTTTGTACCAGTCTTGTTACCCCTGCTCCTACTTTCATCTGTTAATTGCCATGGGTTATAATGAATGGAAGCCAGAAATGCTCAGCCTTGAACTGTAGGCGTAGAAAAACATCTGAACTTGTATGTAGAGCTTTCAGCCCAGACTGATCCTTCTCCTCTTCAGCCAAAACCACTGAGCCTTCTGCATCTGAGCTTTTATCCCAGGTTATTCCTGTGCTGTTCCTGAGAGGGTATTTGTCTCAATAGGAGTGACATATGAACCATAGCCTTTGTGATAACAGATGTCTGAGATTTATAGGCCACTTACACAGAATTCATGTCTCACTGTTTTTCTTGAGCTGTACTTGAACCCAGAAACCCCTCATCACTTAGGAACCGACCCCAAACTCTTCACCAGCTCAGCAAATCTGAAATCCATGTAGGAACTACTTTTTCACATAGCTAAGCTCTTGGATAAGAGGAAAAGGGGCAGTACCTTGACAGAGGCAAGTTCCTTGCAGGAAAAAAAACCCAGCCAAGCTAGGTAGGGCTTTTCATTCAGGGCATGGGATTCTGCTGAAAAAACTGAACAGGCTGGAAGCCACCTCAGAGAGCAGAGGTAATCAGGACTTTGCACTGGCCAAGTACCTGCTGACAAATCTGTGCCAGGCAGTGACCCAGCATTGCTTTCCACGGGAATCTTACTTGATGCCAGTATATTGCTAAACTCCTTGGCAATTACCTTACCTGTGTCTCACCTTTCTGTGCCTGCTCTCTTGAGTATCTGTGTGTTACACACAGAAATATTCACCACCTCTTGGGCACAGGATTTCTGAACTGTGAATGTGTGAGTCTGCCTAAGTGTTACCTGTGTGCTTTGAGAGGACAAATGTGGTGGAGGAGGATGGGGTGGTGAGGCCACAGGGGCTCAGCGAGGCAGGCCAGGGCTGGGAGCCGAGCCTGGGTCACACCGAGCTGCTGCTGCTGCCAGCAAAGGCTGCCTCAGCCCTC
Organism: Chaetops frenatus; assembly: GCA_013400775.1. Classification (NCBI taxonomy): domain Eukaryota; kingdom Metazoa; phylum Chordata; class Aves; order Passeriformes; family Picathartidae; genus Chaetops; species Chaetops frenatus. The sequence goes on along the minus strand of VZTR01007970.1, from coordinate 314,719 downwards.
TGCCATCCACCTCAGGTGGTGCTCAGCACTTGTGCAAGACTCTCTGTAACCACAAACAACAGGTTCCAGCCTGCATTAAAGAGAAATTTAAATCCCAAGAAGCAATAACAGAGGGCATAAAAAAACCCACTCCTCCAGAGAAGTGGTGAAATCACGCAAGGTTTATAAAGAGTGCAGTGATTAAGTCCTTGTTTATTTTGGGAAAAGATATGTGGCTACTTTCTAAAAATAAACTGACTTTTCAGAAGTCATTTCTAAATTATTGTGTTGTAATATGGATATGAGTTTTTTTTTAAACTCCTGGATAGTGTGTACGCCTCTAGAAGTATAGGGGTAAAATAAAATCTGAGTATGAATAACAATTCTATGAATGCAACTAGTAATGGTGTAGTCTTTTTGTTTCTTTTTAGAAATGTCTAAACAATAGAAATATCTAGGTATTTTAGAAATATCTAACCAAAAGGGTGTTCAAAAAGTTTACAATTTAGGTAATAGTGTGATTTTATTTCACTGGTTTTAATGCTATATTAATTACACTGTATTATACAGTTATGTTAGTATTTCAGTATTAATGAACATCAGTTAATATTTTTAATGACAGGCAAGATAAGAAAGAATCTGTGAGCAGAGAGCAAAAGAAATCGCAGTTTCTAGAAGATCTGCTTTTATAAACTGGGTTGCTCTAATAAATGACTCAAGCAGCAGCTCCAGATAAAGAACTCGGTGTGGCAGGATTTTTTAGATTCGTATTTACTTAAGCAAACATTCAGTTGGTCAACAACACTCAAGACAATTCAGGTGATCTTTGGAGCTCTGAGCAACCTGGTCTAGTGGAAAGTGTCCCTGCCCATGGAAGGGGATTGAAAGGAGATGAGCTTTAAGGTCCTTCCAAGTCACACCAGTCTGTGATTCTGTGATCTTCAACAATTTACCTCTCAAATTTTTCTCTACAGATTACCTGGCTGAACTCTGCTCTGACGTGCTCTCTCATGAAAAATACATTTGCACCTTTGCAAAATGTTTTGGTGCTTATACCAATATATGTAATAAATACATGAATTAGGGAAATCAAGTTTCTGATTAGAGAAATGCTTTCCCACATAAAAAACCTCATTTTTATTTGCAGGACAATTTTGAGTGGAATTTGCCTTTAATGACTCAGTCATGTAAAAGGAAGAGGTCAGTGGGTGTCAAGAGTTCATCTTGAAGGGGTTTTTTTTATTAACTCAACATTTTTTCTACCTCTGTAGAATATAGACAGTAAGACATCAACTCATTTGCTTGTGCAAGAAGCTCAGTCTCTAATTTTGTAAGAGTTGTGTTCAAGTTGTAAAGCAAACAAAAGAAGTTGAAGGGTTAAAGTACTATTTATGTTTAAATGTTGCCTTTTTCTCTCAAGTCAAGACACAATAATCTCATTTGGTCAGAGGTGGGTAGAAAGAAAAGCTGTCAAACAGGAATTTTATTCTGAAGATGGTTCTCTAAGTTTTACAGTGTGTTGGTTTGGAGGATCTGAGTTGTGATGACATGCACTTTTCTGCACATTAGCTCAGGGTGAGGTAGCCAGCCTTTCTGCACCTTGGCTGAGGCATTAAGCCCAGACAGTTGTCTCCATGAGATCTTCCTTTTCCACCAGTGGTGAACGGAGTAAATGCAACTAGCTAGGTTAGGTTAAACTGTGAAAATGCTCTCAATTATTTTGTGGTTTGTAAAGCATTTATTAGTGCCCAAAGTGATTATTGCATTTTCAACAAATGCTTTTATAAATCATGTGATCTGTTATTCTTGCAAAAAAAGAAATTATACCTGTATGTATTGAACAGGTACCCATCTAATGAGTTCACAGCAATTCATGATCACTTCAAATTATCCTTCCTCTTATCCAGTTGAATTACAAACAATTACCTCCTAAGATTCAGACCATAAACCTTGACAGACACACATTCCAGTTTCTGTGTATTATACAGTGTTTTATGTACAGCAATGCCTGAAAAATATGTCTTGTATCTGAATCAAACGTGCCTGTGACAATGAACATAGATCTACTGAAACTGAGCAGGTTCATCCTGACAAGATGAAATATAAGAAACAGCTAAGTCAGACTTAAATCCTGATAAGGCCCAGATATTTCCAGAAGTCTTGGGAGGGTGTTGTGTGTTTTCCTGTATTGTGACACTGTCTCCTGCTAAAGACAATTTATGTGTGTGTAAATCTTAACTGGGCTTATGGCACCCTTTAACAATGCCTAAAGAATTCCCCAAATGGTACTTTAGAGGCACTGTGTGTGTCAGAAGTAAAAGTTTCTGTGCTGCTTGTAGACAAGCTCACCCTGTGTTGTAAGGCATTTGTGTCTCACCAGAAGGTACAAGTTAAGACATTTGAAGGCTTGAGGTGCCCAGTGCTCCTGCTGTTAGTGGCAGGCAGCTCCCTGGGCAGTTGCACACCCCCACACTGGCCTGGGGAATGCTGATCACACCGGTGATCAGAGCTGGAGGAGATGGGGTCCCAAGCCAGTCAGTCTCTGGGTGTCCCCAGACACAGCACTCCTTCATGTAGTGCTGTTCTTCCTTAGTCAAGTATTTTAGGCTCTAGGTTATAGATTATAAAAAGTGCTTCCCAAGTCAGCTTGAAAGGTAGAGATATCTGTTAGATTTAGGGAGCTTATTATTGTGTTTATTTCAGGCAGAAGGCTACGAGATTTCCTTTCCTCAAGCAATTCAAGGAAAAAGAGGCAGCTAAGGAGCTTCAGGATGTGTCTTTCCACTGAAGAAAGGCTGCTCTTAGCATGTTTAAGCTAAATAAGCTGAAGAATATCAATTTGAATTTCACAGTTCTAATGGGAACACTGAGGATTACTTGATTCCACGAATTTAGGCAGAAACTTTTCACTCTTGAAACATGAATTTGGTTGCTAAGGCCAAAAGAAATGCCATATTGCTAACATCTCTTCCTCCTTCACAGCTGTCTCTGTCAATCCACCCAAAGCGTGGTTTTCAGCCAAATCCTTTCTCTAGTCAGTGTTGCATGCCAGGAGTGCCAGGGGGTGCTGCCATGCCTGCTCTGAGCTGAAGTGCACAACAATACACACACCTCTTCCTACCTGCTTACGGGCACATCAGGTGCCAAATTCCCAGAATTACTTCCTGCATCTTGCCAGTTCTTTGTGGAAACATTCAGGGACAAGAGCAGTCTCCTGTCAGGAAGATCTAAAGTCTCTACATGCAAGCACCAAGTCCCTGCAGAGCAGAGGTTTCACACGCTGCGCCTCTGAGCCAGGCACAGTCAAGCAAATAGGAAATCTTGGAAAGTAGTCAGTGAGTGCTTCCCTGTGTGTACATGGATGCTTGGCTGGGTGTTAGCCCTGACAAGTGCTTTCATTCAGCAGTGTCGTGGACAGCTGCCAGAGCTTCTCTTGATGAGCTAGTTTGATGTCATGCTTTGTTCCAAAGGCTTGCTTGTACTGCGTGCTCAGGGGAAATACACCTGTAAGGCTTGGCAGAGGGCAGAAAGGGACAATTCCCCTTGTGAGCACCGTATTCTTTGGTTGGGCAGTGTGAAAAAAATAGTGGTAATATTTTCAAATTAAACTAGAGGAAAAATGCCATGCATTTAGCTTTGAAGGCTACAGTATCACACACATGCAATATCTAGAGGCTCTAAATTATGCTAGATCTAATTACTATGCATGGACATAAGAAGAGCGTCCTCTTCTTGAAGAGACTAAACACAGTAGTTACTGCTTATGAACAAAGCTTTAGAAATTAGGTGTCAGAAGCCTTTCAAAAATCACGTGGCAGCAGTCAGATAAAGAAATTTTTATAACAAAAGCATCCCAAACTGTCAGGCCTTTTCTTTAACTTGGATGTCACCTGAGATTTCATCATCATAAAAATCTGCTTTCTATATAGCTTGTTGCAAGCCTCATTCTTTATTTTATTTCTTTTTTCCCATTTTTTCCCATTCTCCAGCCTTTCTGTCAAACCTAGGTGAATCCTGCAACCCACAAAGAAAAGGAACCCTTTTTACAGCTCAGGCTGCTGACCTTTGGAAGGTTTTTACCACATCTTTTCAAACAATCCAACATACACCTGAACTGTGGCATTGCCTGGGGCTGTTTTGACCCAAGGGCAGGACCTGGCACTTGGCTCTGTTGGTCCATTTGCCCCAGTCCATGGATCCAGGCTGTCCAGGTCCCTCTGCAGATCCTTCCTGCCCTCCAGCAGATCTGCACTGCCACCTTAAGTGGTGTTGTCCACGAATTTATTGAGGGTGCACTTGATCCAGGCATCCAGATCATCAGTAAAATACTAAATTAATCTGGCCACATCCTCACTTCTTTACTCCACGAGTAAAAAACTTTCAGACCTTCAACCCACCTCCCTCCTCAACCCCCTGAAGTCCCACTTACACCAAGTGTTAAAATCCTCTTTGAACCCTGTCCTTTGGGCTGGCGTGTGGGGCACAAGGCTCCAGTGAACAGACTGCTGACCTGAATTCTGGCCAACTGAGGGAACAGGGTCAAATAATTTCACCCTTCTGTGCGTTTCTCCTCTGCTAGACAAAGCTACAGTGTATGAAAAAACCAGTCAAAGACAAACTTCAAAACATATCCAATCCTTGCATGAAACTGCTAAGCCTTTTCCTAAAACTAGGAAGCACAAGAAGAGCTGATGGTGTTGAGACTTATGCAAGCAAGGCAAGGTACAGAACAGTCAGAACAAAGTGAGGTCACTCAGCTTGCACAATGTGTGGTTAAATGTAGGCACTGCACTGATTTATGGATGTACCTGCTAGACTCTAAATTTAGAATATGTTCTTGGGGTTTTTATAGGGGGGAAAACCATGGCTGCAAACGTGCCCTGTGATGTTGTCATCACTCCTGCAGGGATCCTGGTTCTGGCCTCTGCATGGCCATGTTCAACCCACCAATGATTCAGACTGTCTGTCTGTCTGTCTGTCTGTGTCACTGCTTGCATGGGGGGCAGGGTCATTTTATGAACAATATTCACTCTTGCTCTTAAGTGCCTGTATGACACTGCACAGTATTAGGACAGGATGATTTTTTTTATGTGGGATTTATTGCTTTATCTTCATAACTATTAATTGCTCTTTCACTGCCTCAGATTGCTCCTGTCTAGGTGAGATTCAAAATGTTACAATGGTTTCTCATCCTACCCAGTGGAAAATGAAGAATCTGGTTTTCACTTTCACTACTATAAAGATGGAGTTGAATGACTGAAGAAATAATAACATAAAACCAGACAAATCCCTCAATTTTCACCAAGGAATAAAAGCAGAATCTAGGAGTTGTATTTCAAGGTAAGAGCTGGCTGGGTATGTGCTCCCTTTTTATGTGGAAAGAAATTCCCAGATAGTGCTGTTTTTATGCAGCTTGAGAAACGTGCTCAGCCTGCTGCTGTGCAGCTTTTGGATGATTTCAGTTTCTATAAAAAGGAGGTGATCTCATCCTCACTACTTAAAGATGCATCACCCTGTCTTTTCCCCTTAGCCCAGCACCAAGGGGAATTTGAATTTATGAAGCCTGAAGTGACTATTAAAGGATTGACCTGACTGACAAAGGCATTAGTGTTAACCCCTTCACTTCCAGCCTGTCCAGCCTTGTGTCCTGGCAGGGAGAGCAGCTGGGGATTGAGATCCATGCAGGGCATGTGTGGTGCAGCAGGGATGCTGCATTCGCCCTGAGCTGGGGAATCACCCGTGTGTGGCAATAGCTGGGGGCAGACAGCCTGTGCATGCTCAGCTCTAGGAGAAGAGATGTGGATGGACCACCCCATGCATTCCCTGCTTAGACTGTGAGAGAACTGGGAGCCCCCCAGAAGAGACAAATGCTGTATTACAGGCATTTATCAGCAGATGTACCAATAGCAAAGTAGAGTTTGAACCCTGAAGTTATATTTTGGCATGACCACTAGGATTTGATTTTCAAAAGCTTATATTTAAGTCTGTGAGAAATGCTCCAGGTCAGGCTATTCATTTGGGGCCAAATACTAAGAGTTCTTTAGGCTCCAGAAACATCTTGTTGCTAAATTTAACTTGGGGGTTTCATAATCAAACTCAAAGCATTTGCCCTGAGGTTCTTTTCTTTTGCCCATGTGTGTGCAACAAGGCAGATTGGTGATCATTTGTTTCACCTTGGCTACCTGCTTGCATTTTCATGACAAAACAGTGTTTTTTTGCAAGATCATTTCGTAAACCTAGTCTAATCCCAAAGAATTTTCTTTGCAAACCATAGAAGGGACACATGCTGTGTTGAGAAAATAATTGTGCAGAATGATGCATTTGATGTATTGATCTTTGTGTATTCTCCAGAGGTTTCTCATTAAGCCAAAGAGGAGGTGGACAGGAACACAGAAATGGTCAACAGTGCTGTACTTACAGCATTTCATAGCTAAATATTCAGCTCTTTCTATTTTACCACTGCTTTGCTCCTGCCTACCACTGACAGCACACACCTCAAAATGCAATCCAGCCCTGTATTTACATCTCAATCCCTCCTGTTGCAGTTTTTCTTCAGAAACTCCTTAACTTCACTCAGTAGCTTTAAGATAAGCTATAACAGATGACAAGCTGTCCTGAACACAACAGGTGTCCTAACAAGAAGGAAAGGTTTCAAAATCCTTCCAGTGCCTCACAGGAAGGATTGTCGTGGTCATGGGCAGTGAATGCCCCGTCCTCTGCTGCTCAGCCTGGCCCAGCTGCAGGGCCTCCCACCCCGGGAAAGCCACATCCAAACAGGGACAAACACACGAGGGGCAACAGAGGGGCTGCCATGGCCCACCAAAGGCCCTACCAAAGGGGCCCCCAGACCCTGCACTGGAGCCCTACACGTGATGGGAAATGATGCAACTGACCCAGAGCCTTGCAAGAGACAGTGCCAAGCTTGTCCTCCCCAGGGGAGGCCCCTGGGCATTCCCACCTGCCCAAATGTGTATTAATCCATTGGATTCTGTACTTTTCAGCAGGGGACCCTCACCACCAAGACCAATGGACAGAAGCAATGGGACATTGGGACCCACAGTTTCTACTTAATCTGTCTCTGTCACTCTCCCTTCTCCACCCACTGCCACCCTTTACATCACTTTCTTTTTCCTCTTTCTCTTCGCTTCTTTTAGTGTTAGAAAAAACAATTTTTTGATATCAACATTTAACCTTGTTTAGTTTTAATCATGTTTTGGGGAATATTTTGAACCTCAGGATTTCATTTGCATAAAATAGCTCACTTGCTCCTCTGTGATTAAAGCAGATTGTAACAGTTGGGATCAAATACTTTACTAAACCCTTTATTTTTTTCCCAAACAGGAAATGTTTTCTTCTGTTCTGTCACTTTAACTTATACCTTGCTTTCTTTGCCTATAGCCGGAGGAAATTCTCCAGCTGCCACCTCAGCTCCTCTGTCATCCCCTTCCTCTGCACAATCATGCTTTACACTTGGCTTGTTATTACTGCATCCTCTTCCTTCTGCACAGTAACAGATCTGATTTCATAACCATATGAAATCCTGTGTGAGCTCCAAAATTAAGTTGAAGGAGGAACCTTTCCTGTCTGCTGTGGCAAACATTAAAAAACCCACAAACATCCCAAAACCTTGCTTGCGACAACATTAAGTTTATATACGTACTGAAAAGACATTAAAATGCAGTAATCACTATTAATAAAACTTAAAATTATTTAACATCTTAACAATACTGATGAAGATTCCTAACACCATGTAGACAAACTTAAATTAGAGTACCCAGCCATCCTGTTGACACCTTTTCAGTTTTGGAAAATAGATTTTTGTTTTAGAAAAAAATAACATTCCATTTACATAAACATGAAATAATATTTCCTTTACAAGAAATGTGGTGGTAGTTATTAAAAGTGTTATTTCTATCCATTTTATTAAAGAAATAATCTCTATTATTTAGACTTTTTCACTAAAACAAGTTTAATGCTTATGAAGAATCAGTGGTTAAATAAAATAATATTAGGAACAGATTGTAATTTCTGAAGCAGGGTTTTCTTGTTGTAGTCACAGACCTTTGAGACTGTACAAACACAGAAGACTAAGATATTTACAAAGTTCACATTTTAACTTAGCAAGAGCCTTACTATGAAATGCAAAAGAAGTGTAAGTTGGAAGTGTTTCAGACCAGGTTGGACTTCCTTTTACAAAATTCCACTGACAAAAGCAATCTTCTGACTCTATCCATCCAACACAATCATTGCAAAAAAGTCCAGGATTCATTAAAGAGCATGTTGAATATCATCCAAGCCCATGGGATATAGATGCAACTATTAGAGCTAATTATATATGCTTACTTTAAAATAATAAAAGGATGACAGCAAAATAGAGCCTTCTACTGTGGAAGGACATGCTCAGTATCTCCACCATAACATGCAAGGTTTAGATTTTCTTTGTGCAAGAAATGCCTAAGGGATCTAAGGGAATGTGAGGTGCATACGTGTAAAATCAATGTTCCTCCATGATAGCCTCTCTCCCAACCATTCAGTTTGCACAAACAATACTACATAACCCACCAAACATAAGATTTGTTTAAAAACTTTTTGCAGTTCTTTGATGTTGAATATAGTGAATTTGGAGAATATCAGTGCAGTTACTCATGTTTGTGTTTTCAGGCCACTTGGAATGTAAAAGATCTATGTAAACATATCCTCTGGCTGCACCTGATGTGAAAAAAAGAAAAAAATGACAAGGAAGGTAAGAAACTTTGCTTTGATGATTTCTCATTATAAGTTTAACTGACTTAACAGTCCTGTCTCATCACCCTGCTGGTCTGACTGGTGATGTGGGCTGCAGAATGCTGACTCAGGTGCATGTGCCCCAGATTCTCATGGCTCTCCTTATGCCTTTTTGCTTATGTGCCATTGCCTGTTTTCCTTCCATCCCCGAGCTTCCAGTGTTACTCAGCACCTCTCTCGTAGTGTGACAAAAATGCTGAAGCAATATAAAGTACAAGAATTCACAGCATAACAAGTCTGTAGGCCCAGCAGGCTGAGTAAGGCAGAGCCAGTACCACACCTGATCCTTGTTGCTCTGGTGCCCTCTGCTGAAGTAACTTTCTGCTTGGCTCCCGAGTCCCCCTGGGCAGGGCCAGGGGCCTCTGCCAAGTGCCAAACGCTCCCACCTCTTTATCGTGATGTATTTCCATTTCTATTCTGCCTCAACAGAAAAGCAGAGTATCACCCTTTACTTCCTTTCCTTCCTGCACTGGTACTTAGGCTGAAATTTGTTCTTTTCCTTCATATCACTTCTGTATCACATTTTACAACAGCCTTATATTGAGCTTTGGGAGATTATAGATGAGGTGAGTTGAGGTGATAACAACTATGAGAATTGTATTTGATAAGAATTCATTTGTGTGTGTGTGTATAAAAGCATTAACCACTCAAATTAGCAATGTAATTTTTGTTTGTTTCTGGAAGATTTCCTCATGTGCTGTAAGAATGGGAGAGGAACAAGAGACAGGCAAGGCAATATGCTCAGCACAGGTTTTCGACACCAAGTCAGTGCTTTTGTTTAGCTGTACATAAACAGCCTTACTCTCACTTGTCAGGGATACCTAAACTGTAAAGGTTGTAAAAACAACTTCTCAGGTTCACATAACAAGCAAGATGAGGAACTGTCTGGGCTCCTGGTTCAACACTAGACCCTGTGCATTCTCCACACTCATGCAAGTTACAGTAATTATGTTAGGAATAAGCTGCCATCTGAGTAATTTTTCTGATTAATTTTACCAGGTAAATCACTCTTACAGCATGTAAATGGTGGGACTGTCTTACCTCTCTGTAGTCACAGCACATTTCTTCAGTCAAAGATGATGATTTCTTGGAGTTATCCTTTCTTCCTATCACCCATAACGACACCAAGTTTGGTACTGGCTTGGTTAGATAAAAGACCTGATAAAAGACTTCTCCACTGCTTCTTCCAGCAAATAGAACTGTCAATTCCCACAGGAAGATTGAGGACCAACCTTACCTAATCCCAACACATGAATAACTGCATAAAACAAGTTCAGGTGTTTTTATATTACTGTGGGTTTCAAGCAGCAGCAGCTTATTGAGAACTCAATCCTAGCAGCTTTTAAAGTGTCTTATTTAGGTAATTTCAGAGGGACATGTTTGGCACTTCATCCCTCAGTGGCTTTTCAGAAGAGTCCTGTAAACAAAAGTCAGTTTTACAACATATACACATATATATAATGCATATGTGTGTGTCTGTGTGTATACATGTGGCTGCAGCTTATATTATTAAACAGTTCACAAAAATATTATTTTCAGTGACAATGTATGAAATTTGTTTAGGTGGGTTGAGATTATTTCTTGGAGATCATATCTGTATGGTAATTTCCAGTAGTCTTTTACCAGATTTGACATATCCTGTCTTCTTTGTCATGTTCTCACACACATAACCCCTTATATTTTGACAAAAATGTCTTCCTCCACTTTTAAATTTCTTTTCAGCACAATATTCTCAGTTTCCTCTCTCCCTCTCTCTCTCATTACTGCACTGGTAAAAAGTTGTTACATACCATTCCAGCAGTTCAATCTCAGAAGGAAACACTGAAATTTTTAAATTGTAAATGTACATTACAATTTGTTCCTGTTGTGTATGTTCTTCTGGTTTGGTAAATTTTTACCAAGAGTGACATAATTTGTCCTACAAGTTAGGGAATTTTTTTTTTAATTTGACATTTCAACTACTTATTTTATTTCTTTTTATTTAACTACTTATTTTATTACTTACTTTATTTTATATTTATAAACTTGCTGAAGAAGAGCATAGGTTTTGAAAAAAAATGTTATCTTTTATCAGTAATTTTTTTCAAGCTGGCTTGAAGGCTTTAATAACCTAACATGCTGTATGATGCTGCCTACCCTTCTTTGATTCCAGCAGGTGAAGGAGGCAGCATTTGCAGAAAAACAAAAAAGGAAAATCCCTAAAAGGAATCAGTAAATTGAGTGAAAATTAGTAACTACTGCTGGAATTAGCTCTTATTACCAGGCAGAAAGAGACAGTGTTTGTGGCTTGGCTAGTTAACTATTTTTGATGCTATTTTTCTACATAAGCTACTGACATAATTGCTAAAGAAACAAAAATGAAAGGATCAGAACATCCTAGGAGCACAGGAGAGCCCAAAGGGTCTCACTCAGGACTGTTCTTTATAGGGTCCCAAGATTGTTGATGTTGTTACCAGCAAGTTTCCACCCAGGCCATAACCCAGTAATTGGTAATTACTGGGCTTTTATTGCCAAAGTGCAGGAGCCATGGTGCCCCTCCACTTGAGTCAGGTAAATTGTTTGCTGGGGCTGTAATGGCTAATTGTTTATCCTTTGCCTCTCACCTTGCTTTCTTTTGTAGAAGGCAAGACCTTCATATTACAACTTTTTGAGCTTTTATGGGTTACATAGTGTTGAAGCAGTTAAAGCTGAGATCTGAAGACCTTGCTGTGATAATCTTGTCTGAAATCTTCTTTCAAGTGATACAGGTTCTGAATGAAGGCTCAGATTTTTAAATGTAAAACAGAAGGTGGGCGTCCAATTACCCCTGGGCAGGAATCTGTAATATTTAATGGAATGACAGCATATATTGTAGCAAACCACTTTGTTACAACATGCATTAAAAGAGATTGTAACTGAGATCTCACACCGAAAATAATGTACATTACATAATCTGGTTCTCAGCTGTTGGTGATGTTAATCCAAGCAAGCATGACATAAATGTGGTGCAATGCTTTATTTCTCCTTAGGGATGCTAGGGGGAACAGGGCACAGCAGCTGGCTGGATACAGAGAACTTTCCTTCTGAAGTAAAATTTCTTTTGAATATGAAATTATTTTGGCCAACATTTTAAATTCTGATTTTTGCCAAAAGAAAAGATCTTTTTGCCAGTTCACCAACAAGTTCATACAGCAATATTCCCAAGGTTCATTTCCCTGACCTAGTTATGCTCTTTAACAGCAGCAACTTTTTCAAGCAGAATTTGAGTGTTTGCAACTTTCTGTCTGGCTTTCTCTCTTCCCATTCTTTACAGTAGTATGCTTGGTTTAAATCCATTCCTTCCAGGCTTCAGAATGTTTTATTTCCTTTTACCTTCTCTCTCTCCCTTTTTATTTTTTTAAATTTTTTTTCTTTTTTGTGTCTCTCTTCTCTTTGGTTTTGTTTTGCTCCATTTCTCCATTACAGTTCTGCCTCTCTGCAGTGGCTTTCCTCCCTTTCCCACTGCTGCACACACTGCTGCTGTTCAGAACAGATAAGAACCTTGTGACAGAGCTTCTTTGTTATTTTGTTGGGTTTTTTTTTTTTTTGTCAGAAAAATGCGCAGTACAAACTCTTTAATCAAAGGACACCCCATTTAGTTACACTCCTTAGTTTTTCAAAAGCAAACTCATGTATTCAGACTTTTTTATAAACAAGTTCAAACTAAAGCCAAGGTCAAAAAGAGGGCAGTTAATGGAGTTCATTTCCCCTCTCATTTACCCTTTTAATATGTACTTTTTTGCATGTGACTGTGCTGAAATGATCACGCTTTTAATGTTGCTAATAGAAGGCAGGTGTGAGAGAGGCAGGTGCAAAATAATGCAGAACCTGATGGTAATTACACTCTGTTAGGTAAGAGCTGACTGCAGGGAGACCTTGTTGGTGCAGATGTGCTTAACACTTGGCAGCTTTAAAAATATACCTGCAGTAACATCCAGAATTATTTTACAGATCATGTCACTCTGCAGGGCATACACACAGACAGTGCTGCAAGTCCAAGGTTATCTTGGAAAAGTAATCTTCAATCATGGGTAAACTCGAAGTGAACTGACACTGGCTTTTGAAAACATACGTTGAATTTCTGAAAATATCTTTCTTCTTCCCGGTATTTTATAAACTATTCTGTTTACCAAGATGACAAACTAGGAAGATCCCGTGAGCTCCAAGTTAGAAAAGAGTAATCCCCTAATAGGGAGGAACTGGGAGTTCCATTGTGCAAGGAATTTTATCTCAATCAACAAGGGCATATTGGCTTCCTGCTATGGAAAAAAATTAAATACAAGTTAGTTGGTGTCTTAAAGATACTTTTTACCAAGCTTAACAACCTTTCATTATGAGTTCTTCTTGGTTACTTTCAAACCAGCAGATTCCGGCATAATGTCGGCTTGGATTTACCTCATGGTAACCTCTCAAAGAGCAAGATGTTGAAAGTAAATCAACATTACATCTGTTCATAGAACCACAGCTGAATAATCAGATGCACTGCTTTTTGCTTTTTTTTTTTTTTTTTTTTTTTTTTTTCAGTGAAAACCAACCAGCTGCATTTCTTAGCCTGATTACATCTTTTCAAGTGTTATTTCCAAAGTTGGCAACAAACCCCCAAATAAGCAACTGACTTAATGTGTTGTTTAGTACACTTGGACAAACAGATTTACTCTGAGAGATAAATTTGAGGTTGAATCAAGTGTTGAACTGGTGTAGTTATTTCTTTCAGTTGTGTGCTTTACCTCTCAGACATCCTCAATTGCCTTTCTTTGTTGCTTCTTGAAAGAAATTCCTTCATTTTTCAAAGTCCATGGATTTCAACTCACTTCAAAATATTTTTTTCACTGTTACTTTTGCTCCTGAACTTTCTGCCAGTTTTCCCATAATGGTGTTGGCCTGTCGCTGTCATATTTAATTGTTCATATTTTAAAATAATTGCATGGAAATACAATGGATTAATAATAGATTGTAACTTCTTATTGTACTTTTGGAAAAGTATCTAAGCCTCCTTTTGACTGTACTTTATGTAGTTACTTTTGTACTGTGTTTGATTGGAAAGTATTGGTATTCTTTGTCCTTATTAACTCAACTCCTTGCAGGGGAATCCAGAGCTTATAAAATGTACTGTTGTTGTGGCTGCTCCTGGGATTTTAAAATAATAGTGTCGTTTAAGGATGTGAAAGGAGCAAGGCTTATAGGAAAAGATAGTAACACCAGATTAATCAGTTCAGACTGAAAAATGGAAATGCTTTCAAAGGCCTTTGTTCACAAAAATTTCCTCTCACATTTCTTTTTATATGAATGTGAAATATAGAATATTAGGCATTGTAAATCTACAGGATGGGCCAGCTGTTGAGTCTCAAGCTCAGGCAAATATTTAGCAAATCTTTGTAACTCCTATCTACAGCTGAAAAAATATTCTAAGATACACAAGAAATTCTTTAGTAACACATTCCAGTGCTAGTACAATACAGTGTCAAATAGCATTCCAAACTGGATTTCATACATAGTTGCTGGGTTTAGGGAGAAGAGTATCACCTCGTTCTTTTAAAACACAGTGTCTTTGACCTTCAGGTTTACAGAAGGCTCAATATCAGCGTGTTGAAATTCCTTGCTGCTTGACTGGCAGCAGTGAAGGGTGAAAGGCGAAGAGCTGGAAACACTGCAGAGCTTCCCCAGCTCAATCACGTGTCAGTTTTCAGGTGAAGTTACCTCCATTCTTCCTTCTCCGATCCTCCAAATATTTGTTAAGCCTTTCTAGAAACTGCAATATAGTAATATAAGAATAATAACAAAGTGACAAGTGGTGTCTAGGGAATATAACCCAGACAGGTCACAAGGACACAGTGTTCTTACACAGATTGAAAGTCAGTGATTTCACAGCGGTCAACACAACTGTTCTTGCCAAAACACTGGATATGAAGTAAAAACTGTGCTTATGTGTCGTTTTCAAAACTGGCTATCCTTACCAAAATTCTTCCCAAAACTATACCAGAATATTAATACAACTCTGGCATTTCATGAACATAACAGAACGGTCAAATCTATCCCATGGACATGCAAAACCTGGGAGTCCTGACTGTACCCAAAACTAATGGAGATGGCTGACCAGAGAAACAAAGGAAAGGGGGGAGCTTATGCCAAGAAGTACTTCAGGCCTTCAAAAGTCTATAAAAAGGTATCATGAGTAGAACCATAGAATCACAGACTGGTTTGGATTGGAAGGGACTTAAAAGCTCATCCTGTTCCACCCCCTGTCATGGGCAGGGACACCTTCCACTATCCCAGGTTGCTCCAAGCTCCATCCAGCCTGGCCTTGGACACTTCCAGGGATCCAGGGGCAGCTACAGCTTCTCTGAGCAACCTGTGCCAGGGCCTCACCACCCTGACAGCAGAGAATTCCTTCTGCACATGTTTTGAAAACTCCAGTTATGGAATTAAAACCAGAGAATTATGCATTTTCAACACATTTTTGCAACAGGAATTTGGGGGTACAGGTCTGTAACAGCTCCCTTTGGCACAATTACAGCCTTTACCCATCCGACTGCCAGGATTGATCCTTCAAAGGGAGGTGGGGCTGCGGCTGGAAAAAACGCCTCAACTGAGCTAAATGTTGTTAAACAAACGCCAGAATAAACCATGCTGAAGGGCTTGGGAGTTTTTTACGCTCTGGCTTTAAGATATTAAAAGCTTATTAAAAAAAAAAAAAAAAAAAGAAAAAGAAAAAAAGCAGGCAGAGAAGGGCTGGAAGGGGAGGAGGCAGGAGGAGGCGCTGTGGGTGCTGGCTCGGGCGGTGTGACTGCTGGCCGGACAGGCAGAGCGGCTGGGTGCGGTGCCGGGCTGCCCTGCTCTCCTCTCCTGGGCGGTGGCCGTGCCCCGGTGGCCTGTGCCAGCCGCTGTCACGGAGTCACAGCATCGCGCCCGATGATGCCCCGGCCGCCCCCGCCAGCCCCGCCGTGCCGCCAGTAGAGCCGTCCAAGGTAACGCTGCTGCCGTCCCTTGCTGCTGTTTGCTCCTCCTTTTTCTGTTTTGCCTTGCCTTCTCCTCACCGTGATGTTTTTCATCTCTAACTCCTCTATCACCTCTACGTTTTCAGAGCGCTAACTCCTTAATACGCGGGTTAGCCAGGTGGCTTTTCCTGTAACTGAGGGCTGAGTGCTGTATTTCACCCAGAGCCCGATGTGTACTCTTGCCTCTCAGGGGTTTTCAGTGCTTTTAGGGAGCCGCGGGCGGTCCCATGCCCGTTCCCGGACCGGGGCCTAGGGCACAGGCCCTTTCATCTCCCCGCCGCCCACCCAGCGCCGCGTTCGAGCGGAGCGGCCGCGCTCTGGGAGCAGATTTTAATTGAAATCTGCATTTCGGAGCTGCCCGGAACGGCGGTGGCGGGGCGGCTGTTTCCCGGGTGGCGGGAAGGGGAAGGGGAAGGGAAGGGAATGGAAGGGAAGGGAAGGGAAGCCGCGGCTCCCGGGGCCCGTCCGGGTCGCTCCCGGAAGCGGGCCGGGACTTGGCACCGGCGGGAGCAGCTGCCCGGCCCCGGCCCCGGCCCCGGCCCCGGCTCTCGGCATGGCTTTTCTCAGAGGGAACCGGCGGCCTCGGGACGGGCCATTCCTTCTCTTGCGGCTGCCTTCCGGTTGAACATTTGAGGCTGTTTTCAGATATAAAAGTGCCTGGAAGCACATGCTTCATCGGGGCAGCCCGGTGACCTGGAGTTTCAGTCGGTGAATAGAGCTCTTATTTCACTGATATAAACTGAGTGTGTGGAGCAGGCAAGATGTGAGATTAGAAGCTGTTGCGGTGTCCCCCCGTTGTGCTGGGAGTGATGACCCAGCTGCCATTCCGGCTGTCGGGCGTGCCTGGATCACAGTGGGCTCCCGCTTGCAGCCTGCCGTGGGGAAACCTTGCTGAAAAGCAGCTGCCCACACCTGTGGGCAGCCCCAGAGGATGCTCCGGAGTAGTTCCCAGTACTCGGACCGCGGGGAGATTTGCCCTCCATCGCTTATCACAGCCGTTTTTCCGTGAGGATTGGGGGATCATTGCCCCCCACAATTCCTGCACGTCTGCGCCTTCCAGGAAGCCGCTCTAGGAGCTAAAAGGGAACAGCGAGGTCTGAAATGTTGGCATTGACAGCAGTGAGATGCTTTTATTAAATCTGGGGAGTTGTAATTAATCAAGCTTTCTTTGATGGGGTTATAAAATAAAAACTACCTTTCCCACAAAAGTAAGTTGCCCTTCGTTCCCGTGTTGTTTTTGCATTGTGCACTCATAATGTTCCCATGTATGAAGGAGTCTTGTGGTACCTGTGGGCATGGTTTAGGCGTGATTATGGTGATGCTGGGGTGATGGGCCTGATGATCTGGAAGGTTTTTGTCAGCCGTGATGGTTCTGTGTGATTTTGAAGTGCTTTGCCCCAGGCAGATTATTGTCCTGATTTTTGGATGTGCTAATGATGACAGTGGGGCACCTCCATAGGATACTGTTAGTCAGGGAAAGGAATGCAGAGAAAATAAGTTTTATAACAAGAAAAGATCTTTCCAACTTAAAAGACACCCTGGGTGCATTTGCTGAAGATGTGTGTGTGTTTTGCACAGCAATACTGATTGTACTTTACCACTGTGTTTTTTTTTGGGGGGG